>NSJW01000337.1:600000-1200000 GCA_019955255.1 Castanospermum australe | reverse complement strand
ATGATGGGCGTGAACGAAGCCAGTGAAGCAGCAAATGGACGACATGAACCTGTCCTTCAGGGACGATTGTCGTTGTAACCCGTTCTGCATGATCAGCGTTGCCTCTTCTTCTACCCCTTCACACTTTCAGATGAACACAGGGTGGTTTCGAGGAGGACAAGGGGAGGTGCGGTGGTGGTGGCGGTGGAGGAATGGAGTATGATATATATAAGTTGGGGGCGCAAGGGGTGGTGGGGGGGGCCCGAGAAGGATAAGTTGGATAAAATTGGTGATAGGTGCGTTGCGCAGGGAAACTCCGAAGAATCAGTGGGACGAGCGTGGTTCCGATTTTGGTGTTGCGACCGTGTGTCGTCTTTCGCTAAATTTAAGTAAAACGACAACTGGTGGTTTCTTCTGTTCTTGTTTTCTTTCTTTTTTGGCTATTCTCTAGATGAAGTGGCCATTCCACCATCCAATTCCAACGTTGCTGTAAAAAAAAATTGCGTTTTATCACTAATTCATGGGATTGGGGTGGGATCCAAATGCTCCTCAACCTCGATGGTTCCGTTTCTCAGCTCCACAATTTACCTCTTCGTCTATTTTTGGAATACTATATTTACAACTTTTTGTTTCCCCGTTTCCTTATTTCGTTAACCTTCCCAACTGATTTTAACCTACCTTCTAGCCTTTTACCTTCAAAGAACTCGCAATATTTCATGTTTTGCTGTCTCCTTGTCTGTTTGTCTTTTCATTCTTGGCAGCTTCAGTTTGGCGTTTCTCTCCTTTTTTTTCTCCGGTAATTATTTGGTTTCAGTATTTGTTATCCTCCCCGCATATATATATGGAACGAAACATGGTCATCCTTCTCAAAGACAAGGGCGTGCCGTGTTACATTATGAATCAATAATGTGTCAAGTTACCGACAAGGTAGGGAATAATAATAAGTAAGCTACACTATCCGATAAAATCAAAGTTTAAATCTCATTAAGGACTTGTTAAGAAAGTTTTTTGGTCAAAAACTAATAAACACTTTGTCTAAAAAATTAGTCTCTTAATAGAATGTGTCATTCAATAAAGAACAATCAATTTGCCAAAATACTCATAAAGTATTAGTGTAATAGAGGTGAGTTACGTCTTCCGATACGAGGACGGTAGTTTAATTTTTAAAAATTATATTTTGTGGAAAAAATCGTATCATTATCACGGTCTGAAAAGATTAAATTTATGAAATAATTTAAATTAAATAAATTCTAGATGATACTCTTAATTCACAAAAAAAAAAAAAATCAATCTGCCAGGATGGGTGTTTAGTTTCACTGCCAACATCAAGAAGTGCACTAGTCAACGCCAAAGAATTTATATGACTTTTCCTTTCTCCCTTTCTTCAGAGTGCCGACATCAACTGCCGTAAGGTTAAGATAAATAAAATAATAAATCAAAAATTAAATTATTTAGATTTTATTTAACTTTTAGATCATCCATAATTTATTCTGTGATTCTTCGATCAGCCCCTTAGTTTTTTTTTTTTTTTACAATTGTTTACATTATCCGTTTTTTTTGTTTTGCATTGATAGTAGTAAACCAGATTTCAACGCATCTACCGTTATGAGGGCTTTGTGACAGAAATCTCACATAGGTTTCAGTGTTTATGGCAATATTATTGAAAATCCCATCAGATAAATCAAATTTGCAGGCTACCTATTTTCACATTAGATGCCTTTGATAGGATCAACTTATATGGACATGTAATAAAATGAGACTAGGAAGCGCGAACATTAACATAGACACAACACAAAATTTGAAATATTTTAATAAGATTTCAAGTATTATGTCGTGTATGATATGAGTGTGTCGTGCGTGTTTGACATGGACACATTAAAGTGTCCATGTTTCATAAGTAGCTAGGTCAATATTGGCTGTAGAGAGTACAGGAGCTAAAGTTGACGTTAACTATGGAGATAGAGGACAGGGTGGTAAGTCTAGCAGTGGATGGTAGGGGGAAGATAGTGACGTATAGGGAAGTTAAAGCTGGGCAGTAAAAGAGGAGATTAAGTTTAAAAATTTGTAAATGCTGAAAGCTCAAGTGTGCTTCCAATATGAATGATGCTTAGAGCTCCTAAAGGGGTCAAGTCCAAGTCCCCACAATCCTTGTTCAGAAACTTATTTATCGCATGTTTAGTAAAATTTAATTTAAAAAAATTATCTTTTTAAAAAAATTTAATTATAAATTATTTTAAATATAAATTAAATTAATTCAAATATGCACGTAAGCAAACTTTTTAAGTAGTGTTGAATACTACTCACATTTATAGAGTTAATGGAAACGTGGGAGATTACACTGAGCGGAAAGTTGTGCTTACTACTAGGAGTCTAGAGGTAAGTTTTACTTTTTTGTACAAATCCTACAACCTAACATTCTTGCCCATTTGTAAAAAAAAGAAAAAAGAAAAAAACATTCATGCTCATCTTTGATCCTGGTGGACTCCAAGTGAATAAGCATTATATCTATTCAAGCCCACCAAGTTATATCCCTTGACTAAGTTCCTACTTTCTGTTGAGCAAAAAAAATATGTTCCTACTTCCTAGCAAGTAGCAAATATACTTGTAGAATAAAACTCGTGTATCGCTTACTTTGTAGGAATGTACATGGGCCCCATAAACCAAGCTAAGGTGAAGCTGGGGTTGGATTTTCCAGGACTCACAAAACTATTAATATCAATTTGTTGTAGGTTAAATATAAATTTATAAATAAATATAATATAAATTGTCCAATTTTTTTTTCCTTGCTAGAATTTTCATATTAAATGAATGTGAGATTAATCACATTCAGATAAGAATGACAAATGAATGAATTGGATGGATTTTTTATTAGATTATTAATATATAGATAAAAAATAAACTAATAATTCATTTAAAATCTATTAAAAAATTATTAAAACCATCTAATCTATTTATCATTTATTTTAATATATGATATTAAATATATTTATTAATTAATTTTAATAAATAAATATTTAATTCATTCATCCGATACATCTAAACCCCTCCTACATTTAAATATATTCTATTATTCAAACCATATATCCATTGAAAACCCCCAACATTACAGAGGCTCCTCAACTCCCAGTAGTGCATTTTCACGGGATTTTTCTTGATACCAGCCACAGCATGTTGGTTTTACGATTGCATTGTTTAAGTTTGTTAAAAATTAATTAATTCTAAACTCTTACTCAAAATTTGAAGCTTGTATGTGAGGTGAGGTTTTGTGTAGAATATTTACATTGATTTCTTGCATGTAAGATAAAATATGCATATTTGAAATTGGTAAATAATGAAAAAGATATGATGCTGTGAGGTTGACTCCAAGATCTTTTAAGATGACAGTGAAGACCAATTTGTAGCTGTGACATGCCGAGTGTCTTGCTGTAGTTTTTCTTTACATTACTTGATGCTTTTCTTCTGCTAGCTTTTGAGTTTATATTTCCCATTCCTAATATGCTAATGTATTTCATTTTCTTTCTTTTTAGTTTTTATTCAAAATTTGCATCCAGTTATTTTCTTGACCTTGTACAATCTATTCTCCAAAGTTTGATTAGCTCTGCCTATGGGTAATATAGGTAAAGGATTAAGGATTGCATTAATGCTAAACTCAAAATCCAACAAAGGAGAAAGGGTTAAAGGGAAGAAAAGCTCAAAGGGGCAACAGATGGATGGAGTAAGCATATCAGAAATTTGTGTAGTTACGAGGTTTATAGGTTGTATTTCTTGGGGACAAATGATTAAGAAGGGTTATATTATATGTTATACCAAAATTATTCTTTTGTCTTTCGCTATACATTCTCTTTCTTTATCAAGTTGAGTAAGGTTTTGGCTACTTTCTTTTATGTTCAGGTTATATCCCTGTATTGTGTTTGTTGCTGAGTCTCGAATGATGGGCTCAAAATCAATTTACTTGTTTATTGTGAAATAGTGGGTGAAAAGTCAAACCTTGCTGCAAATCTTTTCACTCTGGAAATGGAATTATGAGATTTTTTCGAATCTGGAGGCATCAAGATACTAGCTTCTCAGATGTCTTGTCAACAAGATGGTTAAGTTTTTCTTATTATCAGCTTGATGGCTTGTTCCCGCATGCTTGACAAAAAGGAACAGAATGAAAACTGCTGTTGGTGAATTTTAAATAGTTGTATAGGGTTACTGCAACACATACTTTTGGGAAACAAAAGCTCACACCTCCTTTCTGCACCGGAAGATGAACAATGGTATAGATAATGGTACACCTTACACCTTTTATCTGCTTATCTGTTTGCTTCTCACTGTCAAGTAAGATATTAAGAATCACACATGGGGCATTACTTTTCTTTTTTCTCTGTGTACTTTCTGCTGCCTGTGCTGTTTTAAATTACTTTGAAGATTGAAGGATGCAAAGCTCTGGTTTCTTGTGGAGGACTTGAGGCTGTAGGATGTTCTCTGGTTCCAATACTTTATCCTTTTAAAATTTGTCTTTTAAATTCTTCTGACCCTGCCTCTTCTTGTTGGATAATATGCTATACCTTTGACTTAAAGGCGGAACTTAACATATAACTGAACTAAATGCTAATGATTGCTTGATCATTGCATTATTATATTGTTATATTCTAACATGACTTTCACATTTGTTGCAACGGAATCATCCAATAGCATACTAACAAAGCAATTTTAGGTAAACCAAAAGAAAAAAAAAAAAATTCACTTTTAGATTGCCTAGATTGCCTCAGTAAATTAATAGGGTCACAAGGTAATATGGTTGAGGATAATGGTTGCATCTTCTTGGCATGTGATATAATCTTGATTCTTCTGCTGAAGGTGATGTTCTCATCATAATATTTATGCAAAATATTGACATATGTTGCACCTTTTTTACTATAGAAAGACAAAGTGCAATTGATGTTAGATGAATATGCTTTTGTTGATCTTCCATAACATAGGCTTGTTGGTCAGGTACTATTCTCAGTTGCAGCCTTGAAATGAATGTTTCCATTGTGCACTATTACATATAATATGATCATATTCCTTGCTCGTACAGCTACTTGTTTGCATGAACACTCAAAAAGTGATACATGCTGTGCTGCAAATGGACAAGCATGTATCTAGAAAAAGCAAGTGGTTTCTGTTCCTCATATTGAACTAATTTTTAGATTATTTAATTTTAATGGATATCAGTTTTTGGCTTATCTTATGTGTGAGAAATAGCACTAGGATTATGATCAAATGGAGTTATGTACAATGTGCAGATGAACATCATCCACAGGGATTTAAACTGAGCTGTGAGAGGATATGATGTTTTTGTCTGGAAATTCAGGAAAATTGAGAGTACTATAGTTGTTAAGAAAATTTATGCTTTTATGGTAACATAAACCAAGCTTGACTTTGTTGTTGCCCAGTGGGAGAGTAATTGAGTTGATCTTCTTCTGGATTTCAGCTTTATTTCCTTTTTGTTTACACTATTATCCTTGTGGATGATATAGAATAAAGAATGAGTAAAAGCTCTTACTATTGAAACTAGCATTGTGTGGCAAACTTTTTTGTCAGATTGTTCTTTAAATTAGAAAAATCCTTCAGTCTCTCCTTTCTTGTTCAGTCACATTACATGCACATAGTTCAATGCTACTTACATAATATTTTTTTGCAAACTGAGCAAATTGCTGACATGGCTGCATATGAGTTCATGTGGCCCCACTTGAACTTTTTTCCTGTCAAACTTAGATGCAGCCACATCAGTAGTTTGTGAAGAAAGGTTGTGTTTACACTTCAATCTAATCATTTGAAGTTACTAACTCATGATAGTAAAAATGTCTGCATCTTGTTATAATACTTACTCAAGGTATCAAATTGATCATTCTTGGCCTTGGATTTCTTCTGAATGTCAATTTTATCTGAACTGTTGTTCCCTCTCCTACTTTTGCTAAATTTAAACTGAGGATCCTGTATCTCATCTACTGGTGCAATATTATCTGTAAAATGTTTAATAAAATAATGTTAGTTGTTAACTGCATACACCTATTCACCTTAGCCTGATATAGGGGACTCGTTTATCATCATAGAGAAGAGGAAAAGGAGCAAAATACTGTAGCACGTAATAGTTGGGAATTTTCTGGTGTCCCCACTTTGGTTGACGCTATTTTCTTCTGTTCTGCATATTGATACACATTTTTTTCCCCTAAAACCAACGTTACATCTCTAGGACTTTGGCTATATGCGTTCTCAAAATCAAATTGAGTCTTTACAATTACTTCTTGAAGTCTCCTCAATAAGAAAGTTGATTTACCTGCCTTTGCAGTTTGCAGTGCTTTTAAATATTGAAGTGGTTAACGAGAAATATGTATTTTGGTTTCATAGTTACTTTTACACTTGGTTGTTTGTTATAATTTATTGCAGGATACTAAGCGGGTATGAATCTTTCTGAGATTGTCTCTGCAGGTGAATATATTTACTTCTACAAATGCCTACCAAAAACCCAAAGCAAAAAAAAAAAAAGAATAATAATAAATAAAAAATGTGGGATTTCTTTGAGGGATGGTGGTTCTATTCTCAGAAGTCAGAATATATAGCTTACTCTGTATGCTAGTTATTAGAGCACTTTAGGCTTCCTGAAGTAGTTTGTAGCATTTTGTAATTCTCACTGTTGTGCAGGTTATTCTCAATGGGCTTGCTTATCAGTACCCACGCATTAGAGAGGCAGTCAAGACATGATCTTGATTTTCTTGATGTGATTATTTGTATGTGGATGCTTTCAACTTTGAAGGTAGCATTGCTAAATTCTTTACATTAGAGATCTGTTGATATGATTTTTAGTAGTTGATATGCTTTCAACTTAAAATGCATTTGATTCTTTCTTCATTCGTAATTAGGAGGATTATTAGAAGGATATAGAATTATTACATGTACTACTAGTTTTAAAATGATGAGCGGGTTATTATTGTGCGCCTAAGCTAACTGACCATTTCTCTGCTCTTGTTTTTTTTTTCTTTGTTGGTAGTGACAGCAGTTGTCTGTCACTGGTTACTGACGGGCATGTAGTGTCCATGTTTTCTTTGGACTGGAATTTGTTTGTTGCATTTGTATCTTTTGCTTGATATTTCTTTATATGCAACAAATTTGCATATTTTTTTTCATGATTAGTTTCATTTCAGAATTTTTTGGTCTTAATTCACATAATGTGAATAATCTGAAATCTGAATGAAGATAATCAAAGCTTGTGAAAAGTTGGAAAAAGAGAGAGAGAAACTTCAAATCCTACACAATTGAAGGCAGAGTAGGGTTAGGGCTGTGAATGAAATTGCCATTTTTTTTGGTCTGGATGTGGGATTTTTTTTTGGAGGGGGAGTTAGGATCGTCCTCCGTCGGGATCGGTGCAGCTCTTCAAGGCACTAAGCCTTTACCGTGTATCTATAGCTCTGACCGCAACTTGCCATTCTTGTAATTCGACAAATTTCATTGACAGTCTATGAAACACATAATAACTTCACGAAAGGAGTCGTGTCCCTCTTAGACACATATTGATTCCATTATCTAACACGTGATTCTTCAATTTTTAGTAGTATTTTTAATTTTGTTGTATTATTTATGTAAAAGAGTAATGTTATATACACATATTTATTTTTTCACATTCTCCACATTCAATTGACCATCGCCATTCTTTTCTCTCCCCTCTTTCTCTCTCTCCTGTTTCTTCCTCAATACTATTGTTCCACATAAGATGTATGTACCATATGTGAGGATAGAGGAATACGTATACATAACATTTCCTCTATGTAAATGCCTGTGTTTTTAGAGTAATGATAATTGTACATACAATTTGACCTTGCGTGCCTCACAGACTAACTAATTAATTAACCTAATTGAATCACTTAATCACATATAACTATTCACTTGTTGTAGTGGTAGAGAGTGATTAATTAATCAACTGTCAAACGTAATCATAAATTTAAAAGGAACTATAGTATGACATTCATGATTTAAAGGAGTAGTTAACTGTATGTAATTAACTAGTTAAATTTAGTAGTTTGGTTATCTCAACTATGTAAGGTGAGCAACTAACATTTCTTCTGTGTTTTTATTGCTTATTGCTGATAATGGATGTGCATGATATTTGCTTGTCATCACAAATGACAAAGGCATGGAATAACAGTTTACACATTTGAACTCTTTTGGAGAGTTATTTAAATTATTTATATTCAACTTACTCTCTTGAGATGCTGATTTGATAGCGCCGGCTTTTTTTTTTTTCCGTCAAAATTGCCCAACAAATAATTATTAATTATAATATAAAAGAGGGTTTTATTAAAGTATACTTTAATGACATTTGTTAATGAATGAAAATAATATTTATCATTTTATATTAAATAATTTTAATTATTTAAAGAAAAAAAATTAAATATATTATGAATCTTTAAAACATTTAATGCATGTAATTTTTATTTAATAATTTTTATTTTTAATTTCTTAAAAGGTGTTTTTAGGACATGTGTTAACAAAAACAAAATCCTAAAAAATATGATTGAATTTTAAAAAATTATAAAAAATGTGATTATTCTATTCTGAATACTAAATGATTTGAGTATAGTAGATGTTAAGCATTGGAATCTTGTCACTATAATTATAAAAAAGATAAATATAAATTTTATTATGTAAATATTTATTATAATAAATTATAAAATTTATTAATTAATAATTATTTTTAAAATTATTTATTTTTTATATATTTTTTTAATAAAAATCTTTATTTTTTTAATAAAATACTCTTTTATTGGATGCTAATAGTTCATATATATTAATGATGGCGATTACAAGACTTGCACATGGTAACCGTAATAAAAAGGAATTTAAGATAAAACTAAAAGAATTATTATTAAGGACATAGGTTTATTTTAAAACTCTCAATGGACTAATCAATGTTTCAACCGAAACAAGTATTTTTAAATTTAGTTAACAATTTCCTTCAATAATTTTTTTCATCTACAATCCTAATAGAGCTGTACCAAAAAAATTATTATAGTCTTTTTTTTTTAAAGTGTATTTGGAGATCCACTAGATGACGATGACAAGTATAATTTATTAAGCTAACAGAGTCACTTGT
Source organism: Castanospermum australe (assembly GCA_019955255.1). Lineage (NCBI taxonomy): Eukaryota > Viridiplantae > Streptophyta > Magnoliopsida > Fabales > Fabaceae > Castanospermum > Castanospermum australe. The sequence continues at coordinate 1,190,906 of NSJW01000337.1, read as the reverse complement.
TGCAAACGAAAAATTATGACTAGGATAATAATTTGATTCTTTAAAAATATAAATATTATTATTTTAATTTTTTATTAGTTTAATTCTTAAATTTAAAAAATAATATTATTTTAATTTTTTAAAAATATTAATTTAATAAAAAATTATTAATTTAATTATTTAATATATAAAATTATTACTAATTAAGTCTTTATCTGTATATAAAAAAAATAATTTTATAATATTTTTTAAATTTAAAAATTAAATTAATAATACATTTTTAAAAAAAATTAAAATAATGACCCTTACTCTAAAATAAATGTCGCTTATTGTTGCCGTCGCGTTAGCGCAAGTTTGTTTTTTTTTAACACGCAACGCGGTAATTAAAAAAAAAGAAGAAAGAAACAGGAGACGACTTTCAAGTTTAGTTGCAAGTGACGTCAGAGAGAAGTAGGAGGACCACGGAGCCGCCTCATGTTCAACAACCCCTTTATTGTATGCATTCTTCTCAGTTCTGCTTCTGCAATCTGCACATGAAACAAAGGGTAAATCTAAATTAGACAAGCGAGAAACCAGAAACCAGAAGCAGAAGAAATGGGGTGTGGAAATCTGTTCTTCGCCATTCTCATAACCTTCTCAGTAGCTCTCATCACCTACAACATGATAATATCGGCGAATGCCCCTCTCAAGCAAGAATTCCCCGGCCCCTCTCGCCCTTCCATCGCCGTCGACCCCGTAATCAAGATGCCGCTCCGCCGATCCCCCTCCTCCGACCCCAAGAGGCTCTTCCACACCGCCGTCACCGCCTCCGACTCCGTCTACAACACGTGGCAGTGCAGGGTCATGTACTACTGGTACTCCAAGTTCAAGGACGCTCCCGGCTCCGCCATGGGAGGATTCACCCGGATCCTCCACTCCGGGAAGCCCGACCAGTTCATGCACGAGATCCCCACTTTTGTTGCCCAGCCTTTGCCTTCCGGAATGGATCAGGTACCCTTTTCTTCAATCTTCACTCTTCACCTTCCCTTTTCTAATAATTTGCACTTATTCTTGAGGATTCTTACTCCTCTCTGCTCCATGACAGGGTTACATAGTCCTCAACAGACCATGGGCATTTGTGCAGTGGCTTCAGCAAGCAGATATCAAAGAAGAGTATGAGATGTCTAACTTTTAAATTTCTATGTGCAATTTTGGCAAATTGCTTCTTTCTTTTTTTGGGGCTTTTGGTTTTGACTTTTATCAGTGCCACTTGTTGCGTATATCAGTTACATATTGATGGCAGAGCCAGATCATATAATTGTCAAACCTATACCCAACTTAGCCAGGGATGGGCTCGGAGCTGCATTCCCCTTCTTTTATATTGAGCCGAAGAAGTATGAGGCAGTGCTTCGGAAGTTCTTCCCTGAGGAGAAAGGACCAATAACCAATGTAGACCCAATAGGAAACTCACCTGTTATTGTCGGCAAGGTGTATGTCAATTTTTCTTGTGGTAATTATGGATTATCTTTTGATTTTGGGCCTCTTTTTAATTTTATATTGAAAGAATGCTAGGAGTCCCTTAAGAAGATTGCTCCCACTTGGATGAATGTTTCCCTGGCCATGAAGAAGGATCCTGAAACGGATAAAGCTTTTGGATGGGTGCTTGAAATGTAATTTTTTATTCTTGTATAATCCATAATATCCTTTCGTAACCTTACTATAACTTGACTTTTGCTTCAATGTATCACTGATGTAGGTATGCTTATGCTGTTGCATCTGCTCTTCATGGTGTTGGTAACATATTATACAAGGACTTCATGATTCAGGTTCAATAAGGTTCTCTCTTTTTTTTTTTTAATTTATTCTTTTTCTGTCTTGTAATAATAAGGTTCTCAATCGGTAATATCTCATATTGAGTAGAAAAGTTCAAGTTTAGCTATTGTTGAGGACATTTAATTTCTATCCATTCCTTTTTAAGCTTAGAAGAATATGTAAAATTATATTTGAGCAAGTCTAGTATCACAACACTAGACTTAAAAGTAAAACACAGCAGTCTCATGCTGCCAATTAGATGGCTGACCGTCTATGGCCTGCACAGGCCTGTTGTGCTTCTTGAGCAAGTCAAGTGTGGTGACAACAAATTCTTGTGTAGACCAAGTCAATAAATACTTGGCACATCATTAATTTCAATGTAAAATAATTGTCATGCACTTATGTAATGTAAATGATGACGTGTTTGGTGCTTATTAGCTTACTCTTTACAACTTGTGGAACTTGAGAATGATTTGTGAATGGCCTTGAGGAAAAATCTCTCAGCCCATGAATTTATATTTACAAATTACAAACATAAATCCCGCCAAAGAATCAGCTATTTCCTATTCTATCTATACAAGATATCAACTATTTTCTATTCTATCTATACAAGATATTTACTAATTATTAACCAAATCAAAGAATATAACACTCCCCCTCAAGCTGGTGCATATATGTCATATGCATCAAGCTTATTACATATATATGTTATCCTCGGGCCCTGAAGAGACTTGGTGAAGATATCAGCTAGTTGATCACTAGAATTCACAAATGAGGTAGTTATTTATCTGGAGAGGATCTTTTCACGAATAAAATGGCAATCAATTTCTGTATGTTTAGTTCGCTCATGAAAGACTGGGTTGGAGGCAATGTGCATGGCTGCTTGATTATCACAAATGAGTTTCATGGGCCCTATTTTGCAAAACTTTAATTCTTGAATCAGTTGTTTCAACCATATAAGTTCACACGTAGTGAGTGCCATGGCTCGATATTCTGCTTCTGCACTTGATCTAGCAACTACATGCTACATTTTACTTTTTCATGAGATGAGGTTGCCTCCAATAAGAACATAATACCCAGAAATCGACCGTCTGTCACTAGGAGATCCTGCCCAATCTACATCTGTATATGCAACAATGTCTGTATGGCCTCTATTCTCATAGATCAACCCTTTTCCAGGAGAACCCTTAATTATATCTCAAAATTCGATCTACTGCATCCTAATGATTGTCACAGGGAGAGTTAAGAAATTGACTTACAACACTATCTGCGAAAGATATATTTGGTCTAGTCATGGTGAGATAGTTTAATTTTCCCACCAGTCTTCGATACCTTCCCGGGTCTGAATAAGGCTCCTCCTGATCTGGTAAAAGTTTATCATTCGGATCTATAGGAGTATCAATTGGTTTACAATCTAGCATTTCAGTTCTTCCAAAATATCAAGAGCGTATTTTCTTTGAGAGATAGCAATGCCTGTTTTTGATTGGGCCACTTCAATCCTGAGGAAGTACCGCAATCGGTCCAAGTCCTTAGTTTGGAAGTGTTTGAAACAGGTGTTGTTTTAGGCCCCTGATGCCATCATGATCATCTGCTGTAATGACAATATCTAGATAAACCACAAGATAGATGCATTGATTAGAATATGAGTGTTTATAGAAACAGAGTGGTCTGCTTCACTATAGACCATGCCAAATTGCTGTATGACTTTACTAAATCTTCTGGACCATGCCCGTGGAGATTGTTTAAGGCGCGCCGACGAGCTGAACAGGACTGACGGCGAGACGGTCGGAGTTTGGGAAGATGGCGCGTGGCTTACACATGCCGACAGCTTCTACTGCGTGTACGGGCGCGTGACCGTGCCTCTGGCGACGACGCTCAGAGGGATGATCGGTTCGTGGTTTCTGATACTATTCGTGCCTTCATCTTGCTGGTTGAGGGTGTCAAGACCAAAGATCCAACCTGGATAGTGGCTGGAATGGCGTGATTCTTAGGGTTTGAGCCCTAAGATCGTGCAAGCTCTGGTACCAACTTGAGAATGATTTCTGAATGGCTTGAGGAAAAATCTCTCAGCTCATGGATTTATATTTATAGATTACAAACATAAATTCCTTGATGTTAGGGATTGACGAGATTATTTACAGCCAGAGAATCAGCTATTTCCTATTTCTATCTATACAAGATATTTACTAATTATTAACCAAATCAAAGAATATCAACAACTAAATCAAAGAATATCAACAGTGAAAACACAAGAATTTCTCTGTGGTGACAGTAACTATTTTCTGTGACACTAAATCAGATACTTAAAGTGAAGGATATATATTTGAACATTCTAAAGTGCCTATTTTATCCAAAAATATCCATGTCATATATAAAATATAGTTTGCATACTCTGTTTTCATTACATTCTTTAACAGACTATAGGAATCAAATAGAATAGTGTGAGAACAATGATATATGCATTTTTACTTTTTCAACCTGGACTGTTTTCTTATTCTTATAATTTCAAGGCTTTTGGTCAGTACTTTGTTCTTCCTTGTTTTTCACTCTCTAAACTTATCTAAAAGACATAAATTACGCTAGTCTGTATATAATGATAATTCTTCAAAAGCATTCTCTACCTCCAAATTTTTACTAACGTTTGTTTTCTTATTATGTGTGTTAGCCTCCATGGGACAAAGAAGTTGGCAAGGCATTCATAATTCACTACACTTATGGGTGTGACTATACTATGAAGGTACTGTGCTGGGAATCGAGCTCCTACACCTTTTAATTCTGACGTTCATTGAAGAAAGGAAAGGACAAAAAGAAGGAAAACTGATTTATAATTCAATTATTACTTAAGGAACAGTACATTTAAATATCTTATTTCATTTTGTTGCTTAGAGTTGTCGTTACTCAATATATGATGTTAAATATTCAGGGTGAGCTGACCTATGGAAAGATCGGAGAATGGAGGTTTGACAAAAGATCTTATGATCATGTTGCTCCTCCAAAAAATCTGCCATTGCCGCCACCTGGTGTTCCAGAAAGTGTGGTATGTTTCATCTCCCTTCGTATTTTCTTAGTCAAGAAAGATAGTGTGGTTATTTTTGTTGAGTTTCTTCATCTTTCTATGGTGGTTTATTTTGGGGAGGGGGGTGTTCACTTCTAGAAATGTGTTGAATTGAATTCTTCGGCTTGGCTGTGTTGATTTATTTGATGTAAAGCTTTACCAGGCTGATTGGGAGTTTGTCTTGACAGTGTTCATTGGGTTGGGTTGAACTGCCAACCCGATGCATAATGTGTGGGCTGGTTTTTTTTTATATATATATATATATATATAGTTTTTTAATACTAAACCGAGTTGTTTTGGGGATTCCATATCCAACAAAATGCGATTTTTAGTCCTGCCTGACTCAACCCAAACTAAATGTCTTTTGAATTTGCTGCAATTGTTAAAAAAAAAATTTGAAATAAAAATGCCAACCCAATTAACCCCCAAACCAACTTGACAACTGTCAGGTTGAGAAAAAGAATTCCCCAATTTACCAACCAAGATTGGATTGAGAGCTCTAGTTGTAAGAGCCATTCAACTTGATTACTTTATCAATCATTTGGGCACTTTTTTTTTAGGAAAATTCCCGAAAATTCAAGTCAACTCAAAATATTGGACCTGGAAGAAAGTGAACAAATGACAACTGATGAATCAAATCATGTAAACTTGACTCACCACTAGTCATTAATTAGATCTTTTTGAAATAACATTTTGGCTTGGTTTGAGTCGTCAAAATATTTTCCCAATTTTTTAAGTGAGGGTAAGTTCAATGTTTGTTATACAACTTAAGTGGCTGGCCTTCTATGTTTGGGTGTCAATTTGATAGTACATGGGTGCGATTGCAGTCCTTGATTTTCGAATTTTGTAGATGCAAACCCTGAACACTGACATGTCCACCATGAGATTTTCTCTGTTACAAATGATTTTGTTATGTTTGAGACCATCTGGCAGACTTTAACTGTAGGCACTTCTCAATTACAGGTGACTCTTGTAAAAATGGTAAATGGAGCTACTGCAAATATTCCAAATTGGTGGTCATAAGGGATATCGGGATTACTCGAAAAGTGGCTGGTTTGAGAAATGCTTTGGAGCTATCGCCGTTTGACATGGAACAGGCAGTGCATAGCCACCATACACATCATTGTTTTCTGTGTTTGTGTAATTCTTCCTGCATAGTATGATTTAGTTGAGACAAACCTGTTAACTGGTGCTTGATTGGATGTATTGCGTTTTACTTGCTTCGCCTTAATCTCATTAATTCCAGGATTTTATCGAGGTAGTTTAATGTGGAAGAATGAACTTCAGCAAATAGTACTATTTAAGGCATCTAAAAATGTTGCCAAAAAAAAAAAACCAAAACAAGGGCTCAATTTTAATGCCCCAGGAAGATCGAGTTACTAAAGCATGCGAGTTATATACAATGATTATCGTCAGTTCAAATAGTTCCTGTAACTTTTCACATTACATTATCTTGAGTTTTCTTTCCTACATTTTCGTGGGTAAATGCGTAATATGCTCAAGTGTCACGAGCACTGCATACAAAGTGACCCACAATTTAATGCCCATGGGGGATCGAACATGTTACAAAATCATACACAATATTTACAATCACTATCATCAGTTCAAATAGCGCCTGCAATTTTTTGAATTGCAGTAGCATGGAATCTTCTTCCCTTCATCTTCGTGGTTGAAATGGTAATCATATGTTATCTCTTCACCAGGAAATATGTCCCTCTCTGCAAAGAAGACAACCTTCAAAACCAAAAGCCACTTCTAATCAGTGCACATTCAAAATAGAAGAAGAAAAGAAGCAACATTTGCAGTTAATTTCACACCAAAAATACAACATATCAAACGTTTATATATGTTCTATTCAGGAAACATTTGCCTACAAATGCCACATAAGCAGCCTTGTTAAACTTTAAACCATGAATGTTGCATCTCTACATTTATCATGGCAATCAATTGGTGCCACTTTTTTCTAATAATCACAAGTTCACAACCTATATGTGGGAATAGTTTACTGAATTCAGTAAATTGGATCATAAGTGAACGACAGATTACCTTTTTCTCATGCCTTACAGTAATCACTTTTGCCACGCAATTTGGCTGGCCACGTAAATAAACACGAGTTAGAAGGCCGAGTTGATGTACAAACGGAAACAGCAACTATTTGTTAAAACTTAAAAACATTCACATTGAGGAAGACTTATAATGGTCATAGTTATGTCAAGGATGGATGAAAGAATTGCTCACAAGAGTCTGGAGAGCCAAAATTTTATGCAGAATGCATTGCAATAAAGATCAATTAAAATTATAGGTTCCTGCTTGTTCATTGCACATGAAATTATTTGGCTAAAATCGCCAAACCTCTGAACATGATCATATTTAGTGTAAATGCTGCAACAGCCTGATGAAAATAATAAATTGAGAACGCTACCCAAAGCTACTTTATGACTAGCAAGCAATCTTAAAAACCAACAACCATATGTATAGACGAGGGCATTAATGGATGTACATCAAAGTTAACAAAAGAAAAAAAAACAATAAACAAATACAAAGTCAAACTTGGAAGGATTATACCAGGCATGAGTGGTTAACAAAGCGAGCAATCCCCCCTTTCCTTGTGGCATCAATAATATGTTCTTTGTCTATCCTGAAGAAGTAGCAGGCACTCTTGTACTGAAGTTTTCTAACAGATTGATATTCATTTTCTCTTTTATCAGCCACGCGTAGCCCCACAATTTCACCAACATACTCAACAACCTATAGAAGCATTAGAAACAAATCATGCTTGCAATCATAGCTGAGGGACATATATACATCTTAAAGGCCAGTATCACACCATTTCACCCCGGGAAATGAATCGAGAAGTGTAAAGACCAAGGGCATGTATGCCCGATTTGTAAACCACAAGGTGTTTCCAACCCTTTGCTTGTTTGTACCGAGCATATTCCTTCTGCAGATTATAGGACAATAGACACTTAGGACAATCAGCTAAAGCTTACACAAAAAATTAGGATAACAATTAAGTATACAAATCTACCACTCCAATTTCCATTTAACCATTACTTGATTCCAAAGGCCTAAAAGTCTCAGTTCAAGTAAAATGTCCAAAATATGTATATGCAACTTTTGCTTGAGAAAACTAAAATTTGATCTTCATGAATTAAAATTTGGAGTCTTGTATTAACCAGACATATCACAGGAGATGACAATCTAACATATCAATCAGCTATTGACCAGTAAACTAAATTTTGATGCAATTATTCAACAAAAGAAATTTAATACAACAACATCCAAGCCTTATCCCACTAGGCAGGGTCGGTTACATGGGCTATATATACAACATGAACATACCCGACAATCATACTCAATATCTGATGTGGGAAATTTTGGGAGTCCCTGTGAACACAATTTCTGCCCATTAATGTGAATCCAAGCATTTAACTGCTCCTCATGAACAAGGCATCCGCCCTTTCCTTTTAAGGCACTGTAATGATCATGCTGATAACCATCCCTTCTACAGCCCTTGTAACCCTAAAATGCTCCAAAAGACATTTATTTCCGTTATAAGCCAATCACCAGATATAACAAAAGAACACTCACCTATTCCTCCACCTCACTCTAGATAAGTCCCAACACTATGCCAAACAATGAAGAAAATACCTCTGTCCTGGCACAAATGAATTCCTTTTCTTCTAGACTGCCTGTTTCATTGTCAATATGATCATATTTGGACTGACATCTGGGGTCAATAGCATGAAGCACACATCTGCCATAAAATCCAACCTTCTCATCATCAACACCTTCAGTCTCACTTTGCAACAAATTCTGCAAAAGAAGTCGAAAAGCAATTGTCATACCAGGAAAATATTTGCACAGTAAACACAATGAAATTCTTTCAATATAACCTGCAAAGCATTTGCAAAAACTAGCCAAACCAGGAAAAGGATCCAGGTGAGGGGCAAGGAACATAAGTATTTAATAAATAGATCAAAATTATTTATGCCAAGTTTGAGTAAATTTATTTGATAGAAGCCAAGTTTAAGAAAATTACAGGGTTTAATTATTAGAGATGCCAACAGTAACAGGCATCAATCAGCCAATTCATTTTATATATCGTTAAAATTATCCAACAAGCCTTTTTCTATCTAATTTCATTTAAAAGAACTAAGCACCAAAATCCCCTGCACAACTAATTTGTTTTGGTGCACCATATAAAGGATGAATAATATAGTATAATTAATACTATTCACATTTTGGTAAGATACTGAAGAGTAATTTATCTAGTGAAAATAATTTTATCTAGCCTTGATTGTATTAGATTGTATAAAATAAAATAATTTGATTCCTATCTATTATAAACTCAAAACTAAATAAAATTATTTTGACCGAATATTACACTATCTAGTGTACTGCCCAAACATTGTATAAAGGTAGACAATATTAATTATACTATACTATCTATCGCTTATACAGTGTACCAAACAAGGCCTTAAGTAACAAGATGTCCATCAACATAATTGCATTCAATTTGACATACACAATGTGCTTATAGAAAACTAAATACGACACCACCAACCACATCATGATGAGGTTTGTTTTTACAAAAATTCAGTTAAAAAAAAAGGATGACATAGCAGCAATATTCATATTGCAACTACGGTCATATATTTCAAAATTTCAATCAAGTTCATAGATCCTCATTTCAAATGCCACATTATAAAAACTTTCTTGTCACATGATAAACTTTCTAGAGACAATCCACACAGCTAATTGGCCCAGCTGCTTGAATGAGAAGCCAACATCACTTGACCTGGCCAGAATGCATATGCCCAAATTACTTGCAGTGAGCTACTTAAATGTTAATATGTTACAAGTTAAATCACACTCATTCTTCGATGCCGGGGGTGGGCATTGCAATTTTCATTTCTATTAAAAGCAAACATAAAAATTTACCAGAAGGCATGTCCCTCTTGCATTTCACATTTTTCAATGTCACTGATAGTCACAAATGACACTAATGCTCCATTTGCTTCAACATGTAATCTCTAAGGGACAATGTTTTCATTGCAAAATTTCGATTCCCATGAATGTGTTACCATTCAATGAACAGCCTGCTTTGCACTCAACACAACATTTTTTAGTAAAATTGATCAGCTTCCTAGGAAAAATGCATCATGTTTCAAGTTCGCTTTTTAGCATGTAAAACTTCATTTACATAGATAGGTCATTCTATCAGCTTAAGCTTGTTAATATGACATATAATGTGACATGAAATTATAGTGTAGCAGTTAAATAACTAAGCAGGAAATACACAATTCCCAGAATTAGCTGTAGAAACACTGACAGCAAATCCAGAACCAGGAATATTTAGTGCTAGGGGAAGTATATATCTCAAATTTTTTGTTCATGGTATGCTCTGCTAAGAGTGATATATGCACATTGTTTTTCCCATAGAATTGACATCATTAGAAACCAGGATAGAATAAAAATTATAGTTTTCAAAATAGCTTAATTAAGCTAACACATCAATGTCAGAACATTGTATGAGATATTATAATCCAAACTATAAAAGAAAAATACCTTCTGATGAGCACACCAAGGATGAAACTTGACAAAGCAATCAACAATCCTGCACTCTATACAAGAACCACCCCATCGATTGCAAATAGAACAAACCTGGGAGAAGTTTTAATAGTTAACACTAGGGCAAATATTAAGTATCACAAAAAGTTGTTAGGCAACTGTAAAATAAGTTCACCTTAAATGCATTTGTCAAGTCAAAATGTCAGATATTGTAGATATCAAATTTCTCCATTCTTCATAGTTTATAACACTTTTCCTCTATTCCAACTCTATATTGTATGCAGATTCGGAATCTTGTCTTGATCCTTAAAGGACTAAGACTTTCTAATAACTACTAAATTGTAAGGCCCAACAAGCCAATGAGGCCCGGGTGGGAGCAGTATCTAATTACCAATATACCCCTGAATGTAAAAACAAGAAGCAAATTGATCACAAATTTTTCCTAAGATTAGTTATTAAGACCTAATAATCATCAATATAACTTTAAGAAAGAATTACTATGAGCCCAACATTAAAACTGTAACAAATTCAAATATTTCTGTAATCTTTAAGCATGAGTTTTCTTGGTCCCCTTGCATTTGTGTCAAGGTCATTTTGCATATTGTGATCTGGCTTTTAAAAGTACTAAAAGATGTTAGTTGTTCATATATGCAGTTAAATTCTTTGATTGTAGGATATACAAGTGTGAGATGAGATGATTTACATTACATTTAGTCTTAATTTGAGAGTTCTATAAACAACCATAAAATCAAAATCAAAACTACTTGTGTCCATGGTCATGGTTAATGATAAAAAATTTGTGCACTTCATTTTTGGGGAGTGGGTGTGCTTAACTTTATTAATCGCTGTCTGCAACGAGAGACAAAAGTGGAAATAAAGAGTCCTAGGTGATTATATATTGTAATAAAAGAAAGCAAGAAGTGCATATTTTCATGAATTATTATTTGTATGCCATTGCCATCACAATACTAAGATACAGTAAAGATAGGACAGTAATAAATCAATCCTACAGAAATCATACGTATAATACCATACACATACAGACACCCAATATGTAGGAACACTATCGTTGGTATATGTAATAACTAGTAAGTTTGACAATGTTAAGACCTCAGAAATCATATAAAATTACCAATAATTCTTAGAGGAACTGAACCCGTAGAAAACGACAGCACTTATTGCGTTACTTAAGAAATTGGTTAACAAAGCAGTTGAGCAATATATATTTTCACATCAAGTATTTCTATTAACTACTCACCACATCTGCTCTTGGACATGAAACACCAGATACATCAAAAGCACTCATGGTGTCAACATTGGGGCATCTTGTTCCAGGAGTCCAAAGCCCACAAACCATGTGAACCCACTGCTTAACAGTTGTATCAAGAACTCCAGCTGTAATGCTGTTATGTACCTTAAAATTACCAACAGAGTACAGGCTGTGTTGCATGTGATTTGTAGACATCCCAACTTTGAACAGATCTGTTGTCGATGTCTCAATATTTTCAGGCCTTAAAACACATTTTTGGTCAACTTCTAGTCTAGATTTCAAGGAATGAAATGCATCCATTTCCTTTTCATAAACTTCATGCGGAGTAGTATGCTTAGGCATGCCATCTTTTTCAATATTCCACACTTTTAAGAGGCTTTTCACAATTGTACGACTCAATAGCGCTCGAGTCATGGCTCCACCTCCATAACCACATAGAACACAAGTCTTGATGATGGACCCACAAAAAAAAATAAGCATGGAAAAAAGGAGTTAAATGAAATTCTAAAGAAGAAAATTAACATAGGGCATATTGGAAATGCATATTTGAGAATGGCTATGGACACAGTAGCTGAGTTAAGACAGTAGTTAAATATCCTTGGGCATAGATTAGAATGGTGAATAATTGTCATGTAAAACCAAAATGATCTATAGAGAGAAAGGCCAAGAAAAAAAGCAACATAAGGACTATAAAATTTCGGAGTATGACTGAGTGGCTTCATGTAAGAAAGCAAACCCAAGATCAGGACTGAGAAATTGAATGGAAAAAAGAAACTACTTATTGGAGTAAATAGATATACAATATCTTTTGAGTTTGTTCGGCAGGGTCTGCAACACCAACGGCCTTTAGGTAATGTGGAAATGCCATAGCAAGCCTGATGCACCTAATAAACACAATAATGGAGACAGTATCAGACTCTTATTTCAAAGAAAAATATTAACAATTCCATAGCTGAATATTATTTGAATATCTACGTACTCTAATTAGACATCGACTACACTCCAACAAACAGTTAATTTCATCATTGCTTGAGCTTCGGCACACACAGCAGAAAGCATCTGAATTTAGGATGGAGACACTCATGTGTTCTTGAACAGATCTGCAAGGGCATTGTGTGATAAAAGTACTTACAGTGAGAATAACAATATGCATCCTCAAGAGTAATCATAAAAGATGGAAGGCACTTAAAATGAACAATCCTAACACTGAACAAGCAAATAAGACAACTTTTGTTTTGCTCACTTTCTACTATTTGTGTTACACAAACCACGCTTCCTATCTTCAGCAAACTCCAAAATCTCCTTCACTTTGGTTTCTGGCATGCATTTCAAAACCTTTGTGAGGGGGCATTTCTCAAAAAAATAATTCTCTCCACATAACCAAATAATGATAATATTAAAGAAATGGTGTGCATAGAAAGAGACCAAGGTAAGCATAGAACCATATTTCAAAAGATTAAAAGGAATAAAGAAATGCACGTGTATATACCAATCTATGGTCTATACCAATTTGCAGCTGAACAATTACTGATGGTAAAATAAAGTATCACAGCTATGTCATGACATTATATTATACTCCTGATGAAGTCACAGCACAAGCAACAGGCCTCAGTAGAATAATAACAGCCTATAAACCAAAGCAAGAATGCCAATATATTTAATACTTACTAATTCAGTATTTGGCAAAATCACCTTCATCTCAGGAGCTGGAACTTGGACACGAAATATGAAGGCCAGCATTTGAGTCAAGAGAGTAGAGTGTACATTAAAGTAAACAGAACTACTCAAAATCTGTGCTACTAAATAAGCTGTGACTCATCATTCTTTTTTTTTATTTATTTTACTCAACCAGAAGAGACTCATCATTCTTTCTTTTTCTTTATTTTACTCAACCAGAAGAGATTAACCAGGTCAAAAGCACAGGTCAACATGTTATAAGAAAGCAAAATATAGCCATCAAATACTTCTGATGAGCAACAAGAAAGAAAGGAACTGTTTTCATATTTTCATTGATTTTCCCTTCCTTTAAATGTCTTTCTCAAGAATAGGAAGGTAGGAGGGAGAGTGCTAATAAATGCAGATTTTGTCTTAGAATTGGCGTTAGCCTTCATATGATCAAAAATGCCTATATATGGCTCCAAATTGACCACTGGTATTGCTTTTGTTAAAATTCTAGACTATTATCAGTGAAATAATTCCACAATTTTAGCAGATGCCTTTTATTATAATTATGATAAGGTAAAAAAAGTATAAATAAATTAATTAAGTGACATAAATTTACCTTTAGCTGTGAGTTCATAGATGCTGCGCTGCTTCCGAATTTCCTTGCCCTTCAGCTTCAATGGAACATGAGCTCTGTCTACAATACTATCACCCTGCTTAGGTTTGGTATCTCTCTGCGCTTTGCAAATGACAAGTGGCTTGCTGCCCCTTTTCAAATCTTCCATAGATACATCAAAATTAGTTTCATCACAAATTATTGTATTTCGGGTTTCATTTTCATCCTTAGTCTTCAAACCAGAATGCCCATAGCAGCGCTCACTACTTGCTCCAGAGCTCAATCTCTTCCATTTCTTTTTTGAAGTTAGTCTAGGTTTGCCATTTGTAGGGACCCTACATCTTTTGGAAGTTTTAAGAACCTTGCTGAGAGAAACAATTTTTGCTGGTTTTGGAACTTCTCCAGCCAATTTTCCACTAGATATTTCACCATATTTTCCACATACCACTGGCCTAGTGATTCTATGAGCATTTGCCTGCCTGCTAGAGAATGACTTCAGCTTAACAATTTCAGGTTCCTCACCAGCTAGTTCTAGCCTCTGAAAATGTCCAAAAGAATCAGAAGTGAAATCCTTTCTTAATTTCTTTCTTCCAGAAACTTCAGATAATGTGTCAAACTCAGCATCAGAATTTGATTCTGACTCATTACTATCTTCTTTGCCACAGTAATGCTTACTCAGATGACTCTTACAAGAGAAAATTTTGGATGAAAAAGCAGAATTTCTTGGTTTGATACTGGGTTGAACCAAAGAAGCCTTAGTAGATGATCTTTGCTGGCTAGATGAAAAGTACATTTGCATTTCTTTGGACAAACTGAAAGGCAAATTCTCAACACCAATACCTTCACCATTCTTGTTATGCAAACAGCAAGGGATTCCAGAAGACAATGAAGCATCTGTCATCCTCACCTCCATTCTCTTTCGCTTTTTTCCTTTGAAGCCCTTCTTGACTTTATGAGATTGATTGGACTTGCAATTAACAGAATGCATAATGTAACTTTGATCACGGCCTTTCTTCCATGTCAAAGAATCTAATAGTTTAAGCTCATCAAGCAGACTGCGACATGGTTGATCATTTAAGACTCTCAGATAGCCTTTTTTCAAGTAAGTATCACAAGTAGAGCCAAGAAACTCAGCACTTCTTTCACTTTCAAGTGCATCAGATGACCAGCCTTTATTAATTCCTGACCCCTCATCAACTACCTGGTTGTCCACATAGCCAGTGTCTACAGCATCAACAGTAGAGGAATCAACATAGTTGACCTCCACAGATGCCTGAGTAACCACAGGGGCAGAGCATCCAGAAGAAACATTAGAGTTTTCTTGCTCTTTCCAAAAGTCTTCTGTATGAATAGTTCTTTTGAAGCGTTTAGCAGAAATGTTTACAAGTTGATCACCGTCTTGTCCTTCCCAATCCAAATCAGTACCTGTATGATCTAAAGATCCAGCATCACAAACTCCTTTCCTGACCTTACTTGGCACATCTCTCCATTGAGGTGTATGAGAGTCAATTTTGCTAGAGTCTCGGCAATCTAACTTTCCACCTTGCTCAAAGTGGATACTTTCATCCTTTGAACCATTCTGATCTCTACTAAACTTTGAAGCTATCATCAAAGAAGTTTCACGACTGACGTTTGCAAATTGATGTTTGGAAGTATAAGGGCAGGGTTCAATTCCTGAGAAAATATTGCTTCCTAAACAGTTTTCCTGAGCAGAATAAGTGTATTTGCCTATCAAATGTGTATCCGATGGTTGCTCAGAGCATTTTTCACATGCACTTGATCTGGCATAGTCTTTGTTTCTTCCAAGGCTGATACATCAAATTGAGGGAGAAAGATAACAAGGAAAAGATATAGTCAGAGGTGTGGGTTCCAATGGAAGCAAGAGTTTACAGATAATTCTATAAATGGAACCAAGTTTTGATCAAGACAGCATAAAGAAGGGGAAAAAGAAACAATGTTTGTGAATCAAAAGCTCAATAGAGCCCAATTGACATGCACAACACAGGAACCCAAGCAGTCAATTTCTAAAACAGTTACCATTTTTAGGTTTTTATTCCAGCATAGAGAAAACCACCATACTCTTGTACTATTATTTTCTTGCAATAGAATTAAATGTTCAAGTTCCTTTTTTCCTCCCTCCAAGGATGAATTCACCTGTATGTATCTATCAATGTGTTCATATACACATAATTCCACATTCCCTTCACATGTCAAACTTTTACAGTCAACTTTCTCTGGAGACATTTGAATTCTTAAATCAATCAATTTATAGAAGCTTCTCAGGTGAAAATTACTCACTAAAAATGCTCGAAAAGAAATTATAAATTACATCCTGAAGTGTTACCAAAATAATAGGTAAAAAGGCACCATTACAATAAAGACAAAAAGGCTCAAAAAATAATAAAGACAAACTATCCTTCAGTTGTGGAACCACATTGAGGTTTTTTTTTTTCTTTTTTTTGGGGGGGGGGGGGGGGGGGGGGGGGGGGGTGGGACTGCAACCCCAAAGCCAAAAATATTGTTCATATATTAGGTATGCATTCAGTGAAAAGCTTGTTAATATATAAGATGCCTGCATCCCCAATAATTTTCCTAATTCCATCCCCGGCCTTGACTGTGGATATAGAGCATATGAACTAATAAAATACTACATTGATATTCTCATCACTCATCAGTATGAATTGAATCCTGGCCCCCAAACACATGATCTCATACATACCATGGGTCACTACTAACTGCCATAGTTGTTTCAACTTTTTCCCGGTATTACAGAAGAAAATGTGCTTATCTATATATTTATAGCATTCAACTCAACCAAGTAAATTAGGTCTTTTAGTTTAGTCACAGCTTTGAACCTAACTTTTCAATCCTAATACTTAAGTCATCAGCAGATGTTTCTTCCCTCAAAATTAAAAATGCCATGTAGTGCTTTATTTGTCCAAGCAAGGTCTTCAAATTCATTTACCCCCCAAATTCTCACATATTTAATTCAATAAGTTGCAAATTATTTGCCAACAGGAAAAGGTTTAATTTTGATGAGACCTTTGCTTTATAATAGGAACTGGTTTCATTCTTGTCACTTCAAGTTGTTCTTCAGTTCTTGCTCATCTGTCCTACCGCAACCAGAGCCTAACAAATTTGGGCTCAGTATCTTCTTACATGCCCTTCTAGAGCCAAATAAACAGCAATAACGCTCACCCTAAACCTAAAGAAGGAAATAGAATAAAGAAAAGAAAACTATTCCTAAAGATGCCATGAACATAAGCTGAACTGAACATGCTGCACAATTTTGTAAAGGATAAATTTATGATAGAACTGGACCAGAAGCTCACAAATTAATGGGCAAAATAACTGGTATATCTCCTCTACTGGCTGTGTATCTGTTAGAATCATGTTAGAATCTCTCAGGATTAAGTACATAATTACGGTTATGTTGTATATGTCCAGAAACATTGTATGTAGAGCAGTAGGAATCTTCTCTGATTTAGTTTCCTGTAATTAGGCCTTGATTATAGGTTTGTATTTATTATGTAAATAATATAAATAGACTACTCCATGATGTACTAAGACACGATTTTACACAATCTCTTAGCTCTCCTTTTTCCTCTAACTTAACATGGTATCTAGAGCCTAATAGAGAGGTAATTCTAATACCCGTGCGTGCCCGAGGGACTCAGTGTCCTACGGTGAGAAAATTTTTTCGTCAAATCGTGTCTTCACTCCAATTCACCGAATTTCCTTCATCTTGTGGCCTTTTCTGCGTGTTTTTCCTCTTCCGCCGCTGACCACTGCCATCCATTAACTTTTTCCGATGACCTTTTTTGGCCAACGACCCCACCGGACAACTCATCTCCCTCCGACCAGCCAACCCACCGAAGCCCAACAGCTGCCGGACACACCTCCACGCGCCCCCGAACGTAGTTGCATATCAGTTCGAGCACGTTCCTGTTCCTGCGTGCTTGCCGACGCGTGCCAGCCCTTTTCTGACCTCCGTTTTTGGTGCCGGCATTGACGTGACTATCCCGGTCCGATCCGACCATTACCGACCAGTTCGTCACCTGTGCCGTAACCCATCTGCTCAGATTTCGTTGCAGGTGCCTCTATTTTCCATTTTTCAGTATCTTGTCTTCTGATCCATGGCTTCTTCAAGCCCCACAGATGCTCCAAAGGCGGACACACCTGTTTTCACAAATTTTGTCAGTGCCCCTCTTTCTGCGGAAAAATTGAATGGCAGTAACTATGATACTTGGGCATCTGACATCAAGTTATGGCTGACTGGTCAAGGATACACCGGCTATCTTTCCACGAAGGTTGATTCTGTGCCTGCGGTTGAACGTCCAAAGTGGAAGAAGATAGATGCCCAGTTGTGTAGTGTGATTAAATCCACAATTCAACCCTCCCTTAAGTAGATCATTCGTGCTCATGTTACCTGTGAATTTGTTTGGGAGCAAGCCAAGGTTCTTTACACCAATGACACTCAGCGGCTTTATAGTGTCTGTCATGACCTTATGAGTGTCGTTGCTCCAAGGAAGTTTGACGGCTCTATGTCTACCTATTTAGGTAAGATTCATGGCGCACACCATGATTTTAATGAGTTGTTACCACCTGCAGAGACCCCTAAAAGGAACTTGAGCAACGTAGCACCTTCTTCATGCTTTCTTGCTCTCTATGGCTTACCACAGGAGTACTCCACAAACCGTGATCAGATTTTGGGTTCACCTACTGTCCCTACTCTGTCCACGGCATGGTCTACCTTACTCCGAGTTCCTGCTAAGCACACTTCTGACCAGCTGACTATTCCTACTGTTGGTGATACATCTACACTTGTATCTCAGGATAGCAGTTGTGGTCATGATCGTGGTCGTGGCGGATGCTCTAGTTATAAACCACGTCTGAATGTGATCACTGTCATTGCTTAGGCCACATCGTTGATAAGTGTTGGACTCTACATGGCCATCCACCACAGACTGCTAATGTTACTCAGACGGCTCCTACAAATACACCTGAGACATCAGCACATCCTAAGGCTGCTCCAACTGACTATGTAGATTTTTTGAAATGGTTTGAAGAACGTCAGTCCTCAGGTTCCACTGCCTCGGTTGTGCACACTGGTAATTCATTTGCTTGTATATCTCAGTCACCATTCCTTGGCCCTTGGGTCCTTGATTTTGGTGCTTCTGATCACATCTCTGGTAATAAGATCCTTTCCTCTAAATTCTCCACTTCTGGTTATTTACCTACTGTTACCTTAGCTAATGGTTCCCAAACGCAATCCTAAGGGATAGGCACTGCTCGTCCCCTTCCTTCTTTGTCTGTTGATTCAATTCTTTATGTTCCTGGGTACCCTTTTAATTTGCTTTCAATTAGTCGTTTAACTCGTTCTTTAGATTGTATGGTTACCTTTACTAAGGACTCTGTCATTTTGCAGGACCAGAGTTCGGGACGGATGATTGGTGCCGGATGTGAGTCCCATGGTCTTTATCGACTTTCCCACTTGTCTCGTGTTTTGTTCCACTACGGATTCCCTTCTCCGTATTCATGCTCAGTTAGGTCATCCTAGCCTTGCCAAACTTCAACGGATGGTACCGAGTCTCTCCAAGTTATCGAGTCTTCCTTGTGAGTCATGTCAAATAGGGAAACATACACGTAGTTCGTTCCCTGATAAAGTCTGTAGTCGAGTTTCATCTCCTTTTGCTTTAGTTCATTATGACGTTTGGGGTCCTTCTTGTATTGTTTCTACTTTTGGGTCCAAGTACTTTGTTATCTTTATTGATGACTATTCTAGATGTACTTGGTTATTTTTGATGCAAAACAGGCCTGAGTTGTTTTCCATATTCCATAATTTTTATCACGAAATAAACAATCAATTTGGTGTTTCCATTCGTACTTTGCACAGTGATAATGCTCATGAATATTTATCTCACCCGTTTCAATCCTTTGTGGCTTCAAAGGGCATTCTTCACCAAACATCTTGTGCTCATATGCCTCAACAAAATGAGGTTGTTGAACACAAAAACAGACACCTAATTGAAACCGCTTAGACTCTTTTGCTTCATGGTAAGGTTCCCTTTCCTTTTTGGAGCGATGCTGTTCTTACTGCCTATTATCTTATCAATCGCATGCCTTCATCTGTTATTGATAACAAAGTCCCTCATACTATCTTGTTTCCTCATGACCCTACTCATACCCTTCCGCCTCGTATCTTTGGGTCTTCCTGTTTTGTTCATAATCTCGCTCCGGGACTTGACAAACTTTTGGCTCGATCCATTAAATGTGTTTTTCTCGATTACACTCGGTCCCAAAAGGGTTATCGTTATTTTTCACCTACACTCCAACGTTATTATTTTATATCAGTTGATATTACCTTTTTTGAGTCTGTCCCATTCTTTGAGTCCACACAATCATCTCCTGAACCCATTTTTGCTATCCTACCCATTCCATCATTCCCTACTCCTGTTGAATCCAACACACATCAGACACCACCTGTTGAGGCACCACCACCTTCCGACCAAACCTATCGGATATATCAACGTCGACCTCGTCCTTCTATAAAGCCCTTACCTCCTCTAGATACTGCTCATGAGATCATTGAGGACTCTTCCCCTGTACCAGCTCCTTTACCAACTCTGACACTGCCTCCTGAAGCTGACCATTTCATTGCTCTCCGCAAAGGTATACATTCTACTCGTTACCCCTCTCCTCATTACATTACTTTGAGTTATCACCGTTTGTCTTCTACGCATTTATGCTTGTCTTTCTTCCTTGTCTTCTGTGTCTATCCCTAAATCTCCAGATGAAGCTCTATTACATCCTGGATGGAAACAAGCAATGCTAGATGAAATGAGTGCACTTCAGAGTAGTGGTACTTGGGAATTGGTTCCTCTGCCTCCCGGGAAATCTCTTGTTGGCTATCAATGGATTTATATAGTCAAGGTTGGTCTTGATGGTAAAATTGATCGCCTCAAAGCTTGTCTGGTCGCTAAAGGATACACACAGATTTTTGGTTTGGATTATAGGGACACTTTCTTCCCAATAGTTAAAATGGCTTATGTTCGTCTTTTTCTTTCCATGGCTGTAATTTGCCACTGGCCTCTTCTTTTGCTTGACATCAAAAATGCTTTCCTTCATGGTGATCTCGAAGAAAAGGTATTTATGGAGCAACTTCCTGGGTTTGTTGCTCAAGGAGAGTCTTCTAGCCTAGTTTGCCGCCTTCACAAATCCTTGTATGTACTTAAACAGTCTCCTCGGGCTTGGTTTAGTTGATTCAGTACTATAATACAACAGTTTGGTATGATTCGGAGCGAAGCCGATCACTCTGCGTTCTACCGTCACACTGCCCAAAGCTGCATTTATTTAATTGTGTATGTTGATGATATTGTTATCACGGGAAGTGATCACCATGGCATTCAACAAGTAAAACAACATCACAGTCATCACTTTCAGACCAAAGCCCTTGGTAAACTCAGGTATTTTTTGGGCATTAGGGTGGCACACAGTCCAAGGATGGAGTCATAATTTCACAGAGGAAGTATGCTATGGACATCCTTGAAGAAACAGGTTTAATGAATGCCAAACCTGTTGACACTCCTATGGATCCAAATGTCAAACTTCTACCAGATCAGGGGGTGCCTCTATCAGATCCAGGAAGATATAGGCGATTGGTAGGGAAAATGAATTATCTCACGGTTACCTGTCCAGACATCTCCTTTGCAGTTAGTGTGGTTAGCCAGTTCTTGAACTCTCCTTGTGAGGGTCATTGGGATGCAGTGGTTCGTATTCTAAAACACATTAAGGGAGCTCCAGGAAGAAACCTCATTTATGAAGATAAAAGGACATGCGCAGATTGTTGGATACTCTGATGCAGATTGGGCAGGCACTCCCACTAATAGGCAATATACTTCAGGATATTGTGTATTCATCGAAGGCAATCTAATATCTTGGCCGAGTAAGCAACAAAATGTAGTTACAAGATCTAGTGCAGAAGCAGAATACCGAGCCATGGCCTCAGCTACTTGTGAACTGATCTGGTTGAAACAACACCTCAAAGAACTTCAGTTTGGAGAGACGGTGCAAATGCAACTCATGTGATAACCAAGCTGCACTGCAGATTGCATCTAATCCAGTTTTTATGAGAGGACCAAACACATTGAGATAGATTGTCATTTTATTAGGGGAAATATCCTATCAGGTGACATCACTACAAGCTTTGTTTTGTGAATTCAAATGATCAACTAGCTGATGTTTTCACCAAATCCCTACGAGGTCCTCGGATGAATTATATTTGTAACAAACGTGGCGCATACGATCTATATGCTCTAGCTTAAGGGAGAGTGATAGAATCTATTAGAATCATGTTAGAATTTGTTAGAATCTCTCAGGATTATGTACATAATTACGGTTATGTTGTATATGTCCAGATACATTATATGTAGAGCAGTAGGAATCTTCTCTTATTTAGTTTCCTGTAATTAAGCCTTGATTATAGTTTTGTATTTATTGTGTAAATAATATAAATAGGTTGTTCCGTGGTGTATTGAGACACACGGTTTAACACAAACTCTTAGCTCTCCTTTTTCCTCTAACTTAACAGTATCGATGTGATACCAACCAGAGGGGTCTGGAAATAAGGTATACAAGTGTAAACAACAGAAAAATAAGGAAAAAAATACAAGATAACCCCAGGCAATTCGAGAGTGCGGGTCTCTTCCCCAATTCAGTTTCCACTACTCACTTGCCTTCCTTTCTTTCTCTCCTCATGCTTCCCTCTATTAGCTGACACCTCCCTCTCATCCCATGCTCCATCACAGCAAGTCGTTAGTCTCCCCCCCCCTCCAACTTTCTGCCTTGGTTGCCTTGCTCACACGGCCAGTACCTGTCGATTCCCTGCTGTTCCCCTTAGTTTCTCTAATGTTCCTTCTTTTCCTATAATACACCTATTTAATAGGTGGCTTGCTAACAATTTAGTTTTAGAAGAACATCATTTCTTACATTATGAAGCAGAGAATCTTCTTACAACATTGGCTACATTAGCCATTCCCATTGAAATCAAAAGTTCTAGATTTCCTCTAAATATATATTTATATATAAAAAAAACTGTCCCAGATTTCCTTGCAATAATAGTCTGCAGTCCAAGGATCTCATAAATTTCATTATGTTGTGTGTCTGGATTAGAGTTTGCAAACTTGATTTTAGTCAAAAATGGGTTTGAATGAAGTAAATATGTTTGGAATTGGGAAACCTTTATCTAAAAAGTAATTTTGTCAGAATGAATGTTGTTTGGATAGAGGTGATATTGATAAAAATCATTTCTAGATGTGTAATTACCAAAAGGATACGAGTTATCTTGAGTTAAATTGTTAATAAACTTCAAAAAATTGATTGTAGATAAATTGATGATAAAAAAATTTCTTTTAAAATTTAAGTTTATTTGAGTATTGTAAAATATAATCATTTGGAGTATAATTATGATGATACTTTTTAAAATTTATCAGGCTTCACTTTTTAAATATTATTAAAATAATAAATATAATATCAAATTATAATGGTATTTCTGTCAGTACAACATGCAAACAGGTTTTCTTTCACAGCAAAAA
The DNA here is from genome assembly GCA_019955255.1 of Castanospermum australe. Lineage (NCBI taxonomy): Eukaryota > Viridiplantae > Streptophyta > Magnoliopsida > Fabales > Fabaceae > Castanospermum > Castanospermum australe. Next base: position 1,167,366 of record NSJW01000337.1, on the reverse strand, counting down.
GCAACAAAAGGTTTTTGTTGCTTTTGCGTTTGGGGTGTTATTCTACTCTGCATGGTGCCAAAACCTGTTGGCATACACGTTTGGAGGGAAAACGTTATTTTGGCCTCTCCAAATGCTGCCCCAAACACACTCTTAGGTTTTTCTCACATTACCCAATAAGTACAGACTTCAGAGAAACCAAGAAATAATGAAGCTCCTTTGAAATGTTGGTGCAATTTCACCAAAGCTATTAAGTAATCCCTAGGAATCTTAGTCATAACACCACCAGGCTTACCTATTTCTCTTACTTTCAAACATAAGTTTCGGCATATAATACGAATTTTAGAATCTCAACTTGGCTTACTAATACCTTGCCTCAATTTCGTCAGAATCCAAAGTATATTACTTGCCGCCCAGGAACAGATAATGGTTTCAGTTTCTGTTTCACCAATTCCTACCAAAGCAAATAATTTTGTCATAAACCACTGGATCCCTTTGACCACCTTATTACCCTAAAGCAAGCTACCCTGCTATTGAGAAACCCTGTACCTAAAATTTTTTCCTTCTGGCTGTTTTAGACCAATTTCAACACCAAAGCCCAACCAACATATCAATCCTACATCACATAATACTGCCTGCAGCATTACTAAAAGCACAACAGACATAACAACCATAAAATCAAGATGGGAACAGCAACCCTCAGGTGCCACAACAGTATAGTCAAAATTACATAAACAAAGAATAATGAACTGATTTCCTGTAAGATACAACTCAGCGGAAACAGAATGAATTATCCTCATTATACGATATGACATAAAAGTTGTCAGCAATCACCTCATGGCATTATTAAAAGCATTTCTAGCATAACAATCATGAAAGCAAGATTGGAAAGGCAACCCTCAGGTGCCACAAAAGTAGGATCAAAATCACAAAAGAATTCATTACTTTCCAGTAAAATGCAGCACAAATTATCCTTATTACATAACAAGATATTTGTCTGCAATCACCTCAGAGATGGCTCTTCATTTCGAAGTTCATAGGAATGTTTACATTGTGATTCCTTTTCTTCGGAATGTATGGGCATTGGTGTCAAGGCTGAGGGGCAACAATATCTGTTCAAACCTGAAAGAAAGATATACCACCATTAAGCAAGCATTCTACCCCAAAAAAAAAAAAAAAATCCAGAATCCATGCTAAACCAAATTCTAAAACCAAACGGTTAGAAGTGGGGAAAAAGAAAAACATATTATGCTTGCCTGTGAGAGTAGCCAGTTTCTCTAAATCACCAGTAATCTCATGATTCCCACAAGTCCCTCTATTTTGGGGCAATTTCGATGTAGCTCCATAGGTACCCTGTTCAGACGTTGAAGCCTCATAAATATAGGGCTGAACTTTTGAAATATTGCTGGATCTCCCTTGCTTTTGATTCATTTCATGCAAATATAATGCATGCTGTTGCTTAGATAACTCCAGTATCTGTGTCAATGCAAGCAACCTCATATTTTCATCAAGCAAATAAGTGTACATATTAGTGCCTTGTTGCTGTGGCAAAGTAGAAGTCTGATTTGCTGCAGAGCTTGAAACACCCTTAAAAATTCCTTCAGATGGAATGGCTATCCCAGAAGCCAATTGAGTACCCAAGGATCCCAAAGTCACATGATTGTCTTGTCCAAGACAAGAAACCTTTTCAGCACCACACAAAAAATTTGCACCAACAGAGGTGTCTAATGGCAAGCTTGACTCATGATGTGATTCATAAATCTTTCCATTAACTGCTGACATACAATTATCACTGCTTCCACCAACAGCTATTGTGAAGGAGCTTGGAGATTCCATTAACTTACTAATTCTAATTCCTGAATTTATTTGGGCACAAGAGTCTTTAGCACCGCTCACACTTTTATCATTGTCCAAAAATTTATTGGAGCCTGGTGCAGAATTGTTTGATTGCCTTCCCATGTGACCATTACTATTCCAGAGAACATTAGTAGGATCAAACTGCATGGTACTAATTGCAGAATGCAGCATCTTGGACATGATAGGCACATTGTCATTCACTTCACTAGCTTTTGTGTTCCACTCGGGTTGAGGATTAAATTGTGTAAATGGTGAAAACACTAAACCCTTGGCCAAATTGTCGGTTTCTGATCTAGCACTAGCAATAGCTAAAGTATTACTAACGCCTGACATATAGTTCCTGAGTTTCAGCTGAGGTTGTTCTTCAACCATTTTGGAATTAAATGGACGAGCAGCAGACCTAAAATTATTCCGCAATTCCTCCTCCCTGCTGAGGTCTGCATCTAATTACAGGATCCATTGTTAAGATATTTCCTTCAAAATGAAGAAGAAATTGAGTAGACATTGAAAAACCAATAGAAACTGTATAACACTAAACAATAAGCTACCCTGAAAAAACAATAGAAACAGTATAACACTAAAAACAATAAGCTAAGATTGATTCCACGCACTATTATGAGTCATCTGCTTCAGAGTTTGCAATTTTGGTGGACTGGCAAAGGCATTAAACAGCGGTGGTTCTATAACTGATAGAACTGGATTTCCTGTGTGAGGTGATTGACCAAGCCTCAGCTCAATATTTGAGGAAGCTGCATCTCCGCAAACAAGACCATCCTTTGCATTCTTGTTTATGATGAATTCATGGTCTTTCAGAAGGCTTATTGGAATTTGTGAAGGAGAGTGGGCAATTGAAAAATTATCATTCCTTTTAAGAGAATCGAGGAAAGGAGGTATGGGATGACAACCATTGTCAGGTCGAGTTGCAACAAAGTTTGGTGCAGCTGTATATGTAGCCAGATTAGATTCCATTAGCTGGCCATTCAACCTCTCATGCAAGTTGTTTTGTGAAATACCAGTAAAACTTTTGAACGGAATGTTGCATCCATCTTGGATTGTTGTCAGGTGTTTTCTGGACAATGCACCAATAGATAAATTGTGGTCTGTATGAGCATTCTTTGGAAACATAACATAGTCAGAAGGCTTCCCAGACCTTAATATGACTGCAGATGGACTGAAAATATGAGACAATTCACTCTTCGACATATTGGAGGCAGATGCATTGGATTTCATCAAGCTGCCTGTTGTTGATAATACTTCCGGCCAGTCCCATTCACTCTCATTTCCTGGAGACCTAATCTAAAGCATCATAAAAGTATCACCATCCAGTGTTCTCGTTGCTTCAAGCACATGCAAATAAGAAATACAACTCTCAATGCCAAGAATGAAGGAAAAGGGTGGTAAAAGGAATATATAAATTTGTCATAATTTGCACATACATTAAGTTAAAAACATCATACTCTTCTAATAAGCTAGATAGTGCTCTCACAAATAAATGTCACTGTCTACATGTCCATGCAGACATGGAAACCACTTATTTTTCCCAGTTTTACACAAATTGATCAAATCATGTAACTCTATGAACGTATCAATTCCAATGCTAAAACGCCCTGGTGAATGAGTAACTATCACTTCATTATGAATATGGCTTATATGAGGATAAGCACATTTGGAGGTCTAAACTCTGAATTTATTATTGTTACTTGCTACTCACCAAATGCAACAATTGTCCTGATCTAAGCACATCAATTATCAAACTATAACACTGATCATTGAATCCATATGGAGAGTAGTTCACAGTTTAGTGTTATGACTACGATCAAACTGACATTGAACAGGAATTTTTGAAAACATGTATTTTTTTAATATATGAAAATATTCTAAATAACCAAGTTAAAACTTACTAGTGCAAGAATAATTTTTTGAAAAATTTAAAGTGAAGTCTTGATTGCATATTAAATCATAAAACTTTGAAGAACATGTAGTGAAAGAAGTTTGGCTTAATGGTCTGATTCCTAGTTCCTTGCCCATTGAGTGTCAGATAATGGGTTCGAATGCATTTCTAATGCCTCTGGCAAATTGTGGTTACACGTACGCAATGAAGTGTTGCTTGACGCACTGCCACATCATTACACAGTGCCACCACCTCAGCGAGTGAAACCAGTCTGGTTCACTAGTTTCTACCAAAACTGGTTGGTTTAGTCCGGTTCTGTCCAGTTTTCAGCACACGACCAAACCAAACAGATGACCAGTTCATGGTTTTCTGGTCAAACGGCCAGTCTGGCCTAGTTTTCAAAACCATGAGTATAACTATTTCTCGTAGTATTAATTTAGCATCCTATTTGTGTAGGTGAACAGTAAAATGAATATTGTTGACAGTCATCTAAAAGGAATGCAAAACATTGATTTAAAAAGGCCTGTAGCAGTTATGTGAGGCTTAAATGAAATATAAGAAATATAAGAAAGGCTTAAATGAAATATTGATTTTTAGGCCTGAAGGCTTAAAAATTATATTATTCTCAATGAAATATAAGAAAGGGTTTGTGCGGTAGAAAAACCACAATGTTGTAAGTGAATGCAATTTTAGGGACCAGAACCGGTAGAACATATAGCATTCCTACAGAACAACCTCCACCAAATCTTGAAAAGACTTAAAGAAAGCAAAAGAAATGCATACTCAAAAGGCAAGCACCCACACTCAAAATATGCATCTGAAGACATTTGAAGCATTTGTAGTAAATTCTGGGTATATAAGCAGTTCTCTAAGATCATTGTAAACAAAGGAGAAAAAAAAAACTTGTCTTTATTTTCATAGTTATTTATGGGAGCAAACCAATAAACAGACAAAAGAACCAAAGACAAATCAAATATCTGTGTTCCTAAGAGTTGATAAATTCTCCAATGTAATAATAAGCAAAACATCAAGCATGGGATTTCTTCATCTTTAAAAGGCTTTTCAGTAACACACACAAATATATCATGTGGTATGAAATGTCAACCATTTGATTGTATAACATCTACATCTTACCCCAAACTTTAAAAAATATAGCTTCTGCCATTGCGCAATGGTTTCACCACTTTCCATATGAACAGCATCCCCTGGGTTGACGCCATGTAACCCTGAATGCTGCAATATTGGAACAGATGAACCATTAAGCATGAAATGAGCACAATGATGTATGAAGTTAACTGATCAATAAGGAGGTTAAATGGTGTGGCTAATCATCACAACAGAGTAGAACCAGCTTTAACAGAATTTACCTCACAAAACTTAAGGACAGACATGTGGCAACAATGGCATGAGCAAACAATACCAAGAAGCCCTGTATTGCTGAGAAGAAGATAGCCACCTTTTAAATTGACAATAGAAACGTGAGTTGTAAATATATGTATTATGGGTATCCCTTAACCAATAGGAAAAGATGTGCTTCAAGCACTCACTTTTTCCCATGCAGAACACGCGAGGGCAGCCACTCATAAAAGGAGTTGCCTGCTTAGAAGAGTATCGTTCCAAAGCCATATTTGGCGTAGCCTGAATATCTGAGCTGCAAACATTGAGATTAGCAGTGCTTGTACCACAATATTGCCCCCTAGATGAAAGAGGCTCCCTTGCCTTCTCACCACCAGGAACTGTGGGCTGGGCAGCAGTATTACTTCTCTGAGTATCATGATATACAGAATTATTATCACTACTCAGACCCACCATTGCCCTGGAAGAAATATCAGGAAAAGTATCTGCCCAGCTTTGCAGGTTATGATTACTTAAATTTTCCGTTATCAGCCCCCCACTGGATGTCAAGACAGTTCCACTTGCTGTAGAATCAACAACAAACTTCCCACTAGCAGCAGTAAAATTGCCAGATGAGGTGCAAGGCTTTAGATCTGACAACTCCTGGAAATCACACTGTGACAGTGATGCAGGACCATAAAGAAGAGCCAGAAATGAATTTCCAGCATCAGCATGGCCTGATCCATGGTTGGTTGAATAAAGAAAGCTGGGATAAACAGGGTCTTGCATCCGTCCAACCAACTTTGATCTTAAACCATGAGCAACTCGTGGATAACGACAATGCCCTGCATTCATCTCCATCTATTTTAAAATATAAAAAGCAGGTGGGAGACAGTTATAATGATAGTATGAATACTAAGAAAACACATTGATCTTCTCTTTGAACAATAAAGTGACAAATCAAAAATGTAGAAATCATACATGCAAAGTTGCAGATGCTTAACAGAATGATAACCCCAAAGACCAATATTGTAAAAATATTTCCCATCATGCTAAAATGAATCTACTCCAGCCAATCACATGTTATCCACTGTGACTTTCTGAAGCACTTCCCCATCTCTCAGTTTCAACATTTTGAAGTTACTATTTCCTTATTACTAGCTGATTACTAATCAACAGCAGCCTCCAAAGTCCAAACCAAAACATTTCAAGATCATAGGCTAAAGAATATAGAATATTGTGGGAATGGAGCACTGTTGAGACCAAAATAAATAAATAAATAAATAAATCCTAACATTTTCTTAAGCTGCATAGAAACCTATTGCTCTGATAGGTTATACAAACTACAAATTTCAAACTCAATATCAACCCCTTCTGCTCATCAGTGCATAACCAATGAGGCAGAATTTTCCCAAAATAGATTCAAATATTATTTCTCAATTGTATTAGGTATGAGTATGGATATTATTCATGAAAAAAATAATGACATCTGGAAAACTCCAAACATCTTTTTTTTTATTGCTTATAATAATATAAACCAGAAATCTGCAGAACCTTTAGCAGATACATAATTTCCAAAGAAAGAGACTACAAAATTGCCAATGACTTTGCTTGGCTAATAATCTTTATTTTATTTCAATTTGTGTACACGATCTCACTGCAGCAATATCTCAACTTAAATTTTATTGCAAGAGACAGCATATAATAAATCATTCTTACACACCATATTACTACTTACTGATTTAAATTATGCATTCCAAGTGAACCATTGCAATTTTGAAAAGAACTCGGAACTGATATTAGTCATTCCAATAAAAAGCAGAAAACATGAGAAAAAGGCATCCCACTATACGTCACATGACGCAACATATAATACTACAGATACAAAAAATAATAATAATAATTTTTCCAAAGATGACAAAACGTCGAGAAAAAAGAAATTAATCTTCTGTCTTTTATAGTGTCACCGTAGTTGAACGTTGCAACAGCACATTGTATCAGAACAACAATGCAAAACTGAAAGGCGCAGACACAACGCTTATAAAGAAGAACATTCGTATTTATCCCCAAAAAAAAAAAGAAGAAGAAGAAGATTCATGAAACGAACGTTCGAAGTTAACTGTAATCACGGGAACGCACAACAGAAACACCAAGAAAAACGGATAATACGCATAGACGGAAGCATGAAAATTTTCAAAAGAGGAGCACTCAAGTTACCTGGCCCCTTGGCTCCTGCGATGCAGAGGAAACCGTCGCAGAAATCGGCGTCTGAAATGGAGAATCACATTTCATCTGCCACGAGCCGTCCATCTCTTAAAACCCTAACATTCCTCAAAGCAACATTCGCAGCGATCCCGAACACAACTCCGCACAACCGTGAACATAGACAGAGGCAGAGATGATAGAACGGCCAGGGCTGAAGCTGAGGACTGAAAAAATGGAGGAAACCCTAGAAACAGAGTAGATTCCGAGGGAGAGGGAGGAAGCGAGAGAGTTGCAGAGAACTCGGGGTGAAGTGAGGAGAGAGCACTAGCAGCGCCTGAGGGTGAGGGGAGGGTAATCCGAGGCAAGACTGCAGCAAACTGACACAAAGTTAACGCTCCTAGTGGATCAGACCGTTATCATCCGTCGATTTCACTGCTCTCTGCCGCAGAAGCGATGGTGGGCCGTTGATTGTGAGTACAGCTGGTTTGCTCAGTTTGGGAAAGTGAAGGCCGTGTGGTCAAATTGTGATGGGTTGCATCAGAATTCACAAGACAATCAGTGCATGCGGAGCCTGCGAGTAGAGGAGGGTCGCGGGCCCCGAAGGGGGCTGACCAATGAGATGCTGCTACGTTTTACTTGTTGATTGGTGGGGGAAGAGCAATAGGTAGGTTTTTTTTTAAGAGATTCTTACATGAAACGATCTGTCATATTATTTATTACGTAGTTATTTGTATTTTTTATAATAAAAAATACAAAGTATTTATATAATTATTATAATATTTAATGATATAATATAAAAAAATTTACGCAAAATGCCTTAAAAATATTTCTTAGTTATTTTCATTTAAATGAAGGGAAATAATAGAAGTTTTCATAATTAATGTGATATTTAATGATATAATATAAAAAAATTATCTTTTATACCTAATGTACTAACAATTTTTCTTGTTTGCTTTTTCTTCTCGCCATATTTGGGGGCGGATTGATGTTCTGGGGTGTGAACAACTATTTTTGTTGTTTGTACTTTGTACCAAATGCACCAAAATTAGTTCAAATAAATGCCAAATGTTCCTTGACATGTTCCTTCCATTATTAGTGAAACATTTCAATTGCTATACTTGTCTTTTAGTTAAAATATTTAGTCATAGATAGTATAATATAATTAATATTATATATATTTAGTTAAAATATTATATAATAATTTATTTAATTAAAATAATTTTATTTAATTTTAATTATATAAATTTATATAAAATAAAATAAAATAATTTTTATTTATTATAAAATTAAAATTAAATAAAATTATTTTGATCGAATATTATATTATCTAATATCTTACTCAAATATTATATAAAGATAAATAATACTAATTATACTATATTATTTATTACTTATACAATGAACTGAACGAAACTTTAAAATTTTAAATCCATTGGTTTTAGACCCAATAGAAAATAATTTTTTTTTCTTTCACTGGGACTATGATTTGAAACTAAAATTATGTTGAAATAAATCCTAATTAAAATTTTGTTAAACATATTGTATGAGACCTAAACCATAATTTAGACCCTTTAAACTGAGATTCACGTTGCACAAACGTCATATCAAACATTCGTAATCGTTTTAAAATGTTACTTTGGCTCCTCTTCCTTATTGTTTGCTTACTTTGCAACATATTATAATTTTTTTTTTTGGTAATGTGCAACAGATTATAATTTTGAACATATTTATTTTCGTTGTAAAAAATAATAATAATAACAGAAGTCGGTCACGTTAAGTCCACTAATCGTATCCAGTAAGACCCGTTCCCTCCCAAAGTGACTTGACACGGTTACACAAATTAGAAAGAATAGTAATATATGAAGAATAATAATATATAAATTTTTATATATGGATTCACTTAATCCATTAAATAAATTTTTAAAACATTGAATTTTATTAATTTAATTGTTGAATTAAAATTTTTTATTATAATAAATCAAGCATATAAAATTTTATAAAATTTAAAAAAATTAATTAATACTTATTTTTTTAGTGTGGATCAAATTAGTACTTTATTTAATTATTTTATTTTAATGTATAATAAATTTTTAAATTATAAATGAATGTTAATTATTAAATTATATGTTTATAAATATTTAATTTATTTTAAAATTAATATACATGGTAATTACAATAATATCACGACATTTAAAGATTAATTCTAAAATAAGTAGACCTCACCACTCATTTTTAATTACAAAATACCGAAGCATAAAGTAACACCAAAATGGATTTATAATTGGAATTGGCAAACATATCCAGCAGATGAAAAAAAAATGAATATGCATATAATCAAAGAAAAAGACCAGAGAACACAGAGCGACTCATTGAACAAAAGTACATAAACTAATTACATAAATTATCAAAGATGTTATTATTATATTTCAATTCTATTTTTTCTCTATATACTTATTTTAAATGGTGGTAATAAGAAAAAAAATTAATTTTTTTATCTTTTATTTTTTTATTTTTTAGCATAAAAAGTAAATATGTTAAAAAAATATATAATTAAAGTGTAAAAATATCCTACTAAATAAACTAATGCCCGTAGAGGACCCACCCACAAACAAAAGTTGAGCACACTCAGACAGTATTCTGCAAGGCTTATATACTTCCTAGTATCTTCTTAAGTTCTTTTCACCTGCATAGTCCCCTTTTAAGTATAGTGCCTTGCTGCTTTTAGTAAATTTAATATTATTAGGCAGCCACAGTATCAGATTAGGCTTATAATCGCTGTAGATATTGCGAGAAATCATCGTTGTTTTGGCATTTGTGAAACTTGTTATCTTTGCATGTCATCGTACTCCTTGCCAACGGAGAAAGCCCCGAAAATATTGAATATATAGTTGCAAGTTAGTCCCTAACAATGCATCTCATAACAAATTTCTTGCCTTTATTTTCTTTTCAAATGTCCCGAGTATTTCCTAACCTAACTTCGTCCACTTTTACTGGCTAAGGGATCACCTTGCAGCCCCACAAAAGAAAAATGTGCTTACCATTTAAGTACGGAGCTAATTCTTCTTTGTTTTGCATTGCTGGTGTGACGGCGGACACTTGTGTTGCTATGGATGAGTGGATCCAGTATCCCACTGCTCATACAGCTCTGGATGATATTCTGCCCTGTGTGGACAATGCCACTGCACAAGAAACCTTGTTACGATGTGAAGAAGTAACTTCTGAACTTGTCAATTTAGTCAATGGGTCACTGTAAAGAATAGAACAAAAGGGAATAATTGATTGTCTTGATTTCTAAAGTAATTATTTACAACATATATGTATCGGTACAAAGTTACAAGGAAAAAATAAATTTGAAATTCAAACTCCTTAATTGAAGGAGTTAATTACAGCAATAAAGATAATAAATCCAAAAAAACAAAAATTGAGGAAATCAATCTAATTATACGAGAGTATCATTGGGAGATTATAGTACACCATGGGATAGTTTGCACCATTGAATTTGATGGAGAGACGGGTGACAGGATTAATAAGGTCAATGTTTGGGGAAGAAGACGAGAGATGGGTGATGGTGGAGAAAGCAGTGGTGGTGGAGGAAGCAGTGGCCATTGGATTGGTGTAGGTTAAGCTAGAGACTTCTGATATCACGTAAAAAATAGAATAAAAAAAAATAATTGATTATCTTGATTTTTGAAATGATTGTTTACAATAAATATATATATATATATATATATATATATATATATTCAATCTTCTTAATTTAAGGAGTTAATTAAAGCAATAAAAATAATAAATACATATAGCAAAAATTGAGGAAATCAATCTAATGATTTAAGAATATCAATCTAATGATTTAAGTATCAATCTCAGGATTTGAGAGATTCTGATAATACTGACCAACAGTCATTACCAATGTCTTCAACATAAATTTTGCCCCCAATTTCAGACCACTGTATCTGTACTATAATCAATCTGGTCCCTGATGCCGCTCCTCTGCAACCCATTCCATCCTGACATGACGGAAAGACAACGTGACGCTGGTGAAGTGGACCCGAGCAACGCAACACAGGTAAATCAATTGAGGCTTCATAACGTCGAACATGCAAAGTTTGCAAACACTAGTCAAAAGGGTGCATTATTGATCTCCTCACCTACCCTGTAACCTTCTGAAGGTCTAAGAAGATGCTCATTTTCTTGGACACATCCCATTTTTACACTAGGACTAAACCTCATGAGCATCTCTGAGCTATTCTTTCTACGTTCAGAATTGAAGGTGATCTTAATAGTTAATATTAGTTTCTATCTGGTGCTGGTGTATAGCAGCTATGCGTGCCAGGTTTCACCATCTGAGATATGCATCACCCCGGGGCGTTAACACCTGAAGGGGAGAGAGAGAGAGAGAGGAGAAATTGCCCATATACGAAAGAGTTAACACCTGCACCAGCCCACATCCCTGAAGGGGACAGGGATAATATAAAGCTAACTCATTGATGTTGCTTCCGTTGCTGAAAGCAGGCGGATGAACTTGTCTGAACCGAGTTTAGCCATGGTAGTGTTTGGTCTTTGGTCTATAATTTTGTAGCTTCTCTTTGTATGACACAAAGTACGAATTTTTAATGAAATGTCATCATCTTGCATAGCCTGAAAAAGGAGAAGTTCTCGTGAAATCAAAGAGCATTACAACTAATCCATTAAAGTTTTAATAACTATACAGCATAACTATTAAGCTAATTGAATTGAATATAAAATATTATATAATAACATTTAAGTTAAATTTTAAATATTGTAATAAGTAAATAGCATAATTATTAAGATAGTTAAATTGAATATAAAATATTATATAATAAAATTTAAGTACTCTAAAATTTTACCTGTTTGTTCTCCTGAGGGCTCTACATGGAAGTGTGTGGGTCCATAGTTAGATAATCGTGAATTCATGAAGAAGATTCCTGTTATGTATCTTGAAATCTTCGATCAGAAAATATATTATCCCCATAGCATTCCTTGGAAATGAATGTACCCACAATGACAAGCAAAAATTCAAAAGCACGTTGGTATGACAATCAATTGTGCCGCAGCTTCTTCTTTTTTTTTCAAAAAAAAAAAAGAACTTAATCGCAAACTCAAATATTCAAGCACCCACCCATGTGAAGGGAAAAACTAGTTAATTGGCGTCCAATATTCTCATCATTGCATCCCCACCATGTGGAATATATGCTTTACATCCCATTAGATGATAATATTCGTTAATTAGTTAATAGTTTATCACAAACTTTATACCCATACCTTTATTTTTTGGCAAATACGTATACCTTCGTTTTTTTTAGGCTTTTGAAAGATAAATGATCTCGAAGTTAGCACTTAAACACACCAAACAGTATATTTCAAGGAAAAAAAATCTTGTGACTCGCATTAATTAGATATTTAGATATTCAGATATGCTCTTTAATGCTACTTTATATAACGATTTATACAAAATAATTAATAAATTTCGGTTTAATTTTTTTTACTGCTTTCAAAATATAGTTTATTTTTTAAAATAAAAAATAATGGTTCTAAATTATTTAAATCTTACTACCACGCTGATATTTTAATTTTTTTAATTAAAGATATAGATTGACACATAAATTGATTCAGGTCAAAATTTAGGTGTTCGTCCATGAAAATGGCGGAAAATTGACTAAACGCAAAAAAGTATGAAATAGGATATGCAGTTGAAGCTTTCAAATATGGAACTTCAATCATCCTTCGTCACCAAAAGAAATATGGTGAACCTTGTTTGTTCTTGTAGATAGGTTAATTTTATTTAAATTTAAATTTACCCTTACGGTTGTTGGACTTGGCTGATGAACATCACGGTGCATCTATAATTTGTTGCACTTGATTTGTTACTTGTTGTTCGATGATAACTATAGTTGGTTAAACGGTTGTAATTTGCATGGAAGAACTATATATGATTATGATATATATGTTGATGGTGTGGATGTACTAGTATGGACATTGAGTATTACATTTTGCATTGTCAACTTATGAATAATGATGTTACTTTGTTAACAAATTAAGCTAGTAGACTTTATCTTTAAGTAGTTAGTCTCATTAATTAACGTAACTATCATCTAAATGTAAGTGTTCCATAATCATCGCTGTTTTTCCTAACTAGTTATTATCAATTACCCTCTTTCACAATTTCAATTATTATAGATGACTCGTTTTGATTTCGTTAACTTTTTTGTATGAACTAAAAGTATTTTTTTATATAATTTGATTTATTTAAATTATTTTATAAGTTTAATTTTTTAAATCGATAATAATAATAATAATATTCTTTTTTTTTATAAAATAAAACTTTCAAAAATTAAACAATAATTCTCATATTTAAGAACGTAATTTATTTTTTATACGCCAATGCCTTATAATTTTATTTCGTTAAATTTGGAGGAAGATATCTTATTCGTATTCCCTGTACTCCTACAAAATAGAATTACTGCCACCAAAGATATATATCTTTTTTGTCTAACGTAGAAACAAAAAACGAAAGAGCAGTGTTCAGTGTATTGAAACCATGAATTAAGAATCAAACTGCGACAGCTTGCTCGTTCAAAACAAAAAAATTGTTGAGTTATAAGATCAACGTTCAATCATTGTAAATTATTATCTCTTCAAATTAAAATACTACTTTATTATATAATAAGAAACGTTGGTTCATTTTTTGTCCCTTTCATCGCCACAGCTGTCTTTCTTCATTAATACACTCTTATATATATACAATTTCTCCCTTTTTTTTTTATCTCCACAGTCGATGACTTATGTCTACTGCTGTTTTTTTCCACAGGGTTTCTGATAAAAGTATCGTGTTTAATTTTAATTAATTATTAGTATATAAAATTTTGACGAAAATAATAATTATTTAAAAAAATTATAAACTTGATAACATATAATTGGATGATTATGTAAAAAAAATTTACACTAATAGTGACTCAAAATTAAATTATAAACTTATTTAACTTTGTTCACATTTGAGTAATCTTTTTTAACCTTAATTATTTCGTAAATAGTTTATTGTAATTCTAATGTTAGTAATGAACTTGCTCAAAGTTTTAACATATATATCAATAGCCTTTTCAAATCAAAACTGTACAAATTTATGAATTTTAACCGTAAATAAGATTACACAAAATTATAACAATAACTTAAAAACACATTTATTGAATCAAGTTCAATCAAAATATATACTCAATTGATCCAATTTTCATACTTTGTTTTTTACTTCTTAATAGATGCTAGCCAGTGCTATATATTTTTTTATTTAAATCAAGAATATCCTCACTTAAATCATCTCATAAATCTAATTTTTTTAATTTAGAAGTGATAACAATTGGGCTTTTCTATGAAATACAATTATCAAGAATCAAGCTATTGCTATATATCCTATTTTAAAAATTTAAACGTGATATTATTTACTTTTTATTACCAATAGAAAAAAGAAATATCTATTATTTTCAAAGATATTTTGCGACCCAACAAATTATTTTAGACAAATAATAAACTTTATCGGCACGATACTCTCAAGGGAGAAGTGCCTATTATTCAAGTTGCCTTGTGATTAGCTAATTATTATTAGTATTTTGGATTTGGGATCTTACCAGACGGCTTAAACAAGAAAACAAAAAGTTGATCTCTTGCAACAAAGTTAAGGTTAAGGTATGACTGAATGGAGGACTTTGAAAGAAAAGAGAAAGGAGGGTTGATTTTTCAAATATAAATTAAAAGAATTATAAAATATTTATAAAAAAAATATGATAATTATATGATAATTTTTTATTTTATTCTTTTATTTAAAAAAATTAATTAAAATAAAAAATTTACATTCTCTTTCTTTTTTTTTTCAAATTCTTCCATTCAAACATACAATACAAGATTTCCTAATCTTACAAGGTTTAGATTTTTTAATTTTTTCATTTGAGACGTAATTTTGAACACAATGAAGTTAATGCATTGCGTAAGATTAGAAGCTGCAACTTGCAACAACCTCGTAGGCTCAATTTGCTCAACCGTATTGCAAATATCCACCTATCAAACTTCATTAGAAAGTGCAACGTGGGGAGGAAAAAATCTGCACCAAGCATCAGTGCTATTAGCTTCTCTCACAATCACAAAGCTATGAACTGATGAGAGATGTGAAAATCTGTAGTTGTCGGTTTAACTCCGAAATCCACACTTGTTGAATTCTATAATTATATTTTCCTAGGGGGTTGACCAGATAGAGATGTACATAAGCTAAAGTTCCATAAGGGTATGTTCAGATTGAAAGAAAAAGTAAGAAAAAAATATATTTATTTTAAAATTTTAAATTTTAAATATTTAAAATAATCTTTCCTTGTTTCTATTATTCTCAATCTAAATATATCTAAAGCACCACAAGTGATGAAACTTATATTCATTTAACCCACCTTAAGAACATATTAGGCATTATACAAAGTGGAGGGTGATTCTCTTCTTTTGTGATTTGGGATATTATGTAGATGATTGGGGGCCTTCAGGCTACACTCAGTTAGTTAATTAATTAATTAATTAATATAAAATAAAATTAGAAAAAATCAACTAGTTAATAATAATAATAATAATAATGCTTGATTAAGATTAGGAAGCTAAAAACAATTGATTTGGTTTTATCTGAAAAAATGCAAAGGAAACAAGAAATAGCTCGAGACACTCTCCGTGTAAATAGAAATCTTAATTTTTGACCTCATATTAAACATTCATAGAAGATCAGATAAACTTATTCCCTGTACCAAAGAAGAGTAACTTATTCCAAAACTTTAACCAAGCCAGTTGTAAATTAGAATAAGAATTTTTTTTAATCTTAGATTAGGGTATTTTTACAAAAATTGCTTTAAATTAATCTTTCAAATACTATTTTGATTAAGAGGTATTTCTAACAAGTATTTTTTTTAATATTTGAATTTTAATTCTCTCTATGAAATAACAGTTAATTCACCACCATGCCTCATACTTCTTAGTAAATTAGAATAAAGTTTTACCACAAATTGTAGGTAACAGGCAATGAGAAAATAAGTAAGGAGGAAAATATCAAAAAGAAAAAAATAAAAAGAAAGAAACTATTCCCAAAACCAAAGACAGGATTGGCAATTACAAACGACGAAGAAAAGTAGTAATTGGCCGGCAGAAACAAGAAAGTCGCGATTTTGAATTTGATTTTAAATGCAGAAAAGCTGACCCAGAGAGAAAGTTCAAATTGAATCAGTCCAACAAAACTGCCACTAACTAGTTTGAGAGGGTCCTTTCCTCATTATTATTCTTCAAATTCAAAATAACAATAGCTTGAGCCCAACGCAGTTCGAGTTGCTGAAATTTTAAATTTCCCCAACGATGACTTCTTCTTTTTTAATTATTATTATTGATAAATTCTCTTATATTATAAGTATGACTTACTAGTTACTGGACTCAGAAAGTGTTGATATAATATAAATATAATATAAAGTAAAATACGTTTTGAGAATCTTATTTTATTATATTATTATCATTTATTTTATAAAATAATTTAAATAGATCTAATTTTATGATAATATTATTAATTCATACTAAAAAATTATTATGACTTATAAGTATGAACACACTTCCTTATTTACTTATTATTTTTGTTTTCTCCTTCAATTCACTTATAGTCATTAATCACAAAATTCAAATGTTGGCTAGAATAAAATTTTCCTTTCAATAATTTTAGAACATCAAGTTGATTTGAAATTTTAAAAAAAAATTAGAGTGCAATCAAGAAAGCACCATGAAAATAAAGTATTTTTTGGATGCCGACATAAATAGTTCGGTATCATTTGCTTATACCAACCTTCATAAATCACAATAATGTCATTTACCTACTAATGGATATATGCATACATAATAAGATATGCATACCAATCGTCCAACTTGTCACTGGACAGATGTCGCACTATTCAAATTTCAAAACTTGAGAAATATTTTTAAACGTCTAAAATATACAATTTTTGGAATTAATATAATAATAAAACAGAACAAAATAAATCAATTTGTGACTTTTTTTTTGGGTATGCATAAATTTGTGACTTATTGTATATGCATATCTTACAAAAGAATACATATCTATTTCATTATTAAAAAATATACATAATATTACGTTAATTTCACAATATTAAATTAATTTTTTAATAATAATTAATATAATTAATTTTATTTTTTTAAAGACTAGTATGATATTACTGTAAAAAAATAATTTAATGATATAAATTAAAATATTAAAAATGATGTTAGTATATCTATAAATAAAATATTAATATAAGTTCGCGTCTATAGTTAGAGAATAAAATATACATTTTAAGTGCTAGGGTTAACGACGTAAACGCATAAAATATGCGTAGCAGTATGGTGAACAGGTGAAGTTAACCTCCGCGCCGCGAGGGAGATTATTCCAGCCGTGGGACACCGTGGTTATTTTCCAAAAAGATTCGGGACAATAAATGCAAAACGAAAAGTTGGAAATTGGCACTGTCGTGCCGGCAAACGTGTGGTTTTCTTGTGCATTCGCATTCGACCGTTTTGCCCAAAAGTCTTCTACGTGGGCATAATGCCCTTACTTTTTATAACATTTAATTATACATTCTTTAAATATTATAATTAAATTATATTATATTAAAAATATAAAATATTTTTTTATATAATAATTTTTTAATTTATTTTTTTATCTAAATTTTTCAATTCGATCACTTAACCTATAATTTAACTGTTAGTTTGATGACCTGACTCTAATCAAATCGACCTTCAATCCAAAATTATACAATTATGCGGCAAACAACTATCCGGATTATACAACTATGCGGCGGACAGCTCCACCGTTTCGTCGCTTTCTGCAGTCCACAACACAAGCCGTTGGGTAAGAATCCAAAGCCATTGCTCTCCCCACTCCTTCTCTACCCCACACGGAACCAACCCTCACTTAACCATGGTTGAGTTAGCTAACACAATTCCTGAAGGTCGAGAACACCCCTGGGCATTGCAGTTAATCACCCTTCGCCCTCTCCACCCATCAATCTATAAAAGCAGCCTCCGAGCCGCGCTAGGTTTGCCGAACCAACTCCCCAGAGGGGACTTTGACGAAGAGAAAAAAAAAAAAGAAATCCTTGTCCCCTTTCTTTTCTCTTTCTCTTTCTCCTGGTTTTTCTCTTCGCCGCCAAACATGGCTACCTCGTCTTCAAGAACAAGATCTCGCAGCGGACCAGTGCTTCGCTCTCTCTCACCCTCTTCCAGACTTTACTCCTATTCTACCTCAAACACTTCCTTTTCTTCCCCACCTTCAGCCTTCGCTTCCTCCACAAGCTCTAGCTTTTCCAGTCCATCTTCCACCTTCTTCAACCAAACCCATCACCATCACCATCACCATCACCATCACCATCACAGCCATCATCGATCGGCTTCCCCTACTCGTGTCAATCTATGCACCCCTCCCCCTCTCTCCTCCGCCGTCCGGTTCTCGATCGACCACTGGTCCATCTCTCCCAACCGGTCCATCTCCAACCATGTCATCACCAGGAAGAACCTTCCCATCTCGATCCAGAAGAAGACATGCATGTGCTCGCCCACCTCGCATCCGGGTTCGTTTCGATGTAGCCTCCACAAGAATAGCGGGAGCCATCACGCCGACTCGTACCCGTCCAATCGGCTGAACATGCGTAGATCTGCCATGAAGAACTCGCTGGTGAGGATCGGAGGCGTGGAAGGCGAGTGGGTCAAGAGAGCCCTGACCGCGTTGATTCGGCCTTCTTCGCATCAGCAGAGGAGGAGAGCAGCGTTCGAGCCGAGACCAAGTCGTCTCTGCGTCATGCTCAAGGCCGAGGAGGATCTCTGATTTTTGTTCTTTCACAGGTTCGTTCTTGCTTTGCCACTGTGGTGGAAGTTTCTACTCCTTGCATCGCAATTCGCCGCCAGAGTCAGAATCCGGAGAAGCAGCTAGACAGCGAGAATTTGCTGCGCGAGTCCTCTCCCGCGAGTTTTGATTTGGTTACCGGGAGCTATGGAAGATTCCGGCATAGATCTGTGACACTGGACCCAGAGAATTGCTTTTTGTACATAACATTTGCTATGGAAGGAGAGTATTGGACATTTTTTCTTTCCTCACTAAAATCAAATCCGAAAACAACTTTGAATCCCATCTCGGGCTTAATTCGGGATATAATATTATTCCAATCAAAATCAAAAGTAACAAGTGAAACCTA
The DNA here is from genome assembly GCA_019955255.1 of Castanospermum australe. Lineage (NCBI taxonomy): Eukaryota > Viridiplantae > Streptophyta > Magnoliopsida > Fabales > Fabaceae > Castanospermum > Castanospermum australe. The sequence continues at coordinate 1,147,839 of NSJW01000337.1, read as the reverse complement.
AAAATCTGGTTTGGTTACTAAGAATGCCATTGATGAAATGCGTAATCCATCCCGGTTCTCTTTGCAGCGTTGCGATTCCGTTATCCTTGCCGTCGATGGTTCCGTCGTTCGGTGCCTCGTGTGGCGGTTTCCGTTATCCCTGTGCCGCCGCCGTTCTCGCTCCGTTATCGTTCGTCCAGTTGCTTTGCGTTTTGGTGCGAGGTATATTCTTTATCTTTTTTCTCTTTTCTCTTTTTTTTTAATTTGACTAATTTATGTTATTTAATTCGTTTAATTGCAGGTTGGGCGTGCAGCTGTTCGTTGTAGTTTTAGGAGCTGAGATTTCTCACCCCGTACAGGAAGTCCTCTTTGTTTGAAGATTAAAAGGATTTAAAAAAAAAATTCTAACTATAATTTGAAAAATGGAATTCACATGAAAATAAAATTAATAAAAAACCTAATTGTTAATTGCCCAATTCTTGGAAAAGATTTCTAAGTTGGAAACAAATGTTGAAGATTATGGAAACTTTATCATGGGACAAAGTCAGCTTGCTGGCCATGTGCTTTGTGATCCATGATTACTCCCAGAACAATTAAGCAATATGCAACACAATTATGATTAGAGGTGGTGGGACAGAAATAAAGAAATTATATATGTTAGGGTTAGAGGCAGAGTGAGAAAATTTCACCAAGTTGTGTGGTAACTTCACATAAAAAAAAATACTATTAGGTGATTTATTTTTCAAAAAGGAAATACTATAATATAATTTGTGACAAAGAAAAAATAGAAACTCATAAAAGTAAAAGATGGAGTCATGGAGAAGAAGTAACATTGGAAATTGCCAGGCCATCAGCGTATGGCACAAGGTATGGTCCTCACCTTGGAGTCCCTATGGCTAGATCACTTGCTTCCTTCGCTAAAGAGCATTCCCACCAAGAGAAGAAGACGAAGGATTCCAAAGGTCTAAATGAGGCGCATGGGAATAGTAATATTTAATTGGGGGGAGGGGTCTGGAAAGGATATTCTAACCAACGAAACAAAGGGAAGATTATGAGTACAAAAATCTCTGTAAAAGAAGGACAATTGAGAGAATAAGAAGTGCTGAGCAGAGAGGGATAGGAGAAAAATAAGACGAAAGGGCGCAGAATTTTGATATTTGAAATGCAAAGCCAACAAGGAACGGATTGGGCTTAAGGACCCAATAATTGTGTTGGTTTGTCAAAGTCCAAAAGGTATTAAATAGATGTCATCCTCAACTTTGGGTTAACAGAGGAGTTTTTGTTTCTTGCGTGCAGTCTTGGGTAGTCTGTTTATCTGTGTGTGACTAGCGGTAACACTAAGGCTTGGCCTTTGACTGATTGTTGGGTTGCTTTTAGCATTCTGTTTGAAGCTCTATAGACCAAAAACAAAAAAAACAAGTTCGAAGGGACGACAAAAAAATCTCAACTTATTAAAAAAGAGAGTTAAAAAAATAATAAATAAAAAAAGAATAAGATAAATATAATTATTTAAAAAATATATTAATAAAATAATTTAAATGTCTCTAAATTCTTTATTTTTTAAAATAAAAAATAAGACATTATTATTTAAATAAAAAATAAAATTTGTTAATATTTACTAATATAAAAATTAATAATATATAATATATATATATATATATATATATGCACACACTTAAAGAAGTACGAGGAAGGATTTTTTTACTAAACAAGTTAACTATAAAAATATAGTATAATTGAAACAAGTACGTAAATAATATGTATATATATATATATATATATATATGCACACACTTAAAGAAGTACGAGGAAGGATTTTTTACTAAACAAGTTAACTATAAAAATATAGTATAATTGAAACAAGTACGTAAATAATATGTTAAAAATTTTACATTATTATGAACAGAAAAGCACTTGTAACTTCTGTTGACAGTGATGTAAAATTTTTATATATTATCTTGTACTTATTATTTACATATTGTATCAATGATATTATATTTTTATAGTTAACTCACTCCGAATAAAATCCTTCCTTATAAAATCACCACTCTATAAATTAAACTAAAATCTGTCTACCCTCAACTTACCCTCTCTAAGGTGGCAAAATAACCAAAATATCCTTTCGTTGATTTCTCCAACTACTCAGTTGCAGATGGTTTGGTTTCCCTTTCACTTCCCTGTCCGCTACGCCTGAAATCGCCATGTCTTCCTTTTCCACTCTCAGGAGATCCTCGCCACTCACCCAACAATTCTCAATCCAACGGTTCCGGATCCGCCACTCTTCAACTTCACCATCTTCTTCTTCTTCCTCCTCTGTACTATCACTGCCGAATACCAATTCACACCAAAATCCGGTTTTTGGGTTCTGCCTGAAGTGGGTTTCGCCCTTTGTCGTCGGCACGAGTCTAGGGCTTCTGTATTATTTCTCCGCACGCAATTCCCAGTTTGACTCTGCTTTGTTGAACAAGTCCTTGTCTTTCTTCGACCGGTCAGCGCAGAAAATTGAGAGCGCAGTTGATGATGCCCGGCGTAGTTCTTCACCGTCGTTCTTTAGAAAATTATCCCTTCCGGAGACTACTGATAACTTGCTTTTTGGAGGTAAGTATTTCTCCTGTTAGGCACACAATCTTTTTAAGTTAATTCCTGGGGTTGATCAAAACCAGCATAGTACTGAATGCCATGAATTTTGCTGCAGATGCGTACAGGAGAAAGGTTTTCTTCAACTATGAGAAGCGCATACGGTTGCGGAGTCCTCCCGAAAAGGTATTTAATCTTGTTACTCTTCAAACATATCAGCTTGTTCATGTATAGTAACTAAATCATAACGGAATAGTGGACAGCTACTTAAAATGTAACTAAGCTTGCGATATAGCTAGTATCCTCTTGTTTTGTTTTGTTTCGTGTTTTTGTTTTCCATTCTTCTAAATTGTTAGTGGAAGGGAAAATTTGTGGGGATTATGTAATTCTTCACCCATTTTTGGTAGCATCTGTAAGCAATCCGATGATGTTTTGGGCTTGTTCTAAAAATTAGAACATAAACTCTGCACTACATTTGGTCTTTTAAGGGTCTAACTGTCTAAGTCCCTTTCTGAAGAATGATCACTACATTAACAATCTTTACTCTGTTCATTGAGGTTTTCGAATACTTTGCAACCTGTCGTACCCCAGAAGGAGAGCTACTCATGAAACCAGCAGACCTAATGCGAGCAGTTGTTCCTGTTTTCCCTCCCTCTGAATCCAACCTTGTTAGAGATGGATACTTGAGGGGAGAAAGAAGTCCTGGCCAGTTACGCTGTGCTCCTTCAGAATTTTTTATGCTTTTTGATGTAAACAGTGACGGGTTTATTTCTTTTAAAGAGTGAGTCGTTTGTATTCCCTATGATTATTTTGTCATCTTTGAAGGTTTTTTTTTTTTAATTAGGGAGTAGGGTGTATTTACAATTTATTGTATGCAATTTAATTTTCTTCTCTTTTAATCTTTCTATATATCTCTTTATGACCTATTTCTATCTCTGTGTGCATAATGCCCTTATTTTTCTCTGAACAGGTATATCTTTTTTGTTACAGTACTCAGCATCCCCGAATCGAGCTTTTCGGTGGCATTTAAAATGTTTGACATGGACAATAGTGGGTGAGTAGTGCTCATGCTACCTTCTTTGAATGTATTGTATCACTCAGTAAGTCTGATGTATTAGCAGCCTGAGTTGATATATTGTAAATGGTGATTCTTTCTTTCTTGTACACTTTGTTATGCTTTTTACTTATTTTAACTGTAATATCCACTTGTAATTATATTGATTAGTCATTTGTTTAGCATGAGTACATTGCTATTAGTCTGTTGTCAATGGCATCAAATTCAAAGCTGCAGAAAATGTGGTATTGTAATTCTAGCTGCATTTTGAATTGGATGTGCTGTCCTGTGGGTGCTTGCTCTTCCCTTCTTGTTCTTTATTCCTGATGACCTTAATTAGTTTTCCCCATCTACAGGGAGATAAATAAGGAAGAATTCAAGAAAGTGATGGCATTGATGCGATCTCATCATAGACAAGGTGTTCACCACAGGGATGGACTACGGACTGGCCTAAAAGTCAATGATTCTGTGGAAAATGGTGGGCTGGTGGAATACTTTTTTGGTGAAGATGGAAAGGGATACCTCCAACATGATAAATTTGTACAATTTATGAGAGATTTGCACGATGAAGTAAGTTTATAATTGCTTCTTTCTCACGACAAGTCGTTATGGGATTTGATTGGTTTTAATTTTGTAATAGGGAATGACAGAATCATAAGTTTGATTTCTGGTTTCTGGTATTTTGGTTTAAAGGATAATGGTAAATGGTTGCCTGTCACTTCTGCATGTTTTTTAGGCCAATCTTTAATCGAGCAATGAAGTGTTGCGTTTGTAATGTTTATCTATTTAAGGGGTTAACATCTTATAATCTAAAAGACTGAAATGATGATTGGGGCTGCACATACTGCAGCAATAGCAACAATTGACAATCATTATAAATTAAATATGAATATTTATGATATATTGCATAATTATGCATATATTTATTGCAAAAGACCTTTATACCCTTACTTCTGACAACTACAAAATAACATTAATGTGGTGGTAGTTGTAATAGCATAATTAGAACGGAGAAAAATCATATTTTCTCTTATTTGTAGTCAGAGTAGTCGATAGTGGCAAATAGCGGCACTACTGTGGCCGGGATAGCGGGAAATTGCGGCCCAAATAGCGGCTGTAGCATCTCTACACTATTTCTCAACCAGCCCACCCCCATTTCCGGCCAGCTTGAGGTTGTTCTTTTCCTGTTTCGTTTTCGTATCAGCCCCTGTTTCATTTTCAAGCTTCTGTTTCTTTTGTTTTATGCCTCTATTCGTATCAACCGCTTTGTTTCTATTCTTATTATCAGCCCCTGTTCCGTTTTTCCTTTTATTTCTATTCAGCCCTGTTCTTTTTTCCTGTTCATATTATTTGGTTCTTTTTTTTTTCTTTTGTTATGTTTGGTTGGGCAGAGCAATGTCACCATCACAGTCAGTCAACTCTAAAGAGCACCTCAGCCTCTTCCTTTTCTTTTGTTATGCCTTTGATTAATGATGATTCATGTCTTAAATTTTGAGTAGCTTTTGAGTTTTGAGCATTTATATGTGTTTATTATAAATTATTTGAATTGTATTCGTTATCTTTGGTATAGCTGCCATTCCGCGATCCATTATACTGCTATAGCATATTTGGGGTCGGCCGCGCCGCTAGCCGGGATTAACTACCATGTATGTAGTCTAAGATGGTTCTAAGAACTTTTAATGTTCTCATATTTAAGTTACTTATTCACGTTAAGTACAAAAGTAAGCATCCAGACTAGTTCTTTGTAAGTATGTTTGTGAGGAGTGGTAGTTGCACTAGTGGATTTGGCATGCTATCTTCTAGAACTATTTTGATCTTCAAAAGGGAAAAGCAAGGACATGGATAATGAAAATGAATAGAAGTCTGCTTGATGCCTAACATATGTGGTTGTGATTTGACAGGATAACTTGAAATTCATGCTCCTACTGAAACTATTGTGTGGATTTGAACTCCTAGTCTCCTACCATAAATTCTATGTACATTTAAGGTTATTCTTTTCCATTTGTTGGAAAAGTTTCATTTTATGTAGTCACCTTAGAAGTGATTACGTATAACAACTAATTACAATCTTTTATGTAGATTCTGAGGCTGGAGTTTGCTCATTATGACTACAAATCTCGAAAATCCATATCAGCCAAGGACTTTGCACTCTCCATGGTTGCTTCTGCTGATATGAGTCATCTAGGCAGGTTGCTTGAACAGGTTGATGAAATGAACAATGATCCACGCTTTAAGGATGCACGCATTACATTTGAGGACTTCAAAAATTTTGCAGAGCTACGGAAAAAGTTATTACCATTTTCATTGGCCCTTTTCAGTTTTGGAAAAGTCAATGGCCTGTTAACAAGAGATGATTTTCAGCGAGCAGCATCTCATGTACGGCATTTACCTTTGATTTCTTGCTTATTTTAATAGTGATAATTGGGGGTAAATTTGTGTCCCCCATTCTAACAAAGTCTCAGTTAGTGATGAAAGTTTGGTGGCTTATTCCATCAATTTTATGATGGTGGAGGTGCAGATTACATAAAATGGGTTGTGGAATGGCTGCCATGTTGTTCGTACTTCTTACATCATTTTGTCAAGAAAGTGCTAGAAAATGAGTACTCGATAATCTAAGCATTTTGCTTATAGTAGTGGGACTGGGATCTAAAAGCTGAGTTTTTGCTTCGTTAGGAAGCTGGAAAGAAATACAATTTACAATCTCCCCGTAACTTTTTTATCCTCTTTTCTCCACGTAACTTTTTTAGGGTCTTGATATTCTCTCTTACCATGAAAAGCCTTCCTTGTGCATTTGAACTAAAGATTGTTAATCTATTAATGATTCCTAAGTTCATTTCATCATGAGTAAACGTTTCCTTTTGCAGGACAACCAATGTTATGAACATTGCTTTCCCATCACTTTTTAGATTATGTGTTGTGGACTCCTTAGATTAAGCGAAATTACTGTCTTTCTAATTTCTCTTTCTTTCACCATTGTTTCTTAAGTTAGATTATATGTTGAGAACAACAAATTCTTTGTTTGATTGTTTCAATTTCAGGTGTGTGGCATATCTCTCTCGGACAAAGTGGTTGAGATTGTTTTCCATTTGTTTGACACAAACGGGGATGGAAACCTAAGTTCGGATGAGTTTGTGAGAGTGCTACACAAGCGAGAAAGGGACATTGTTCAACCTGTGGAGACAGGAATCCTGGGTTTCTTGTCTTGCTGCTGGAACTGTACTGATAACTTCTCATATTCACGGTTGTTTTCCTGATCTCACCTCATGTCTGCACATAGCCTGAAGTTAATGGATAAAAATAGATTTTTGATAGCCTGGAAATCAGTATGTTGAATAATCAATGTATGTCACTGAGGTGTGTCGCCGCGTAGCTGCTAACTCTGTTTTTGTTTTGGGCTACGACGGCTGAAACATCTGAGATCTCGAACTCTTTTGCCATGTAAATAGTGACTGTACCTCAGCTTTGTAACTGTAACCAGCACTCCTTTTGTTTTTGGTCAACAGCACTCGTCGAGTTTAATGAAATTTGTTTTTGAAGATTTTACTGTTAGCATATTTACACTTTATTTTCATCAATCTCTACTACCATTTGCAATGTTGTTTATGTTATATGTTGTTTATGTTATATACCACTGCGAGCGTCACTGCCATCAAATCGAAAACAATAACAACTGTGGGATTATTGTCTTGTGTTGGTCCTGTTACAAATTAGTTAAGGTAAAGAAACGTAATGCAAAGAATGGATCAGGATTTTCTTAATGTTATGTTTAGATAGGGGATTAAGGAAGGAAAATAAAGAAAGGTTTGGAAGTTTTATAAAAGAAGGAAAAGAAAATGAAAATTTTTAAGTAATTTTTTAAAATTATTTTAAATTAATTTTTATTAATATTTTAAAATTTTTTTAATTTAAAAGATTTAAAACATCTAAATAAGATAAAAAAAAATTATTAATAAATCTTTAATTTTTTTTTTATTTTCTTTAAATTTTTTTTTATTTTTTTTTAAATTTTCAAACATAACTTAAGTATTTTATTAGAGAAATAACAAAAAAAATTAAATATAATTAATAAATTTATAATTTATCATAATAAATTTTTATATATAAAAAAATTTATATTTATTTTCTCTAATAAAATAGTAGTAGACAAAAGAGGATCTAAATCCTACAAATAAGAGGTACAAAGAGGACATCCGAGATGTGGGGTGTCATTGCTCAAGCACAAGTGGAAATTTAAAATTTTTTTTCTAGAAATTCTTAAATACATCTGTTTTATTATTGAATATTTGTAAGGTCAATTATTTTTACCATTAAATATTATTTGTATATAGATAATAACAAGTAATAATTATTAAAATAACATATAGTATAAAAAGGTTTAATTGTAATTTTATTTTAAAAATAAATAATTTAATTTTTCTATTTTAAGAATGAATTATTTATTTCTTTTATATTTATAGAATGAACAGCTTTAACAGTATAATATTAAAGACTTATTAGAATGAATTTTTTTTAAAAAAAATTCATGAACTTTTTCACAAAAATATTTAAAAAAAATAAAAGATGTTTTTATCATTTTATATTTGAATGTAATATTTAAAAAATATTTTTTTTAGTTTGAATAATTTTTTTGTTATAATTTTTTTTTAAAGTATAAAAATCTAACTTCTAAAAAAAAATACAAAATATATTTTTTTTAAATGCTTTAGTTTTTTTTAAAAAATTCATTCAAACCTTTTAAAAAATGACAAAAATACTTTTTTTAAAAAAAATTTATCAAAAGAAACACAACTAAACAAGTTCTAAATACTTAACACAAAATAATAACTTAATATTAAAAAATTAATTTTTATTTTTAAATAAGTCAAGATAACTTTTTTAATTTAGGAAAATATTAAAAAAAGTGTCTTAACCGTGCGCCGAAGAATTTATTCCAGGCTTTGTGCTTTCCCATTTTCCCAAATAAACTCGGCCTTTATTTTCTCCCACCACTGCGCTTCTCTTCCACTTTACACGGCCTTCGCCGGAAGCAGAAATCTTCATTCTTGTGCCAACATTGACCTCGGTTGGGGGAAAGAAACCCTAGGCGGAAATGGAAAGAAGCGTGAGGGCGCAATAGACATTAACCCTGACTTCCCCGCATTTCCTCTGCAACCTGTTGCGGAATTCAATTCATCTTTCTTCCTGGATCGCTGTGGACCGTAGCTTCATCCTGATTCAGAAAACAAGAAATTTCTGTTTCAGTTTCTCTTATTGCTGATCATCGTTACGTCGTCTTCCTAGTGTTCCTGCAAATTTCTGTTTCAGATTCCGCATAATTTTCTTCGAGATTGTATGCTTTGGCCACAAGAATTTTGATTGGAGAGCTTTTAGAACTTTGATCGATTTTGGTTCTATCGTTCGTTAAAGTTATCAATGGGGAAGCCCACAGGGAAAAAGAAGGATCCTGTGAATCCGAAGGCTGCAAACGCAAACACGAACGTCAAGCCTGGCAAGCCCTCCGAGAGGCCCTCCAAAGCTTTTGACGAAGACACGGCCATGTTCATCAACATGTCACACGAGCTCAAGGAAGAAGGTAACAGGCTCTTTCAAAAGAAGGACAACGAAGGCGCCATGTTGAAGTATGAGAAGGCCCTCAAGCTCCTTCCCCACAACCACATAGATGTTGCGCACCTCCGCACCAACATGGCTGTGTGTTATATGCAACTGGGTCTCGGAGAGTACCCTCGAGCCATCAACGAATGCAATTTAGCGTTGGAAGTGTCGCCCAGATATAGTAAAGCTCTGTTAAAAAGAGCCAAGTGCTATGAAGCGTTGAATCGATTGGATTTGGCACTGAGGGATGTTCGTATTGTTTTGGACCTGGAACCTAATAACCTTTCCGCATTGGAGATCCTGGATAGTTTGAGAAGGACAATGGAAGAAAAAGGCATCAATATTGATGAGAACCAGATTGCTGCCACTGTACTGCAGTCTCCTGCTGCTCGTTTTCGAAAAGTGGTAAGAGAGAAAATAAAGAAAAAGAAAGGTAAAACAAGCGAGGACAAGGCAGAGGATAAGGTGGTTGTTGAGGAGAATGTGAATGCTGTTAAGGATAAAGAAGTGGTCCCAAAAACAATTGAGCAAGAAAAACTGGTAGTGGAACCTGTTAACAAAGAAAAACCCGTCACGAGGACAGTGAAATTGGTATTTGGAGAGGATATAAGGTGGGCGCAGTTACCAGTGAATTGTAGTATGAGGTTGGTAAGGGATATAATTAGGGATCGGTTTCCAGGCTTGAAGGGTGTTCTTGTGAAGTATAGGGATCGAGAAGGTGATTTGGTTACAATCGCTACTACTAAGGAACTAAGGTTAGCTGAATCTTCAGGTCATGTGCTGGGCTCAATTCGACTCTATATTACAGAAGTCAATCCAGACCAAGAACCATATTTTGATGAAACAACCAATGAGGATGAGGTGCAAACAGGTGGTGGTAAACCAGGTGGTAGTAAACCAGGTGATGGTATTAAGAATGAGGCTATGGAAAAAGGCAAAGGTGTAGCAAATGGGATGACTACTATGGAGGACTGGCTTATCCAGTTTGCAAGGCTGTTCAAGAACCATGTTGGGTTTGACTCTGATTCATATCTAGATATTCATGAGCTTGGAATGGAGCTGTATTCAGAAGCAATGGAGGATACGGTTTCAAGCGAAGATGCTCAAGAACTTTTTGAAATTGCTGCTGATAAATTTCAAGAGATGGCAGCTTTGGCATTATTTAATTGGGGGAGTGTTCACATGTCCAAGGTGAGGAAGCGGGTTTCCTTTTCGGAGGATGGGTCAAGAGAATATTCTTTTGAACATATTAAAGCTGCATATGAGTGGGCACAAAAGGAGTACATGAAAGCAGAAATGAGATATGAAGAAGCCTTGAAAATCAAACCAGACTTTTATGAAGGACTTCTTGCGCTTGGGCATCAGCAGTTTGAGCAAGCAAAGCTCTGCTGGTGTTATTCAATTGCATGCAAGATGGATTTAGAAGTTGACCCTTCTGCTGAGGTTCTACAGCTCTATAACAAGGCAGAGGACAGCATGGAGAAAGGCATGATGATGTGGGAGGAGATTGAGGAGCAGCGTTTAAATGGACTATCCAAATCAGATAAATATAAATCGCAGTTAGAGAAAATGGGTTTGGATAGTCTTTTCAAGGACATTTCTTCTGATGAAGCTGCTGAGCGGGCTGAAAAGATGAGGTCACAAATATATCTTTTATGGGGTACCTTATTATATGAGCGTTCTGTTGTGGAATATAAACTGGGCCTACCAACATGGGAGGAATGTTTGGAGGTTGCAGTTGAAAAGTTTGAATTAGCTGGAACTTCTCCAACAGACATTGGTGTCATTATAAAGAATCATTGTTCTAATGAAACAGCACTAGAAGGTAAAAGAATGGAATATGATCCATCATTTTATTCCTTTTAAGTTTCACATATTTCAAGGTTAGAGACAACTAACGCACCGGTTTACATAATCACAGGGTTCAAAATTGACGAGATAGTGCAGGCGTGGAATGAGATGTACGATGCCCAGGGGTGGCAGTTTGGTGTTCCATCATTTCGACTTGAACCATTGTTTCGTCGGCGTGTCCCAAAACTCCATAACATCTTGGAGCAATTTTAAGTTTTCTTCTTGAGTTTGGAATTCTTTAGAGGCATAACTAATGCTTCTATTTTCATTACTTCATATCTTTGAAGGCTTCTTCATCCCATTCTAACACAGGTAAGTGAGACTATACTTGTACTACAGTTTTGTGTACATGTTCCTATTACACAAGATCTTCTGAATTGTTCTAGAAATTTCGGGGGATTCAGTAGCATCTGAAAGTTTTGAAAGTTTATAATACTTCTAACTAAAATTGTGGTGGACTCACTCATGACAGGAATTATATTTTCTGTTGTTAGACTCCCAAAGTTTAAATCATTATTTCTGTATTCAGAATACAATAGAGATTGTTTCTGAATAATTGTACTTGTGGTAGAATGATAGTTGAAATTTTAGAAATTTTCATTTATAGAAACATAGAAATGCATATGCCTAACCTAAGTCATCTTTCATAATTACCAACAAACTAAAAAAGTATTGATATGGATTGGGCTGAATAACTATGATTAATTGACAAATAGTAGGTGCATACTTCCTAGCATCATAATTTGATGCTGATATCTTTAGTACTGTCTGAGATATTTCTGGCATTTTGGAGATTGAATGACATTGCCAATGACCTTTGATATGATGGCACTCCTTCATGAGATGGAAGGAAGCAAACAGGAGGAATACAGTAGAGAGCACAAAGGAAAAGAAGGCAAAAACTAGTGGATTTTATGTGCTCAAACAGTACTGGTCAATCCGGTGATTGATTGGAGGATTTTTTTAATCAACCCTCTTATTTTAGTAAGTATATAGTTCTAGGAGGTATTATATTAATTTTAATTGAGTGTATTGGCAATTCGGTAAGTTAATATAAACTTGTTTAATAACTTAGAAGCTCACTTAAAAACTCAATAGTTAACACAGCTTTTATCATATAATGAATCTTTTGGGTTGGCCTTCTGCCTTTCTCATACTTTGCGTATCTTTAATGAGATTGATGAAGTCTTGATGGTTTGAATTGCTGTGATTGATAATTGATATCATGATTCATGATAGTCATTAGCTTTTCTGGATGTATGGCTCCTGCAAGTGCAAATAGTTATTTTTCAAGACAATATTTTCTGCTCGTCTCGGCTTCCCTCCCCAGAAGAAAATGCTGATTTTTTGCATTTGGCTTGGGATGCGTTGACTTAAGATGACGTAAATCGTATGATAATATGCTATGTGTTATTGTTGAGTTACGTCAGATTACTGGATTGACTAAATAGTAACTTCAGAGAACAACTTTCTAGTTTATCTTCCTTTGGTCTATTCAATATTTCCATCTTCAACATTTAAGTGGTTCATTTTATTTTAAATTTTTTTGTTCTCTTATTCTTTGAAAGTTCTCTATTTTTGTCAATGATGAAATCCATGTGGTTGGCCTGAATGGATTTCTTGGCTTTTGATTGCAGGGATTTTTTCTCCATACTGCTTTGATTAGCTCATTGATGGGTGCTATGATTTATTGATTTTTTCGATGTCAGTTTTGTATGAGGTAGGGATATTAGGCTAGAAAGCCTATTTATATTATTTGATTTATATTAGAGGGGATATGCTGCGAGTTGTCATTCTTTACGGTTGTAAGAAGAGTATATGATTCCATTTGTTGTTTTGAGATAGTGGGCGTATGATTTGATTTGTTCAGTTTGAAAACAATAAAATAAAATTGTCCAGTCTACTGGTTATCTGTGGGATTGCTGATTATTTAGGTTGTCAAATTGTCATTGGCTCATTTGTAAGTTTTAACATTCTATGCGTGTTATAGAGCACAGTATACATTTTTATCATACTTTACTGTTGTATATCTTTTCCCCTTTCATGTTTAAATAACAAGTTGGTGGCACTTTTCTGTCTTTAATCGCCAAAGTAACAGATTTTTTTTTTAAATCACGAGGTGTGCCCCCATTCTTTGAATGTATGATTATTTTCTACTCGAGCTTAGCCTTAGTTGCGGAGTGCTTTCAATGAGTTTTGAATCCTTACACTGTAAGTAAAGTTCATTCACAAGAATCTTAATTTGTCAATTGAACTGCACTTTATGGTTTTAAAAACATAAGTTAACTACAATTAAGTCTCCTTGAATTGTACATATTTCTTTTGTTTGTTTCGGCTTTTTTATACTAATATAGCTACTTAAAAAAAAAAATTTCACACTTGAATTTTTTTTAAGATTAAATTAAAAAATTACCCTAAAATAGGGCGACTTTTCAATAATACAAAATATAAAAAAGGATGTTTAGTTGTACAACTAAGTTTTTTTTTGGTTGCTGTGGTATACAACAAAGTCTTTAAATCAATGTAAGTGCACCAGAAGTTGATGCACGGGAAACCAGTGGTATAACTCAGTCCTTTTCTTAAAATTGCACTTACATGACATAAGTTGAAATTACTCAAATTAGTCTTTAAATCTGTTGTTAAGTTGAAATTACTCAAATTAATCTTTAAATCTGTTGTTTATTTAAATTTTTTTATCATAATTTTAAACATGTTACCCCATTCTCGCCTGATATATCTAATGTTCGGTCGGGAAAGCTCTTTCTTCGAGATGTATGTTACTCAAGTACCTGCAAAGACTCTTTGAGAGTCAAGCGAACGGTGAGACAGAGAGAAGGAATTACTTGAATGATTGAAAGTAGTATGATCAAACTTTAGAGGTGTCAATTCGGGCTAATTTGGCTTTAGCAGGGTCAAAACAAGTTTGAGCTAATATTTAGCCAATTTAGTCATATGTGAGCTGCGAGTTAATCAAGTCAATCTACTAGTTTAAACATAATTTTTTTTATTTTTATGATGAATTCGCTTATTGTTTTTATAGTACTTAATATATTATTGAAACACCAATTTTATTATTTGTATACACTTTTTAACCAATTTATTTCTTTTTATGAAGTAATTAATTTTATTATTGTACAATATATATACTGTAATTAGTAAATAATATAAAGTCATAAAATAATAATTAACAATTGATATTATTGTAAAGTAGCTATATTCATATGTATAATTAGTTATATTATTATTAAAATAATCAAATTAAAGCATTAGTTAGCACATCGAAAAATCACTATCATGGCAAAAAAAAAAAAAAACAAAACTTTTGGCCAAACTATCTCGCTTTAGGCTACTTTATAATTATGTTGAGTAAGGTTGAGTCAAAATCAAACAAAACATGTATTTTTCTAACTCAACTTATTTGTTTGGTTATTCATATTGACCCTTCGAGTTGACTTATTTTGACATTCCTAATCATACTTGGGTCTTAATCCTTGTTTATATTGTGATGAGAGGTATTTTGGAAGACAAAAAAAAAGAGGTATTTTGAGTCCTTCAAAAATAATTGAAGAAAAAAAAGTCCTTCATAAATTGAGGTCTATCCTTTAATTTGAGATGGGATACGAAATTATCTCCCAAACTTTGATGCTTTTCTAGTGGCGGTGTTCGAATAGGCTTTTACCACGGATATATCTTCATAAGATAAGGATAAGCTACCTACGCTTTTAACTAGGGCAAGTCAAGAAATTCTTGAATTAATTGGGTCAGGTATGAAAATGCTTGAATATTGGTATAATACATTTATTTTTCTTTAAGATAAACATATTAATAAAAATAAGTTACTCTAAGATTATCAGTCAATATACTAATGATATACATTCACTTAGAGAATTACTTTAAAAGATTATAATATCTAAAAGTTAAAATATGCAATGAGGTGATTCACGTTTATTTTTTATATCCTCAATTCATGAATGGGTATATTTTTAAGTTAAAATATATACATTCATCTGTTTAAGAAATTAAAATGGACTTTAATGTGACTTAATCAATGCATAGAATTTCTCAATGAATTGTATAGGCATTCTTAAAGGTGCATTGAACTAGTATGAATCAGAATAAAAGTTAAATAAAGAAAGAGGTAGAATTCCACAAGTATCAAATACTTCAAGCCTTTACAATTTTGTGAGACTGGAGGGTTTAATTTATCCAAGATTAAAGAGAAGGTGAAGAAAGCTATTAAAGAAAGAAATTGTCAAAATAAATGTTGAAATTTAGGTGTCCTAGCTATAGACGGATGTCAAAAAGTGTATTTATTGATGACTTATTTAGTCCTCTTGTTATTTTTGATTTAGTGTGTGAAGTTAGTATATTTATGTGTTGGGTAATTTTAATAAACTGCTCAAAATATAAAATGTTAATTTTTTTTTGAATTTGTTATATATTATTAATGAAATTGTTTCTAATGTTACATGACAGTTTTACATTCTAATTCAACTTTAATTTTTTTGTCTCTAATTTTTTGTACTTAAATAATTTCTCTTTGATACTTGATTTGAGTAATTCTCATTGTAATGTTCCATGACTTTTATTTTGGTAAAATTACTCTCTATGTATTTTTTATCAATTTATTAGCTTCTCTCTTTCTTCTTTCTGTGTCTAAAAAGTAATTACAATTAAAATTAATTTATTTTTATTTTTAATTTATGCTTATTTTTATCTAAAATTTATTTAAAATATAGATAAATTATATATTATAATATTGGTAACTTTTATTATTCAAAAGCAAATATATATATATATATTGTAAACACTTACTCTGTAAAAATATTATTGATCTTTAATCAAATATTGTTTAAATTATAAAATAATAATATAAAAAGTACGTATAACAAAAAATTATTAATTAAAAAATAAAATTCGTAAATTTCACAAAGACACATGCCAGTTGCAGTCTAATTTTAAACTAATCTTACATGCATAAAAAACAAGTTAAAGCATCATTTACATTTTTAAATATATACTGTCACGAAATTATAATATTAAAAAGTAATAATTTTTTTTAATAATTTAAAACAGCCATAAAAATATAAAAATTAAATAAACAAATATTTTTAAAAAATTTCATCAACTTCATATTAATTATTAAAATATTTTAATTTATTTATGTATTTTAAAAGATTATTTCTTTATTCAAAGTTAATAATTTTAATCTTAAATAAAAATTAATTTAAATAATAAAATAATATATTATAATAAATTTTTTAAAAAAATTAATGTAAAATTATCGGTAAAATCTTTCAAAAACAAATTTAATGATTTAGAAATTTCAAAGACAACCTCTAGGTAGGCTTCAAGTAGTAGTAGGAAAGAAAGAAGAATCCAACACAAAAGCGTGGCTTCTTAGAGCATTGCATTGTGGATTGTTAAACAAACTATATTCAACTTGATCTCTCTGAAAGAATCTGAGATTGAGTCTCTGATTCTGAAGGGTCCTTCCTTACTTCTAGGGTTTCATCAGTTTATAATTCTTTCACAAACTCAAATCTTCAACTATGGAGAAGGTCAGGAGACCATCCCATGCTGGTTCTTGGTACACTGACAATCGTAAGTCTCCGAGTTTTATCACTCTCTCTCACACACACAACGTTACGGAGGTAGCAAAATCACAATAACGAGGAAAAGAAAAGATGAAAATTTGACGATCGTTTGTGAGCTAATTTTCTATTCAGTACTAGATTTTGATGGAAAGATTGATGCTTTTACCTCTAGCAATATGAATGAGGATTAAGGAATTTCGATTTAAAATTTGCTGGTGGGTAATTTTGATCAGGTTGAGGAAGGGATTTTGTGCTTTGAATTGGCGTTTCTTTTGATTTATGAATCCTGTTAAATGTGACATAGTCTGATAGAGGTCTTAGAATATTTGGTTTATTGTTTGAAATTTCTGTTAACAAGAACACTGGTATTCCAGAAGTTCATCAGAAACATGAATTTACCCACTTTTTAGTTTTTAGTCTTTGGTTCAACCATTACTCTGTGTTAGTTTATTTGTCAGACAGCAACATCTTATCCTTGTTTTTCACTATATCATCAATTTTTTGTTTCCAGCCAAGCAGCTTTCAGAAGAACTCGAAGGATGGCTGAAATCATCTGGTCTGACCAAGTCTTCTGATGTACGGGGAGTAATAGCACCGTGAGTTGAAGTTGCTACACTCTGAGCTTTTTTTGTTTTGTGATTTGAGATAATACTAATGTACTTGTACTACAACAATTGGGTGCACTGGAATGTTAGACATGCAGGATATTCCTATTCAGGACGAGCTGCTGCCTATGCCTTTGGAAACATTGATCCATCTAACATGTGCGTGAATTTCTTGTTTGCTCCTCTGCCTATGTTCCTATATACCTTGTTCCTCATCTTTCCGTTTTCCTTTCGCCCTTCTCGTGTTGCAAAATGTCCGCTGACATGTTTATGAAAACAGGATGAGTTCCACACTTCTACTGCCCCCTTTCTTGTGCTGCGGCTTTCACTGCTAACTAGTGAAATATTTTCTTTCTATTTTGCGGTTTCAGTACACGTGTGTTCCTTCTTGGTCCTTCTCACCACTATTACACTCCAAAATGTGCTCTTTCAACCGCAACAGTCTACAAGACGCCCATAGGGGACCTGCCTATTGATTTGGAAGGTACCAATATATTATATATAAAATATTATCAATATAGTTCATTGGTAATTCCTGTCTAATATTCCTTGCAAGGATGAGATCATGAGATTTAATTATGAATGCAGACTTTCCTTTGCAGAATATTGATGAACAAGGGTAAGCTGTTTGGATGAATAAGGGCGATATATGATTTGTGAACTAGAAATAATGATATGCAAATGTAAATTCAAATTGTTGTGATATAATTAGTTATTTGGTTTTCTATCTGTGAGTTGTGAATATGCGTGGGTTAGTTGAACCAATTTGCCAAGCAGAAGTTATTTATTTTTTCACCTTAAATTGGCTTCTTTCTTTCCATATTGCTCAAATTTATTTCTTTGTTATTTTACCAGTAAATGAGCAGCTTAAAGCGACGGGCAAATTTGAACTGATGGATATTCGCATTGATGAGGCTGAACATAGCATGGAAATGCACTTGCCATATCTTGCTAAAGTATTTGAGGGGTAAATTCTGTCATTTAGAGATTTCTGTCCTGAAACTTTGCAACAGAGACTGAATTTGAAATATTGATGCAGGCACCAGGTGAAAATTGTACCCATTTTAGTTGGTGCTCTTAGTGCTGAGAATGAAGCTATGTATGGGCAGCTTCTTGCCAAATACATGGATGATCCAAATAATTTCTTCTCTGTGTCATCAGATTTTTGTCATTGGGGATCTCGGTATGTACAGTTTTTACATGTTCAACTATCTTTTTTTTTTTTCTTCTCCTAAGGTCTTATGACAAGTATACTACTGTAATTGTCTGAGATGTGCTAACAAACACACACGGACAGACATAAAAGCAAACATTCGAAGTCTGGTTTTGTTCTCATTTGGTTTATTTATGTGATATTTACTTGTTAGATGATAGATGTTGTTTAGATAATATGCTTCACTGGTATTTTGGAAGTTTTTTTGTTAACATATACTTTAATGATTTGACTTTTTCTTACCAATATCTAGATATTACACTATCTCTATTTATTGTCCATGGTTATGTATTTTGATGGATATCTCATGTTTATTATTAGTTTGAAGCAGGTGTTGATCATTGTATATTTTAGTTTATTAATTTATTCCTATAACATCCTGTCTGCTGACCGGTGCTTGCTGTCAGATTTAATTACATGCACTATGACAAGAAACATGGGCCTATATACAAATCTATTGAGGCCTTAGACAAGATGGGCATGGATATCATAGAAACAGGAGATCCAGATACATTCAAACAATATCTGCTTGAGTATGACAATACAATCTGTGGACGCCATCCAATTAGTGTTTTTCTCCATGTAAGTGCCTCATAAATTGCCCCAATATTCTAATGTGAGGTAGCTCTTTTAAAATTTGAAAATCCCACTATAACTTTTTTAGCACCTTGTGATCTTAATTCTTAAGGTCCCTATGTACTACTCCATTTTTTTAACCATCCATCCGAATAATTTCCTTATCACACCTTACTAAGATGGATATTGATTAATCAATTCGAGATCTTCTTCACCACTCATTCCCCTTCCCCCCCCCCCCCCCCCACCCCCACACCCCCAAAAAAAAAAAGAGAGAGAGGAGGAAAGGAAAGACACAGAAAGATCACTGGTACTTTGTTGGTTTTCATTCCAGCTTTCATTTTGGGAAGCTGTATGAAACCTTATAGTAGTTTCCTTAATTTTGTATCTTGAGTCTTGATAAACACAACCATCCTGAAATAAACTAGTTAGTAGTCCATCGATTGAAGATGTTAGGTAATTGTTCAAAATTAGTATGATTTGTAGTACCAAAGAAGAGAGGAGGACACAAAGTGGTTACTACCGGTACTTTGTTGATTTTCATTACAGCTTTATTTGTAAGGCCCCCAAAAAAAAATTCAGCCTTCATTTTGGGAAGCTGTATGATACCTTGTAGTAAGTTTCCTTAATTTTGTATCCTGAGCCTTGATAGATACGAGCACCTTGAAATGAACCAATTGGTAGTCTATTGATAGGTAAATTGTTCAAAATTAGAATGATTACTATTGATCCTGTGTTTTTTGGTTGTGATTACTATTCTGCTGTTATTTGAGAGTAATTTTGAGGCATCTAATGTGAAACTTGTCAAGATTGGAGAATGTGATGACAAATAGCACTTAGAATGGGTAACACTTGGACTGGCTTTTTATTGAAGTCTCTAGTTTTAAAAAATTTATCTCATCATGTGATGTTTAGAGGGTTTTTTTTTTTTTTTTTTAGATTTGAACTGGGGTTCTTTATCATGGTAATATAATATTGAAGCACTTCTATCTATACGTGTGGTGGTCTTTTTGATCCCTTTATATTGCAGTTGCACCTTACCATATTAAATGAGCTTTTCTGTTCGATGCTAATCTTATATTTACTTTCAACATCTTGCAATTGTATCAGATGCTGAGGAACTGCTCAACAAAGATAAAAATCAAATTTCTTCGCTATGAGCAGTCCAGTCAGTGCAAAAGTACAAGGGATAGTAGTGTTAGTTATGCATCTGCAGCGGCAAAGATTGATGGTTCAAGCTCCAGTTGAAGATCTACCTTCTCTGATGGGGCATTGAGCAATTTTTCAATTTCATTTTCTTTAAATTGGCTGTTTATATTTAAGCTTTGAACAATTGGATATTAAGTTCCTGTTTATAGATCACTTTTCACTAACTTATATCACTTATCTTTAGCTGCGGAAGCCGCTAAATAATCAAATTCCTTGTTGAAGCTTTTAGTGTCCCAAGCTACTCATGCTTGGAAAGTTGTGACTATGAACATGTGATTTGATCATTCTATGGTTTCAATTTCAACCATCAAATTCATGGTTTGCACTATGTGTCGGCATTATTCCTTGGTTTGTATGCAGCTTAGCCATGGTAGTGAAGGACTTGCTACTTGTGGAGGCATATAATGTCTTGAGGTAGTGATGGTGCAACTCAGCTGCAATTGTGAATCAGGTTTTATTAAATTAGTTTTGATTCGAAACTGAAAGTGGTGTCAATCGTCTTCTGCATCTTAATTTAGAGGTGTTTGTGGCAGAGAAGTAAAAAGCATTTGGCATCATCTAACCAAATGATCAAAAAAATTGACATCATGTTATAAGTTCATGCTGGGATTTGTGTGCAAAATCCTTATTTTGTGGACAGATAGTAACGTGTTGACTACTTGTGGAGAAGCATTATGTAATGGCTAAATTGCAAGAAACCTCTTTCGACTATTGTGCATAAGATCTTTCCATAATACATATTAGTACATATTGACCTTATTGTGCATATGTAGAAAATCTTTTATAAGGAGTTAATATACACTGACACGAGAATTTTCTGTGCATGACTATAGTTAAAGAGGGTTAAGTTTTTTTTTTTAGGGTTTGGGATGTCAGATGATGATATTAATATTTTTAATTGTTTATTTACATGAATATTAGTTGTTTTGAATTATAATTTTTTAGATAAATAAAAATATAATTAGGTTTGATTTGAATATAAAAATTATTTTAATTTGACAATCTCCTGCAGTTTCAAATAACAAATTCTTCCAAGAAACGGGACATGAAAAAATTGCAAGGCATCACAACATTTTGGTTTTGCATATATACATATATCTGATGAATTTACCTTTGGTGATGAGGTCGAGGATGAAAACTGAGCAGAAGCATTTCATAATGGCTGTCATGTTGGATCATTAGATTGGCCTATTTCTCTTCCACTTTTCCAAATCGATTGAATTGCAAAGCTACTACTAACAAGGCATGTTTATAGACTTCTTACCTAAATCTAATTTAGGTATTTAGATATAAGATATTTATCTAGTTGAGAATAGATAAAATGAATATCCATTCATTAAAATAAATTAATGAATAGATTGAATATTTATTCATTAAAATAAATTATAGATGGATTGAATGATTTTAATAATTTTTTGTTGGATCATAAATGGATTATTGATCTATTTTCTATCCATTCATTAATATTTAACTCAAAATTCATCAAATCCATCTATTTGCCACCCTTATTAATTCATAAGAAAAAAAAAGAAAATATAATTTAATATGAACACAATAGATAGAAATACCAAATCTAGAGAATTTTATTTTTTTAACTTTTTATAAGATCTTTGATTTTATACTTTACAATTTTGTAATTTCTCTAATTGATATATTGATGTATTTTAAAGATTTTTTTATATTTAACCACTTATATTTTGTGTCATCGTATTACAATATATATGCCACTTATATAATTACAAATAAAAATTGTTGCAATTAATTCGTGTTGGCACTTACATAGTTTATTTGTACTTTTTTTTTGGGTCTGCGTAGTTTATTTGTACTCGGAATAAAAAAAGGTAGGTACTGTGTTATGACTTGGTGATATAAATGTAATTAGGCTACTCGTAGACATATATGCGGCGGTTGCTTTACACTTCCCAGCATAGAGGCTGCTGACTTTTGGAAAGTTGGTTCCCTCCCATCAAAGAAAAAGAAAAGAAAATAATTCCCTTCATTTCCTTGTATCTCTCTTTTATCTTTTAACAATGACTAGTAAGAAATCTCAGATAGGAAAAGAAGATAATTTTGCGTGGGTATTTAAGATAGGGAGTGTTGTAACTCAATGATGATGTCAGGATTCAGGAGGAGGGATAGTTAGCCGTCTATTTTGGTGAATTTTCTACTTGTGCAATCAATTCTTTTTCATTTTTAATTCACTAGTTGTAGGTGTCAAATGCAAATCAATTTGGTTTTAAGGTGCCTTGGGCATTAGCATTAATGTCAATTTGGTTTATTCACCAGTTCCCTCATGATCTGAATTCAGGTTAACAGTAATTGAATTTAAACTTGTAACTATATGCTTAACCATACATGATACATCATATATAACCTCTATGGTTGGGCTAACTCTCTTCAAGTTAGTAGCATCAATATCTTAAAAAGTTTAGGCTATTTATATGTGTGTTTAAATAAACTTATTTTGTAGTTAAAATAACATATAATCAAGATTTTATTAAAAAAATGTTTTAAAAGAAAGCAATTTTTTTTTCTAAAATTAATCCTAAACCAATCATGCACCTATAATTCTCAGGAAATGAATACTTCCACAAACATTTTTGACAAATAAAAACATTCCCCTCTGAATTCTTCCCTTCCAACTCAAAAGTGATCTCAAAACTATCTACACGGTTCAATATTTGTAAAAGTACTTTGGTTTTTTTTAGAAATTCTAAATTCTGATAATGAATTAATCTAATAATTCTCTTAATTACATAAAAAAAATATTAAATATAGTTAACTTTTCAATATATTTTATTTCTTCGTTCAATACTTTCTGTTTTCAGTCATTAAAAGTGTGTTGGAAAAATTGTTTAAAAGAATGTAACATTACTCGTAAATACTAATGGTACCTCCTTTCTCGGGATTACAGAAATAACAGAAAGTTTGACACATACCGAGTTAGAAGGCATCTCTCTTTTTCTTTAAGTTATTTGCCCCGCCGAGAAGAATGTTGCCTGCACCATTGTTCAGAGTAGATACTTGATAGTACAACAAATGATACGCAAAGCAACAGTATATCATAAAAAAATAAAATGAGTAGCTGCAAAATTTCAGTGCATGCCTCAGCTTGACAAAGTCTACAATTTGCTCGTCAGAGGATCAATAATGTTTTGTGTATTAATAACAGCTGTCGTTTTTTTTTTTTAATTATTATTTGGTCATCAACAGTTGTTTTGTATAGACAATAACAGACAAGAACTATGATCATAGCACTTCCGAAAATATCAAAAGTGAGCTCCAATGGCTGACGTCTGTTAATCTGTAGTTATCCTTTCAATTTCGCTGCTGAGCTGCGCATCTAAAAGAATGAACAGATCACTGGATCTAGAAAGAAATGATATTGCTAGTATCTCCAAAGCTCTCAAGTCTGGATGCAACTGAAAAGAGTGAACATAATCTTCCCGAACTGACACTGATCTTCGGACATATTGTACAAATTCCCAGATAAAACCAGTGATGTGATCGCAATCGTCCAATCAAGCCAAGGAGCACACCTTGTCTGAAAATGAGCACAAATTGTAAGACAAGTTCCATTGTCAACTTGAGCAGGTGAAAATTGAAAATGTATTTGGTTAGGTTTAGATGAAAGATACTTTCATTTGTTTTTTATCTAGACTTTATTATGTCGAAATACTTTTTCATTTTCTACCTATTCAACCAAACATAGCTAAGAAAGCTGGAAAGAAACACCCCTTCCCCTTTCCCACCCCCACACTGCCCCCTTTTTTCCCTGTTCAAGGCCAGAAAGTAACCGCTGTAAAAAATGAGAATTGGGATTTCACCTTGTCTGATACTACTGCAACAAAGGCGACTGTCATCTATATAAGTTGCTTGGATGCCCATCATCCATGAGCCTAATGATGTATCGTCATAAGCATAGGTCTTCAGAGATACACTACATTTAAAACAACTGAGTCAGACTGCAATTCAAAAAGAGGCTAATGACGAAATTAGATTGGAAGACTTCTTTCTTAAACTGTTAACACGTTTAGTATCATCAAGGATTCAAGGCTAATCGCACTTACCATATCTCAAAAATTTCCTCTTGATATGTAATTACTTTTTCATCTCTTACTTAGATATTCAAAACTGTAACCAATGTCGCACAGAATCATTAAGTTTGAATCCCTCATATCCACCTTAGAAAGTGGACTAACTTGTACTCAGCCAAAGGGACACCATGGATATAGAAAGGAGACAGATTTATTTTTTCTTCTGTAGGGGAATAGGGCAGAGTGCCTATCTGTCAGAGCTGCATGTTCTCAACCTTAACCTCTCCCCAGCCCTCCCAACCTCGAGGCCTCCCCTCCAAACCACACCCCATCTCTAGGATGTGTTCGTTTGAGTAGATGGAAAATGGGGAACTGAAAATGGAGTGGGATAATAAAGTTCTAATTTTTACTCTTTGTTGCTTGGTACAGGATGAAAAATTACTTTTAACTCATTTTTATGCCAAAATTTGTGAGTTGTAAATGAGTTGCACTCCACTTTCAAGTTCCAATAGTCTCCATTTTGTTGAAGCAAGCAAGTGTGAAGTAACTTTATTTCAAATCTCCCACCTACTCAAACAAGCACAGTCCATGTCCTCAAGCAGAGTGGAGATGGGTGGAAACGTATGGAACTGGAATTATCTAGATAAACTTTCAATTGTTCTAACATGAGAATGCTTGTTACAGAGTTTTGAAAATACACAAGCCAAAACCTAATAAAGATGAAAAATGATTAACTAGATTTAGTATTTGGAGTCCTCCTGGAAGTTAGAAAATAATATTAAGTACTGAATGCATCTTTGCTGATAGCATCTTTTATGGCGTTCTGCAATATTCCCAGAAGCACACAAAAATAAGAAGAAAATTAAGTAGCTTTAACTTCAACGCCAGACATGAACATGGCTCAGTACAACAATCAATTATTATCTCCCCCCACCCCCTTCCTTTTTCAAGTGTCTCAGATATAAGGGCATCCGGAGGCCATGCTTTATCAGTCAAAGGCCCACAGTGCTGAATTATGGCAGCCATGCCACACAACTAAAGCTTCGTATCTCAATTTTAAAGTTTCCTACAAATCACACCCTCCTTGTGCAGATAAGATATTGAGAACTAACCTGTTTATATTAATGTACTACTCCACCAAATTCTTTGAAAGTATAACAAGTGAACCAGCTGCATGTCGGAAATACCTAAAGATAGAACAATTCAATAGAGATCCACACTACTAAAAATTTGCCATATGAAATATTTATACAAAAAGAAACATCTGTCAGAAAGATACATATACATTTGCCATCAGGGGGAGTAATATCACCATACCATCTATGAAATGAATGAAAAACAGAAACATGGTAATGGTAAATATTCAGATATAAGACATGGGACATATGTCCAGATCAAAGACTTTTACCTTCTGAAATCCCTAGGGTACCTTTACTATCAAGTTATAGGAATTATAATTAGCAAAGTAACATCTACTAATGTATAATGAGCATATTATTTATCATTCTTTTGACTGATAACTACTTTTATTTAGCTGTGTTGGATACAATGATAAAAAAAACTAATGTAAAAGGGATAAAAACTTTAACTATTTATTGTTCTTCTATTCATTTGAATTGGAGTAAATGTCAAAAAGAATAGTAAGATCTTCTGTTAAAATGGTGGTGGCAGTTTGATACCAGATAGTAGGATGGTCATAATGGCAAGAGGGTGATGATAGTACTGGACTACTGGTCGTATCAATAGTGACTACAAGCTAGTGACGGTAGCAACAGTGATGATGATAATGGTGGTAAAGAATAGTGATAGGAAAGGATGGTGATAGTTATAGGGTGTGTTTGAATTAGATTTTGCAAACTTGATTTTGGATGAACTTGGTTTTGGATGAACTTGATTTCATCCATAACTGCGTTTGAATAAAGTGAAAAAAGTTTGGAGAAAAAAAACATATTCAATACAAAATCAAGAAATAGTTACTTCAAACCAAAAGAACTTTCGGACTAGAATGACGTTTGAAAAATAGTACAAACGCCAAAATAAACAAGACAGAAAATGAACAAAAACTCTTTTAAGCTCCCAAAAGCCCATTTGGGTGGTGCAAGCGCCCACCCAAACATGCACATAGTGTATGGTGATGACATAGACTCATAGTGGTATGTTGTTGCCATCAAAGTTATAACATGGTGGTGGTAAGATAATGATGGTTTCTGCTGCTTGAGGATCTTGGTGGTAGTAAATTAACTTTGTTTTTCCCTTTAAACTTTGTTTTTTCCCTTTAAATTTTTCACTCTCCCTCTTTAACTACCCCTCCTAGGTGTTAATTTAACCAGATGTTTTGTTTTGGGTTGGGGGAGGGTGATGTTAACTCTATTCCTCTAGTACACCAGACAAGGTAAATCTATTGCATTACCATTCTTCACTAATAGCCACATGCTAATCACATTTTTTTTTATTATGGTGTATTTGAGCATGTTACCGGAACATAGAAAGAAATCATAAACTACAAACAATAGATGTTATAAATAGGAAAAGTCTGCATAGTCCGTTCATTTTCTTGCACATGACGAATTCATAGCTTGTTGGAATTGACTGAAAAAAAATATTTCGGAGCACAAAACAACTTGTTTTCCCTTCTTTCTTCTCTCCCATGTTTAATGCTACTACACTCACAAGAAAGGATTGAAGATACACGTCAAAAAATCCATAAGACCCCAGATGATTTTTGGCATTAAATCCACTTTCCCACATAACTATTACCTAAAGACATATTTGAAAGTACCAACTAAATCAAAGTCAAAGACCATACGAATAGATGCTTATATACACAGGCAGCAGAATTATAATTATTTTCAACCATCAATTACATAATCAGATTACAATTTTCATTATTTATCAATATATGATTGAAATTGTTTACGTAGTCATCACAAGTCATCTGTTTTAACAATCCAA
This sequence comes from Castanospermum australe, assembly GCA_019955255.1. Taxonomy (NCBI): domain Eukaryota; kingdom Viridiplantae; phylum Streptophyta; class Magnoliopsida; order Fabales; family Fabaceae; genus Castanospermum; species Castanospermum australe. The sequence continues at coordinate 1,120,597 of NSJW01000337.1, read as the reverse complement.
CATCCAGCAAAGTGAAAAAAGCATATTGATATATATTAAATATGCCTAAGTCACAAATTAAATGTTTCCTCTAATGTTTCTTAGCATTAACGTGATATATTGTGAAGATCATTAATTTACCCATCCCACAATTCAATTAGAAAAAATAATGAATTGGTTTCAGTCTAATATTATAAATTAAGGCATACTCACAATGAAGATCCTTCCTGCACCAATTAAAAAATAATAATAAAAATAAATCAGCAAATTTTCTCATCCAAAAGGTATATCACTTACGATTTTTCATCCCCAAATTTCCACCATTCAGGTTCATACCACGGCCTTCCCCTGGAAAAACAACCAAAATAAGATGCTTATAAATTGAATCCAATACCTCTGGATTGAAAAAAACCTTAATCGCAACATACAAATTGTAACAATTTTATGACAAAAATATAATATTGTAATGAAGGAGAAAATGACAAAAGCAACAAAGAAACATAATTGTAGGTAGGCAGGAAAGATTTGGCAGATAACAATCTAAATCAAAGAAGTTATTATAAATTAGCAAAAATGAAAAAGGCCTCCACATCTGTATGGCAAGCACTCACTGCCAGGGAATGCAAATTTGCTTAGGTAAAAATAGGACATGCCTAAAAATTGACAAAGGGATAAAAAACTAAGAACATCTAAGACCTCCAGAGATGGATTTCTTCAGATCGAAAAACTGCAATGATATTCAATATAAAATGGATAATAATTAAATAAATCTAAACACAATCTCCACTCAGAAAAATGAACAATTTCATACAGCTTTAAGCTTGATCAGAACCTTCTATACCACATAAAACTGCCAAATATATTCACAGATTTATCATAGATATATAATCACAATTAACTCAGATAAAAGAAATTACTCTTCTGATATCACTTCTCCTGACTTCATGCATCCAATATATGCTCCATCCTGACCACGGCGACGGTCAAGAAGTCCAATTAAACCCTCTGTTAGGTGAGTGAACAGAGTAAAGAATGTTTCAATAATTTCACATGAGGAAAAAAATATAGTTCTCCTAATCAAGGACATTAATATATAAACAATCTTTACCCAGATCAATGTCAATATTGTCATCAACTTTAACATAAAAGTCAGCATCCCAGTTCTGAACTGCAGTACTAAAGAAGATTTTTGCTTTCTTAGGCAATTCTTCTTGAGCTTCCTCATGACCTTCCTGATATATTGAAAACAAATGGTCAAGCTCTATACCTAGCTTGTTTATTGAAGTTTAGTGACAAGGAAGCATGCTCAAATGAGCATCAATATATTTTATAAAAAAAGGGCATCAATAAACACAAAGGTCAAGAGTTGTGCTATCCCCCTTCCCCCCCCCCCCCCCCAAAAAAAAAGAGTTCCATTACACCAGAAATACAGAACATTATCAGCTTGCAAATACATGTAAGTAAATATCCCTCGATGCCCTAACCATTAGGCACCTATAATAAGGAAAATTTATAACATAATTCAGTGGCTTCTTGTCCTCTCACATCATCCGAGGTAAAAGATTCTACTAATTTAAATTCCAGAAAAATTGCAACTATTTTGCTTACAAGAATCAGGAAATCCTTTGTTGAGCGGTTTTCCTCATCAATATTGCGATCTAAGCTATCACCTCGATTAGCACTGCCAATTACAAAGTATTAAATCACATGATAAGTTTGAATCACTCATAGTTATGACTTTGACAACTGTAATAGTGCAAAGGGAATTAAAGCAGATAAATAATCATTAACCATTCAAGGAAATCATATGTTGATAATATACTAGCTTATAAGGATAAGTGTGTGGAGAAACCTCCGACCAATTACAAAGCGTATGACCACTCCTCTTTCTTCCAGTTTTTTCAAAGCATCACCTGCCAAAAGAGAGGTGAAAATGCCAGTGATAGAACTGAGCCAAAACTATAACCATCTACATGATATTCAAACCCAAAGTACTAGTTGAGAAGTATAATAATTTAAAAAATTAAATTCATATTAGATTCTTAGTCTAATTCAAAAATAATCAAAATAATATAATTCAATTAAAATTCCTTCGAAGAGAAACACAAAAGACAAGAGATAAATCAACTGTTTACATTCTCATCATTCACCAAGTATGCAATATATCATATCTTTTTATGTGATTTACTAAGCCAATATGATTATGAAAAAGTTGCATGCATAAACATGTTCAACAAACTATCATCTAAATATGAACAAAAATTATAAAGACTTTTTAACACATAAAGTGTGTGGTGCACTGTAGGTTTTAACATTTTACTACAGAAAACACTGAAACTAATAAAGGAAGTTAGATATTTTAAAATCACAAAAATGGCAATGAACCTTCAAACTATAGATGGAAATTTCAAAAATAATCTTCATGAAACTTTTAAAGAAAATTAAAAAAAAAAATAGAAGCAAGCAATTTTCAAGAAATTGGGAAGACTTCGAATATTGAGAGGCATAAAATCACTCCCAAATTTACTTTAAATTGAAAACTGTTAGAGATATAAAAACCATTCATGGGCCTCCAAGGCTCCACCTAACAAGTATAAGGGGAGTTGGTCTTTCACGTGGTATCAAAGCCTTGATGCCCTCACTCTATTAAGTTTAGTTTCAGCACATGGTAAAATAGGTATGTGCATTGTTCATGCTTCAAAGCTCGAAAGGTTCTTGTGTGAGAAGGCGTGTTAGAAATATAAAAACAATGAAAGGCTTTCACCTAACAGATTAAGTTTTCAAGAGAGTTGGTCTTTGACAAAAACAAATATGGTGCTTTATAAACTAATTATTAATATCATTATCTTCTATAAACAAATCACCAAGAAAAAACTCAGAGTCTGAATCTTAGCCAAGGAATTTGATCTCAAAAAATATCGAGGGCCCCAGATAAATTTATAGGGACCAGTGAACTTTAACCAAAACCCAAACAAACCTCTGGGCATCCAAGACCCTCTGAAAACATTTCTTCGCAAGCGGCTTCCAAATCCAGTATACACTCCGATAACAGCAAGAAGCCTGCGGTTATTAGAAGAGCCGCTTTGCTGTGACTGGCCTTTGAGGTATCCTTGGCTCTTTGCCAATGTCAATTCCATCTCAGCCTCCACAATCCTCCTTTCCAGATCCCTAAAAACAACATATATAAATTCCATAAAACAATAGTGCACAAACAAGTAAAATATTGTCAAACAACAGAAATTAAGCGAACAGAAAGAAGAACAAAAATGGGAAGACCTTACCTGCACCCCAGGACCATTAGCTTATCTTCCACCGTAACAACCTTGGGCCTCTAGCAATCAAAAAAAATAACCATATATGACTTTCATTCATAACTATTCTGTTCTATAGCAACAAATCAGCAGCTAAAAGAAAAAAGGAAAGGACTTGGGAATATTATATACCTGGGCAGAGTTCTTCTTCAGAAGACTAGCAAGTAAATTTCGGTTTTCTGCATCTTGCCATAACCTAATCACTCCCAAAATAACAAACAGGACAAAATTCGTCATACGAATAATTCATGATCAAATGTTTCTGATCAGATGTTCAAAGTGAATAGCAAAAATTAAGAGGGATTACATTACAAATTACAAATCTGCCTAAAGTCGCCCTCACTTTACACAAAAACGGGACCATAAAAATCGGATCCAAATGCAATTTGCACAAACAATTAGCCTGATGGATTTATATTTACATAAAAAAAAAACCAAAAAGAAAACTCGCAATTGTAAAAAATGATAGAAAGTTGCAATTCCACGGAGGAATAGGCATCCGAAAACATTGACACTGGCTGAGGAGACACAAATGGAATGTGATTTAAAAAATAGGGAAATTCAATTGCAAAGATTATTGTGGCAGAGAGACATACCGGCCGGCGACGTAAAGCCAAGCAACGCAAGAGAAGAAGGCCATGACGAGCGAAGGTTTCGATGTCTGAAGAGGCTTTGATCTCCCTCCTCGCCTATCGGTCTTCGCCGTCGCCGTCGTCGTCGGTAACGTCTCCATCGCCACCGTTTCGTATATGCTCTCTACTCTCAACTCTCAACTCTCGACTCTCTCTCTCTCTCTACTCGCTTCGCTTCACAGATTTGATTATTTGCACCTTCAATTCTAAGGTTTTGGATGCAAATTACAATCTCGAATTATTAAGTAACACCCAGGCCTAAGCTAACGGACAAACTTTTTTTTTTAAAAAAAAATTGTTCTTTATTATTTTCTAGGGAGGCATCACTCTATCAAGTAACCGATAGTCACTAGTCAGTAACTTATTAATTATAAAAAAAAAAATTGTTCTTTATTATTTTCTACGGAGGCATCACTCTATCAGGTAACCGATAGTCACTAGTCAGTAACTTATTAATTATTAATAATTAAGGTTATTTTTTCTCTCTTTTTATTTTGGGTTGTTTTGATTAAAAGAGGAAATTTGAATATTTTCTTAAAAAAAAAATTGTAACGGGTAAGTTTTTAAATTAAAAAATATTGTATAATTAGAATTTTTTTATTAGAATTTTTAATAGAATGATTTAATATATTTTTTTATTTTTAAATAGGTGAGTGGTCTCTATTATTTAATTCTATCCAATAATCTTTTTTAATTTTGTCTTAATTCTGTCAAAAATTTTAACTATTTTCTTTTTTTATTTATAGCATTACTTTTCTAAATTTCTAATTACTCATCCAAAATTAAAATGATTTAATCTTACGTTTAAGGAATTGATTTAACTCCTCAAAAGTAGAAAGTGAAAGAATTTATTTTAGAAAAAAAATAAAGAGTTATAACTGTTAATAAAAAAAATATAAATTAATGCTATACAGCTAAAAAAAATAATTAAATTTTTTGATAGAATTTAATTAGAATTAAAGATAACTGTTAGATATAATTAAATAATAGAGACTATTCACTTATTCAAAAATTGACAAACACATCAAATTAATTTGTCAAGATTATATAATATTTTTTAAAAAATATAATTATAATTCTTTATTTTTCTTCTTTTAAAATAAATTTTATCATAATTTTAACCATTAATTTTTTATCAATAATTATAATTCTTTATCATTTTTTCTTACTTCAAAATTTTTGATTATATAATATTTTTTAAAAATATAATTATAATTATTTATTTATTTTAAATAAATTTTATTATAATTTTAATTATTAATTTTTTATCAATAATTATAATTTTTTATCATTTTTTGTTGTAACGTAAAATTCAAAGATATCTAACTAGCTTTTAACATGGACGTCTCTTTCGGTACTATTTGGTGGAGCACACCAAAATTACCTTTTTTAGTTTTTACTTTTCACGACAAATAAAATCAGCTACTTAAATAGGAAATGAACATGTCCTCAAAGGAACTTTATCCCAGAAAAAAAAAGAAGAAAAAAGGTCCTCACAGGATCACAATTCACTGTTACTGAACGTAGATGTTCCACGTGCTATCCAGAGTTATAAATGATGAGATATGTCAAACTGATTCCCTTGGCATAAATTTGTAAATTTTCTCAAATAAAAAAAAATTGTAAATTTTCTTTTTAATGTTGTTAAACTTTTAATTACTCGTATCATCTTAAATCATTTTCATCTTTCATTTCTTTTATTTTTCATAAAACATACTAAGCTCTCATATTCTTTTTTTTTTTTTGACTTGTACTAAGCTCATATTCTTAATAATAAAATAACAAGAAATCAAATGGGGAGAGAAGATATGTGGCTGAAATTAATTCTCCTAATTATGAAGCAAACTTCAAACTTGAATTGAATTGTTATTTTTATACAATTTTAAGAATTAATTTTTTTAAATACTCATTAAAGGTTTACCTGAGTAATCAAAGTAGGAAATACTCTTCCCTAGTCACTAGGTCAACGCTTTGGGTTATCGATCTTTTTCTAAACTTTTACTTCCATAAATTAAAATTCCTGGTGCATCACTGATTAAGAAACTTCTCCACAGTAAACAAATGCAACGAAAAACAATGTTTCCTTCATACTTAGTCACAATAAGTAATATTATGTTGTTATAAATTCTGTTTAAAAATCAAATTGAAAATATTCTTTAATTTGCACCTAAATATTTTATTAGAATTGTCCCCGATGACTAAGTGAAAGTGATTTAAATTCTTTAAGCATCATGTCAAAAATTCGATTCATAATAGATGTGAACGGAGCATACGCTGTCGGTAGGCCTTCTTCTTGCAAAGAACACAACCGCAGGCCGAGAGATTAATCTTTTATTTTCTAAATGAGAAGATACTCTGAATGTATCAAAAATAATTACCCATAAAATTTTTATGATAATACTGTCTTCAATATTTAAAAAATGAATTAGAGCCGATACCTACATAAAGAAAGAAGACAAAAAAGAGTTAGAGGGATAACATCTATCAGTACTTGCTGTTAAAGCAAATGTTTGGCATCACCTGAGAGTGATCCAGGACCTAAAAATTTCTGATTCATGTGAAACGGGTTGGTACATAATTTCCAAGTCTTTTAAGGGTTGCGCATAAATGCACAGCTGCACAGAACGATGAAAAAACCAGATAGTTAAAGATGCATAAACTGGCAGAGAGATCAACTTCCAGTAGAGACCTGGAACTAGAATGAGATCAGTTCCCAACAAACCCCTATAGACTAAAGAGAGCAAAACAGTAACTCAAGAAATCCAACCTAAATATTTTTGCCTAATATAGTAATTTGACATACTTGTTGACTCTTATATAGGTGAGTAATTCTTATCATTTTATTTTATTCAACAATCACCTTCAATTATAACTGAATTCTATTTATTTAATTTTTCTAGATGTAAAGTGTTACTCCCAAAAAAATGACCCCAATTAAATATTATATTAACACCTTGGTTTCTTTATCATAACTCGCAAAAAGCAATCCTAGTTACTTCCATGACTTTGGTTCTAACAAAATTGAACTTGGTAGAGTTGTTTAGACAAGTAGTTAAGTCATTTAAGTGGTTAATGATTAATCACTTGCCATTAACTACTTCTCTCTGGGTCCAAAATGTTTGTTGGCTCTTTCGGCTTGGTCATTTCCCCAAACAAAGCACCAAGCTTGGAGAAGACATGCTAAGTTGAGCAATGCAGCCACAATATGTCATAATTCAATTTTTTTCCCACGCAAAACGGAGCAAAAGAAGTAATTATACACAGTTTCTTCAAGCAAACCAAAAAATTGTATCCATATTAGTGCATGATTGCAACACTGATAAGAAAGTGAACGTTGTTACATTGAAGCCTACTCCTCCTGAGTGTTCTAATCAAACATGTGACTATCAGAAGTTTCAATTTCAGCTATTACACAACAAATAATCATAGATTGCTCTCAGCACCAATTTGCCATAACAGAATTCTCCAAACACTATGTCATATTTCTTCAGCTCCTGCTCAGGGAAACCAACTTGCTCACTGGTTGCCCCATTACTCAACACTTCCTAGTTGCTCCTCCCAGCACCAGGTAACAAGCTTGCCAAAGATTGAACTCCCTGATTTCTCATTTCTTCTGGATCTGTTGCCACCCCAATATAATGGAGCCATCAGCACAAGTTAGGCAGAGTGCTGCATAATATGCTGCTTTATAGGTATATACAATATGAAACAACTACCATTGGGCAAATGGTTTATGAGATGATGGATGTCCATTTCATCACACGGAAATGTGGAGCAACATGAAAGTAAACAAGAAAAGAGACACTTGAGAATGTTCAGCATAACTCTGAAGGCGTGCCACTCAAAGTAAAAGTAGACTGATGGAGAAGTGGTCATCATCAAACTAAGTCGTGAAAATTGAACCTAGGAGGCTAAGCATAACTTTCAGCCAAGGAGGAATATTGCTTCACAATTTAGCATTTAAACAGTGTCTTTTTGAGAGAGAGGCAAGAAAAGAAGAATTAAATCAGAGAGACGAGAGAAATTGCGAGAGGATAAGCAATCCTAAAAAGCACAAGATAAAAAAAGATAAATCAATATAACAAGGGCCCAATCTCTGTAACTGCAAATGTCCACATGATGGGTTCCTCACGAGAAACCATGAGTTGAGCACCAAAGAGAAGTAAGATGCATAACTGTTGGCCTAAAGTTTCTTAATGTACAGAAAGGAGGGGAAGATTACATTTTGTTCAAGACAATATGAATATTCCAAAATAACATACTACTGAGCTTAAGGCAGAAACTGAAATCTACTTTGATCATACCATAGCTTCAGAAAAAAGAGAGTTTTTCTGCACTTCAGATTCATTCTTGACTTTGATATTTGATGTATGCTTACAAAAGGTAACTGCAATGGGATAGGACCAGCCTAAGAAAATTCTCCAGATGGAAATTGTGCCACCCTTCCAAGGCAAGTATAGCCATGTAGACATACAAAAGAGACAGTGAGCAAGTTTAGAAGGCATACCCATGTTATCCATTAATTTGGGCATAAGGAAGACAACAACCAGCATAAATCCCACCATCAGAACCAATTGGGCTTACAATGGACATAATAGAGAATGGTTGGCTAATCTGTAACAAGTCAAGATAACATCAGGCAGAGATTCAGATGATAATTTGAAGGGAGGGGGGGCTGGGGTACATAAACAGGAAATTTGTGGTCTGAATCAACCTCGTAGTACTGTTTCTCCCTCAGTGGCTCTAGGACAAACTCACTGAGCCCCCTCCTATTTTCTGTCAGTGCTGCCTAAATTTTGCCTGGGTTTCTGGCGCTAACATCAACTGGTACCTTTAAAAAATTATAATACAATACATAAAAAAAAATTCAATAAATTTTTAGGTGGACTGTACAGATAATGTAGGCCTGTCCTATGGACCTTGAGCAACCCAACCAGACGACTCTAATTGGCTCAACACTTGCGAAGCCCAATTCTATCCTGGCCTAGCCAGGTGAGTCGGCCGACTCCAACCACCTCCATCAAGATTCGAGAAGATACATTTGTTATGCAAGAGACACCTAGCACCACCAGAATGATCAACTCGTTAACAGAATTAATACTCTTCAACACACTAATGATGACTAACTGTGCGTGCACAAGCCCTCAGGTAAACAATATCGAGATACGTTCTTTCTTTAGACATTTTTGTTCATCTGCATATTCCTCGGATCTGACTAGGGCATTGGAGAATCTTGCAAGTAACCCCGGTGGTGTGCAGTCAACCCTTGGAGATCCTTGGTGCACTCGGACCACCACCGTAGGACCACCCCACTTAGCTGGAGCAGGAACATTAGAGAAAAAGAAAAGAAAAGAAAAAGAAAAAAGCGACATGGTTGACGCCATAACAGAGATGCAGAGGTTATCTAAGCTTCGTGTTCTGAGCTAAACCAAAACTGTGTGTTTTGAGCTGTTGGAGTTGGAGAACAAGTTAGTTTGTCATGTGCTACGCAAAAGGTGAATCATGAATCAGACAAAGGTTTTTTTTCTTTTTTGGCGCAATCACGATGTAAGATGGGAAACACATGTTACCGTGGGACTTTATTTTCATGTTGTTTTGTTGTTTAAGATTAGATTTTTTTAATATGTTCAAAAAAAAAAGAAAAACTGTATATTTGTTTAGGATTATGATAGCTTTAGAATCTTATTTATAGTCTTCTAAAAATATTATATAATTCAAATTTTTTTTATTAAAATTTTTATTATAATAGTTTGATATGTTTTTTAATTTTTAAATTGATAAGTGGCACCATTAATTAATTCTATCTAACAATTCTGTTTTATTTTATAATTATGACTATTTTTTTTAACTATATAATATTACTCTATAACTTCCACTGTACTAAAATCAATTCTGTATGTAAACATAGACATGTCAAAGCAATGAGCATAGTCAAGAATTCTTAAGTTGCTCTTCTAATATTTTGCTGACCAATCGGCAATTCATTTGCATATTAATGAATCAAAACTCAATATCCCATGTAATTTGTAGGTGCATTGCCGAACATGAGTGCTTATTACCACTTGATTTTGACGCTACCATTTTTATTTTAATCTTCATTTACTTCAATTAATTATATTTTCCTTTTTGTTTTTCTTTTTATAAATTTGTTTCGTTGGAAAACTATTTTTACATTGATTCTCTTAAGATAAAATGCTAGTATATGCCTCTACGGGAATATTTAAAGCTTTTATATTAATAATAATTAGAGTCTTGATATAGAGCACACAAGCATGATATATTTTTTTTATGATATTTAAAGAGTATAGTAAATGTTTAAAAATTTATCATAAATTACTCACTAATAATAAAATTATTTTTTATGACATGATTTATTTTTATTGTCAATATTATTACAGAAAAGGAATTTCTTTATTTAGTATCTAATTTTTTTTCTTTTTAAATTCAGAATTTTATTTTTACTATCACTAAAATGAAAAATTGTCATTTTTAAATTGACCACAAATGCCTATCTATAATACTTATTTCCTACTTTTAAGATTTTGAAAATTTTTCTTTACATATTAGAACTTTTAGGTTAATTTTATAGTCTTTAATTTGAAAAAAGAAAAAAAATAATGATCATTCCATGTGACATTTGATGATAGCCAATTAGGCATGAATTTTTAGTGAGAAGATATATCATATATTGACAAAAAACAAAAAACAAAAACAAAACCTTACATTGCAATAGCAAACTAACAAAAAAAGAAAAAAAAAAAAAAAGACTCATGTAGTCCATGGCTAACAGCTCAACCTGGACATGATTACATACAACAAAGACTTCACTCTAGAATCATATACACAGAACAAATACAGCATAGAAAGAACACTTTTTTGCCTTCCTTGGAAATGACAGAAAACTGGGATTAAGACACAGGTTCTCAACATATTGACTCATGGTATAGCGCTCAATCAGAGTAGTGGACAGATGACAGGCCAAAGAAAGAATCAGTTTTGGCCAAATTAATCCAGTAAACAATATGCTATAATCCCCACTTCTTCGTCAACCAATCTGAAAGATTAGCTATCACAAAGCCTGCAAATACCTGCAGCTCAATGCCAAAACAATTCCTACATCAATACATGCCCAAAAAATGTTGAATGATTTGATAATTGTGACCTCCAAATATGAGTCAATAGCCAGTTACATTACGGTGTAGGCAAAATTTCCTAGGCTATGAAAACATTGTCATGATGTAGTTCATAACTACTTGATAGAGGAATTAGCATGCATAAGGTCACAGGAGGAGATAATGAGCACGTTCAGATCTGTTAATCTTATGACTAGAACAATGCATTGCCCCTTTACAATCCTCCCAACCCCACACTCAAACCTCCTCCATTCAACCTAGATTAGACCACTGTGATCAAATTCCATAGATGAGATCCACTTTGCTACTTTACTTACCAAATAAAGTGTTGAACACAAATACACGATGACACTAGGATTTAACAAACATGCACCCAACCAACCATGAGCATGGGCATGCACACAAACCTTGCATGAATACAAATATAAATTATCTGAACAGATTGAACTGCAAGGAATGCCATAAAACCAAGATGTAAATAAGACTTTCATATTTTTATTTACTATTTTTTTTGGAGGTCCAATTTGAAACAAGGATCCTCCCCCTGGTTCCAGCTGACAAAACATCAAGTTGTAGATATCTTTACAGATAGCATTGTAGCAATACCTGAGCTGAGCCAAGAATGTATAATGCTGAATAATGCCGACCATGGATCACCATGTCAGCCACCATAGCAATAGGAATGGTGAGTGACATGCCCAAGGTTGCCACAAGGGGAGTTGTCCACACAACACAGAGTGCCCTGGATAGATGAAATAAACTCTAATATTAAGAGTTTGGGTAATTGTGTGAGTAAATTAGTAAGATTTATTTCATGTACCAGAAGTAGTCTGAGAGAACGCTTCCAACAAATCCGTTGGCAAGAACCACCTCATCCATTTTAGCAGAGTGGGGAATTGAAAACTTAGGTTCAATTCCTAAGGCTGTCAATGGCCAGACTGAGAAGTATAAAAGAGTATTAGCAATCAGTTTAGTAAAGCAATGTAAAAGGATAAAGGTTGTTGGGGAATGTGTGAGAACACAAGAACCAAGTTAAATGAGCACATGAAAAGTAGTCTGCTCATAGAACCTCATAAGTTGACATTGATGAGTAACTACAGAAGCATTTCTAGGTAAAACTTACTAAGCCACCATAGTGCTACAAGTGTAAACAATCCAATATATCCAAACAGCTTTTGCACATCAACCTTTTCTCCTTCTTCACCAGAAAACCTTTCAAGAAGAACTGCGGCATTAATGGTAAAAGAAGTGGTCATGATTCATGCTTATCTGACAAATAAAAAAATAAAAAGAGCTAAGACATTGCCTAACCAGTAAATAGACCATATGTCATAGCCGAGAGAAGGCCAAAAAGATCTCCAACAAGAGAACGCTTTCCATTGCTGGACACAAATATCAACTGTCAATGCCCGAAAAAAAGTATTACAAAGAGCAAGCTGGTGAGGATATATTTATTTATGAGACTCAGTAGTCAGAAGAAGCAGCAATCTGCATGACATCCTATAGCATCCTAAGATAATTTGAGTATCATGAAAGACAACAACTTTGACTCCCTATCTCTTTGCAGCATAAGTAATTAGCTCAGTTTTGTACCACTTCATCTGATCCCCTCTCCCCTCCGTCTGTCGTAATATGGATGACAATTACATCAATATACACAAACGAAGAGACATAGATTTCTCACAACCGTGATGCAGGACAAAGACAGATCAATTATAATTGTATTTTGGACTATAATGATTTTATTATAATTTTTGCATGAATTATTTTTAGTGATTTTATTTAATTTAGGTAATTTTAAGGTAGTTATGATAGAATTGGAGTCCTAGTACGATATGGAAGAGGGTTTATTATTTATATTAGTATGTTGTCTTATGTTTTGTTTGTAGCAGCAGCCAATGATGTTCTTCTAAGCCATTTAAAAAGTCATGTCACTATTATGTGACATTTTAATGACTAGAGTTTAGGCGGGTCTTGTATCTTGGGTTGAGCTTAGCAATATACAATTAACCTAGTTTAAATAGCCAGTCATGTGATATATTTTCAGATTTGAAGTGTTTCTGATAGAAACTAGAAATTCAGGTACTGTTTTATTGAATTCTTTATACAGAATCCTCTTCTGATGACTGATATTTTGGTGATACCAGTACCAGAGAATGGAATTAGTTGCAGTCACACAAACAGAAACAAGAAAAGACTGATAGCCCAGGCAATTCGAGAGTGCCTGGTCTCTCCCGCCCAAATCCTCTCTACTCCTTTCCTACGTTTTTGTTTTCCCTCTCACCCTCTTATAGCCGAATTCCTCCTTAGCTTTCCCTGCAGCCACATGTGCAGTAGGTAATTACATAAGGTTACACCTTTCACACTGCCTATGTGGGAATTAATTCCCCTGCTACCTCCCCTTTTCTTTCCAAAATACACCTTAACCTTAGGCTGCCTAACAGTTTCTAACCCTAGAATCCTAATTTTCTTGTTCCTACTTCTTTTTCTTTGCACCAAATTGGTATAAAAGCTCAGGCCCATTTATAGTAGAGGCTCTCCCCTTTTAGCAGCCTGGCTTTAGGGAGTGGGATCTCCTCTACATCAAAATGTCAGAGGAATAACCAGGGCTGCATGACATGTTGCAGGTTCACAGGCCTCACTAGGCTCTTTCCCCCGATATGTGTGTTGCTTGTTCAGAATCAGTTCCTCATCTGTTCTTACATTGTTCTACTACTATTTCTTTATGAATCATTATTTGGCATTTTTGGTGAATGCTAGGCGTGCCTTGGGTCCTTAGACCAATTTTTGGTGATTAGCTTTAGTGGTCTTGGTAGAAGTCAAGAAGCTAAATCTTTATAGCAATGTGCAATATTTACTGCTATTTGGTGTGTTTGGTTGGAGCGTAATGCTTGTATTTTTTAATGAGGTCTCTTGGCTCAGCAGTTGTTTTGGGATAATATTAGGTGTTTAGCATCTATTTGGTGTAAAGCTCATGGTTTTTTCCAGGGAGTTTTCCTAACGGATATGCAAAAGGATAAGGCAGCTTTGCTCCATTGATGTTTTCTATTTTGCTTTGCTATTTTATTTTTCCTTTTTTGGTTAAGGAGGATTTATTATCCTCCAAATTTATTGTAATTTACTTCTCTTTATCTTAATGAATTTCTTATTTTATAAAAATTAAAAAAAAAAGGGGCTGCACTCATCAGTTAAGATAAGAAGATAAGATAAGAGGCTGTAGAAACCCCTCCTTTTCTAACATCCAGCACAAATATTATGAAAGCTTAATCAACATTCAATGATTATTTCTTTAAACTTTTTCCTTTGTTTCAAAATATAAACTGCTGCCAATGATGCCAATATAGCTCATAAGAGGTAACCAAGGTCTTAATAAGTACTTCAACTATACATAGTGAACATGAAGATGGCAATTTTATGCAATTTGGTATCAAATAAATAAGAAATTATCAGAAGACGTGTATTTCCATCTTGTATTAAATGACAAACTTAAGCAATTTGGATTGTGAAACCAAACTTTTATAAAGAATCCTGCCTGTTTATTAACCAGTTTAGAGAATATAGGGTGAAAGAGGATTACCTCTGACTACATTATGCATTAATTTGATTGACCTTTATTTAATCAGTTAAAACTAGAAATATAATAAATGTGATTTGGTCATCAAAAGACAGAGTAAAGGCTTACGCAGCACTTAATTGCGACTCATCTGCAGCCCAAGTTTTCCCCAGAGTTGTCATGGCAACCCCAGCCATGCTGACAAAGACAGCAACTACTTTTGCTATATTTAAAGAGTCTTGGCCCATATATGCACCAATGAAAAGAGTGAAAAGACCTGAAGTAGACGACAATACCGTTGTACTTGCAACACTAGTACGTGCAAGGGCAGCATTTGATAGATACTGAAAGCAACAAAAAAGGAATTACTAAAACACTACATTTACCCTTCCTAAGTGTTGTCATAGAACAGAATAAACAGCAACGCTTAGCATGTACGATTCAAGAAACAGAACATTTTTAGAAAACAGAAGGATCTACCATGTAAGGACTGTAGAAATAGTCCTATAGAACCTTTTTCTTTTTGGTTAACAGAAATAACCACATAATTCTGTTGTACTGCATGCTTTGGTCCTTCTTAACTACAAAATGGAGATACCATTCTTAAGTTACTTACCTCTGTTATAAACCAGATAGGTGCAATGTAAAATCCATAAGTAGCAATTTCCTTGGTAGTAAGTTCTCTCTCTGCTAGCACATTAGTATCATTATATTTAGCCACCAATGGCTTTACTTCAGCAAGAGTTGAAAGGTCCATATCACTATCTTTTCGAATCACACTACCCAGTTCCTGTTCAAAGTTTTTCTGCACTCCATTGCCTTTGAGAGGAGAGCTAATCCTGACAGAAAACTCATCCTTGCTTTCTGCATTTTTACCACTTTTAGAAGAGCGGTGTTTAAGTAAGTTACAGAACCAGTCCTTAATGAATGCTATTGGGAGGTAAACTACCATAAGAGAAGCTCCAAGATATGTCACTGCAAATGGCTGCTTATAATCCGTAAAAATATCCTGTTAAGAAAGATTTATTCAGATAAGCATTCATAGATATATACTGTCTCCAATAAAAAGATACCCCTTAAGCAGAAATTCAAACTATAACAGCATTTCAACAAAATATTGTCTGACCATGCGTGGATAAGGATTCAGAGGTTGTAATACTAGAAAATTGAAGTGAAATGCATCTTCAAAATATAAATCTTCAATCATAGTGTCCTATGTTGGACATATTTAACATATAACAGCACAAGATATAACTTGGAAATGTATAGTGGCTGCCCTTAAAGTATCCACCATCAGAAACACATTATAATACAGGTCTGCAGTTCTTATTCAGTCAAAGAGGAGATGACTGCATGTTTTTGGGTTAGCTATACGCATTACCCTTCCAACCAATGGAACTTTTAATCTCACATATAGGATTTTATTATTGATAATGTGAAGTTTCAAACGGTGTGTGAATAAAAGGGTAGATTCTAAGGATTTAGGAAGCTTCAACATCAAGTCCCATTAAGCCAAAACATCCACTTGCATCCATCTCTCAGGGATAACAGCATCCTATTTGATGGTTGTGTGATTAACAGACGGTCCTATGCTGGAAGCCCAGGACATAAGCCCCAAAAATCATTTAATCCTATTCAACTGGCACTAAAGAAGCCTGAGAGGAAAAGAAAACAGATTCCACCCAATGCAGCAAGCACGCGAACAGAAAGAAGCATATAGATATGCACGTTTACGAACTACATTCCCCTCAAACTCAAAGAAAATCAAATTCATATGTCTAAAGAAACTTGAAAGACAACAAAACTTGAAAGACAACAAATTTAAGACGCACAGAACGGTTGAAACTCACCTGGGTGACTTCAGCCGAGATGACCCATATAAGAACGACAGCGGCTATGAGGAACAACCCAGCCTTGTATCTCCAACCCATCACAAAATCAAGCTATACCCAGATGGAGAAACCGCAGGAATTGCAAAGATCCGCACGGTTCTGCTTCTGCCAGATCTCAGAATCACTCCTCAATGTACCAATTCGACAACGGCATCAAAGAACGAGGCTTTGAGAAAGGAGAAAAAGCTTCAATCTTGCGCACAAATTGGACAAGAAGGAGGGAGAGAGAGGGGAAGAAAACAAACTACTTTGTTTGGGGCCTGCTAGTCCGAAGCAGGGAGAAGATTAGCAGGGGAAAGCCACAGGGAAGAGGATTCTTGCAAGGACAGAAAAGCCAAAGAAATTGGGTGGAAAAAAGGGAAACACAGGGAAAGTGCTAATATTAAGTTTTGGTTGTTATTAGTTAATTGTCTCTCACATGTTAATGTTACTACTCCCTTACCTGAGAAGATCATGTTTTTCCTATTTGCTTTAGTTCCCTAATACAGTACTTATCCCCACAAAAACAAAAGAAACCTGCTAATTTATTATTCAAGAATAAATATTTATTTTAGTTATATTGATCCTTTAAATAAAGGATTTTGTTATGTTTTTATAAAAAAAAATTTAATAATTTTTTTAATATTTAATAAAATAAATATTAAATAAAAAATAAAAAAATTTAATATTTAATATTTTAAAAAATATAAAAATATTCCATACTTATTTTTAAAATAATCTTTATAATTTATAAATTATAAAAATATCGTTAATGAAATATTTAATTTAAAAATTATATTAATATAACTTTTTATAATTAAAAAATTAAATTAATATTATTTTTTATAAATAATAAAAAATATAAATTTAATTTTTTAAAAAATTAAATTTATATTTTTTTATTATTTAAAAATTAAATTAATTTATTAAAAAATAAATTAATTTTATTTGTTAAAATAAATATTTACTCATTATTTAATTAATAAATCTCTCTTAACGCAATTAATACAATTTATTGTATTTCCTTATCTCTCCCCATTCTCCATCGCTGTGTCCCAAAATTCCACTTTTCATCTGCATTCTCGTGTTCTAAATCTTTTACAATTTTTGGACACGTGTCTTACTTGCATTTCAGACCATAAAATTTGAAAGAACACCATTTCTATAAACAGAAAAAGTAGCCTATATAAATAGAAATTCAAGTAGCTAAAACAATTGAATTTTTCTGTCGGTGACAATAGCTTCCATACACGTTATATGTTTTAAGTTCGTTCAATAACTTAGATGCGTTTAGTATAATATATAAGTGATAAATAATATAATATATTTAATATTATTTATTTTTTATATAATATTTAAATATAATATTATATAATTTTAATTTTATAATAAATAATAATTAAATTAAATTATTTTATATAATTAAATTAAATAAATTTATTTTAATTAAATTAAATAAATTATTATTTAATATTTTATTTAAATATAAATAATATTTACTCTATTACATTATTCATTTCTTATACGGAGGGCAGGACTTATAAGCTTCTTTTATTATTGGGAAACTTTGGCATCTCATTCGGATGTGAATTGTGTGGAGCAACCAAAAGATAGACTGGAATTTTCCCAGCACATTATTTGCGTTAGTTAATAGGTCATTGGGGGCATTGACAAATCAAAATAGAAAAAAATGGGAACACCGAAATATTTGGCAATGGCAGGTGAGATGCCACTGTATCATCATCATATTCATACGAAACCTAATGGAGTAATGGCTTGTGACAGAGACAGCCAATCATCTTTAAAGATTTTTTTTCAAGAAGAATATTCTCTTGGACATTTGAAAAATACTAATCTTAATATCTTATAGTATCTTCTTAAATAATTTTTTTAACATTTTAAAAAATATTAAATAAAAAATAAAAATATTTGATGTCTTAAAAATTCAAATTACATTTAATATTTCTTTTATTTAATAATTAGAAGATTTTTTAAAAAAATATAGAGTCTTGCTAACTAACCATTCCGATTGAATAAAAATAAAAATATTAAATATTTTTTAAACTTTTGATATGTTAAAAACTTTTAACTTTTATTTGATTTTTATTTTATTTTTAATTCTTGAACCAGTGTTATAAGGACATTCGTTAGCGAATTCTGAAAAAATAAAAAGAGTGAGAAAAAAAGAAAAAAAGATTCTTGATATTACACGGCTTAAAAAAAATGTTATATCTTCATATAACATCCTGTTAATGATCCTCAAAATAAAACATTATTTTTTTAAAAAATAAAAAGTACATAATATTTACTTCGTTTAATAATTAAAAAATTATTAAAATAATAATTTAAAAAATATAAAATTATTAAAAAAAATTATCACGGTAGGAGCCCAATCAAATGCGCGTTGTTTTTTTTTTTTCTTTAATTCATGTTAAACTTACGAATTTGGATCAGAATAACGGTTTAAATTATTTTGTAAAATTAAATCCGATGAGCAAAAATTCTTTTAAAATATAAATGAGAACCGATTAATTAGATTACAGCTAGTAGTTGGGAAAACATGTAGCCATTTTCATAGCCGCAAATTTCTAGAACTATTTCCCTAGCTACATTGAAACCGAAACTTACAGAATACTTTTGTGAGTAGAGTTGTTTTGGGATGTATAGGTGCAAAAAAAATCGAACCTAAAATACGATATTTATAATTATTGATTAAAAATATTATTTTATAAGATATATTAAATATTAATTCAATTTAAATTAAATTAAGTCTAATAAATATAATTAAATAAAATATATTAAATACTAATGCAATCTAAATGAAATATATTAAACATCAATCAAATCTTGATTAATTTTGAGTTTTAATAAAAACAATTAGATAAGTTACATTAAATATTATAACTCTCTAATTAGGTTTTCCATGAGGTCCTAGGTTCAAATTTGTGTCACCATTGCATAAAAAAACATTAATTCAATTCAAATTAAATTATTATGAGATTCCAATGAAATATTCTCATATCACACTTTTTCAAAATCCTTTTCAGGATAGATACATTAAACATTAACATAATTTAAATTTTAATTGAAAAATTTAAAATTAGTTTAAATAATCATTGAACTAATCTAAAATATATATAAATTTTTACATTATATGCAAATAATAACATATATTAATAAGAAACTAAGAATTTATTATAATCATCTGCCTTTATTTTTTTTTATGAATGAATATTTATATACGCTTTACTTTCTATATTTAAATGCACTTGACAGTATCCAAATGAGATATTAATAAACCAACTTACCACTACTTGAATCAAAACCGAAATAAAAAGGTGAGTCATAAATTAGGTCCAGTTCATAACTTCAGCATCAATTTACCAACCCACACAGGCACTCCCTGACCCACATCCCCATGTATAGGGTTGCATTATTGAATCGTGTGGTGGTGCTTTGCCATTAAAAGATGAGATATGATTGTTTCACAAATTTTTTTTTAATTTATATCATATTTTTACACCAAAATTTCGTACAAAGATCATAATTATATAATTCAAACCAAAAGTCAACTCAATAAAAGGATCATATTACGAGTTAAGCGGTTGAATTAAAAAATTTAAATAAAAAAATAAATTAAAAAAATTTATTATATAAAAAAATATTTTATATTTTTAATATAATACAATTTAATTATAATATTTAAAGAATATATAATTTAACATTATAATCTAATATGATAGATAAATATATTTTTAACTAACAAATAATATAATTAAATCATTTTATAAATATTTTTAAAGAACAACATAAATTCAATAATTTTATCTAAGTTTACTCATTCTTTATTTCTTTTATTAGCATAAAATGAAAAAAAAATATGTTTAATAACATTAAAACATGTTATAATAAAATATATATTAAAGCTAGGTCAACTAGACGGGTCAAGCAGATTAGGATGGCTAAACTGGACAGGTCAATCGATCAGACTGGAATGATCGTCCAGGTCAAAGCGGGTTAATACAAAAAATAGTATAAAATCTTAGCCGAACCAATTTAATAATTGATTCACAAGTTTTTCAATCGAACTGGTCGATCAGGCCTGTCTGGTCCATACAGTTATGACAAAGATTACTTCATATGTCAAATTAATACATTTGCAATTGTTTTTGTGCAAGAATTAAATTGATCCTTATATAAAAATTGGAATTAATGATGTAAAAGTACAAATAAATATATGGAGAGCTCAATGAATAAGAATGTACAATTATTAAGAATTGGAAGTTTCTTATAAACTCAAAAATATCAACAGGATTTATTTTTGATTCACCTTTGATAAAAAATTTTCTGTATTATCCCGTTATCATATTTTGATTATCAAACTTTTTTTTAATAACATAGCAATTCCTAATTGAATAATAATATAAGAAAAGTTTTACACAGATAAAATAATCTAAAACAAAAGTTATGACACTTGAAATAAGATTTTTGGACAGAACAAAATCATGTTTAAATAGGAGAATTATGACTCATCAAATTTTTTTAAAATGTTACAAATCAATCACACTTAAAAGTATGTTTAGTATGAAAGTTAAAGTTTTATGTGAAACATTATATAAAAAATTTATCTGTGAATTTGTTCAGTTCTATATCAAACTGATCCTAAATTCAAAATACAATCTTAATCTTATGATAAAAAAAAATTATTTTAGTTTCGCCTTTCCAATACCGGTACAAATTTCCTCCGGAAGAACCAAGTGGAGAAAGCAAAAGTCTCGCTGGTTTGGTCTTTGCGGAGAAGAAAGTGGGCCAGTTCAAATTAGTGAAACTACCATACGAACTTTTTTTTTTTATTGTAATCTTTAGAGTGGAGGAAGGCGAACTTTCTGGCCAGACCCGGAAAACGTAGGTACTTGGTAACTCGGCCATGAACATAAACGTAAAACATTTTGCAAATACATCTGTACACAGAAATCCATTTTCGTCTTTGCATTTTCATATATAAAAATAAAATATTTCCAAGTCAGTTCCTAATTATACTTATTACTACCTCAGTCTACACAACTTATAATGGAGGGATTTAAATACATTTAATTGAAAACAACATTCTTATATCATATCATTTATCACATGTTATGACCATCTTTGTAAGTCTTGTATCACGTGCCTTAATTTATAAAATACAGTTCATATATCAGATTAAGTTGACATTCACTTAATAAAAATTCTCTTATACTAAATGTGCGTAAGAAATCTTTTTTTCTTTAACACATTCTGAATCAATCTTAAAAGTGCACGCCTCACAATCTGATTTCTAGGTAGGTCTACCATAATGGTGGCAACCTCTGCATCTGACTGGGAAGCCTCCTCGACCATCCTCAGCATGTCCAATTTAACCTTTATTTCTCTTTTCGGCTCAAACCTTCCCCACCTTCCAATTGAATAGTATACCTTAAGCAAAAGTTTGTCTTTTAAAACTTTTACCCAAATTTTAGTCGGATTAAACACTTAATTTAATTTTTTAAATATATAAATAATATTAATTTAATTTTTTTTTAAAAAATTAATATTAATTTAGTTCATCAATCATAAAAAATAACATTAAAATAATTTTTATATTATAAATCATAAAAATACTATTAATAGAACATTTGATTAAGAAGTTAAATTGATATTATTTTTTATAATTAAAAATTAAATTGATATCAACTTTATTTAAAATATCAAATTGATATTATTTTTTATTATTTAAATATTAAATTAATATTAATTTTTTTTATAAGATCAAATTAATATTATTTTTATTTTTAAAAAATTAAAATAAATATTTACTCTTATAATTTTAAAATTTCAAAAATCAAATCAAATACACTGTGAACTAGCTAAAGCAAAACTCTCCTTATTTTGTTTTTCTCTGGTCTCCACCTCAATCAAGTCACTCCCATCATCCATGGGTTGCTATCTGATGACAACTCACTTCATAAATTATGTTCTGCCATTTGCTTCTGAGCTGTGAGTGGCAGAAACAACTGGAACAACTACCGGCCATTCCACGCAAGTTTTAAAACTAAAATATTATTATATTATTTTTTTTATATAACAGAGGTTTAAATATTTGGGGAGATGAGACGAGGAAATAAGTAGCAGTGAGTCAAATTTTTATATAATTGACAATGACACTTCCAAATTTTTATGTTATTATATCATTAATTTGAGTTATTTATTTAATGAAGAATAATAATAAGTGTATGAGCAAGTTGCAGAAAAGAGAAAGAATAGAATGATAAGGAATAACTTGAAATAAATATTGGCATATGCAAAGTTTTAATGATGCCACTTACAGACTGTGTTGCACAATCCAGCACATTGATCGATGAAAAGTATGCAAATCTTTTGCTAATAAAGATAACAGAAGCCAAAATGAAGATGTTTAAATGGATGTATAAGAAAACAGAAACTATGCACTGAAATATAAATTTCTCTCAAACATAGGGAGGCAAACTTAAACTTGACTCTTTTTTTTTTTTTGGGTCAACTTAAACTTGACTAGATAAATATACTATAGGTGAAACTTAACAAGATTCACCTGAACATGGAAGAAAATGTGGTTGGGCTTTTTTGGTTTTTTGGCTATTGCTTGTTCAGTGAATTGGCAACAGCAGAATTCCTTTATTTTTGAGCATCAAGGCATTGGGTGTGTGGGGACATTGATTAAAGCACAGAGTACAACACCAACTCGAGTTTTTGTTGTCAAGAAGCATATTTGGGTTAGGTGATGGATCCAGAAATTTTGGACAATGGGGGCAAATATAATATTTAAACATAAAAATAAAGTTTTAAATTTATATTTATACATTAAAAAAATGTTAATACAAAATGATGAAAATTCGATTCACAATTGTCGTTTCATGTTTTCATATTTTGAAAATACCGAATAATTTTTTATTATCTATACTATTGAATATATCTCTCTTTATATATGTAACCGAGCAATCATTTAACTATTTATCTCTCATAAAATTGTGCATCCTATTCTTGATTATATTTATAGTAGAAAATATTCTCTCAATTATTACCGTTGTCACTTGTAAGACCAAAGCTAACTTCAAAAGTAGATACACAAATGGATAAACAATATACTTTATAATCTCAACCAACTTTTGAGGTAATTACAATAGGGCAATTGGGCTTGAATTGTAATTACATAAAGAACCTTATCGATAGGGGCAAATTTTTAAAAACACGGGGGGCAAAAATAAAAAATTAACACTATAGTAACAAGGGAGAAAAAAACCTAGTCGGGGCATGTGCCCCCAGTCACTCCAATGTGAATCCGTCCCTGTTGGGTTACAATCCCAGCTCATCTCTAACTCCATGGTCACTCCATTAGGCCCACTTTCCTCTTCAACAGTTTGAAACTCCTAGATGCTTCAAGCGTATTTCAATAGCAGTATGATGTTAAGGGGATGAACAAAACCAACGTCTTAAAATATCGATAACATTCGGGTTGTTCACTCTGTTTAAACTTGGTTATGAGTGCCATGGTGGGACACAAGAAATCCAGAAGCACAAGGAGGAGCTAGAACTCTTACTAAATTCTCAATGTCTTCGAGTTGTTATTACAATACTAATTAATGACCTGCAATCTTTTACCCAGAAGCAAAGCAGTCTAGAGGTAGAAAACTACAAGGATACCATTAGAGAGACATACAAGACAATATTCAAAGGAAGAATGTATTTTGAAGCCACAGTGCCATGGGTCAAGCTTGGAGAAGGTGAGTGAAGATAAGATAATTGGCCTATGTTGTTCAAGAATGGGTTCGACATTGCTTCTATATATATATATATACATATTCATTCCACGTTGCATCCAAAACGTTGCTGTTTTTTTTCTCCGATCCATAAAGTCAATAAATAATAACATTAAGGAAAATAGACAGTTTATCCTCTTCAAGGATAATCCTTTTTCAACATATTCTCTTAATATATTTTTCTTTTTTATCTTAACCTTCTAAAATTTAGTTATAAGTAAAAAGGTTACTTTTTCAGTTAAATCAAACATAATATTCGTTAAAGTTCATATGAAAATATATATCAAGAGATATATGATAAAAATATAAACCTCATAAGAATTAAGTCATAAAAATACTTTACTTTTTTTTTAAAAAAATAAAGATAAGGTCACATAATATGCGTATATCATATATTTAGCTTAATTTAACTAAAAAAATAATATTTTTTACTTAAAACTATATTTTAAGTGATTAAATGATAAAAGATAATTTTTAAAGAATAAATTAAGAAAGAATTATACTTCAAAGTTCAAATGTGAAATGTATTTTACCCTAACATCTACAACATGAGAAATGAAAATAAAAAAAGCTCGTTAACGCTGGAGTTGAAATCAATATTGGCTTCCAGATCAAAATTGAAGGTGCTCTAAAGTGTGTACGGGCTTCTGTCACTGAGTGAAAACCGTGGTACTAATTAAGTTACGAGGCTCTCTCCTAATACTAATAGCCGCTTTTTGGGATTAGCTTTTTTTTTCATGATTTATTATAACAATTAGTGTTTTTATTAAGTATATATTTAAATTAATTTATTTTATATTTAAAATAGTTTATAATTAAAATTTTATTAATTTTTTTTTAAAATAATTTTTTTTAAAAAATTAAGTTAAACTAATCATATGCTAAGACTTTTCTAATATAGAATAAACGATTTAAAAAAGAATGAGTTGCGACGGTTGATTGTTTCATTGAGAGTGGTTACAATAAAACAAAGGTTGTTGTAGACAACATACAATGTCAGGTCCACGTTGAGCAAATAATTAAGAAGATTATACCAAACTAGTTTTTTTACTTTTTTGGATTTTCCTCATTTGTAATAGTGGGAGTACTGTTATTTAACACGAACAAATTGCAATAGCATAGAAAGAAGTCATGCTGAAATTTTTGCAATTCCATAGTGTTTATTATCATCACTCCTTTGCCTAAAACGTTCATAAAAATCGTAAGTGCATGTTTTGTATGGAATAAAAATAAAAATAAAAAATTCATGAATAAATATAATATAAACAATTTTTTTCGCTTGCATTTTTATTCCCTTACCAACCTGAACATAAGACATTCACAATACGTACGGTAAATTCATACTATAGAACTGATGAAACAACTAAAATGTACCAAATCTGAACTGCGCTTGGATCGGCTACTTTCTGCTTCTTAATATAAACCAACATAATATATCATAACTATAAATATGCTATATGATTATTAGTCAAACCTTTTTTGATTCTTCGGTTGTTAGCAATATTAAGTCAACTTTTAAAGAGACGAAAAAAAACAAAAAGATTATGGAAGATGTACATAAAATACATGATATTGATCCGCTATATTAACAAAGTTATAAGTTAGCTTCATATAAATTTAAATTTTCATCCTTATCTTCAATGTTATTCTATTAATCATATTCATCTCTAAATAAATACATTTTAATTCACACTCACACTCACACATATTACCCTTTATGTATTATTTTTTAAAAATTAGTATCATTTTAAAATGTTATTCAATATTTCTATTTTCTCATAGATAATTTTATATTTAAATTTAAAAAATGCATCTCATAATATAATAAATATTTTTGCAAATCTGTAAAAATTATCTCATATATATACCTTACACAGGTTATATGATAATTTTACAAAAATACCGGAGTCTTTTTTAGCACAACTATAGTCTTCGGATAATGTTAGCTAAGGATTAAAGTGATTATATTTTTAAATCTTTTTTGAGATGTGATATTTCATAAATTTAAGCAACTGATTTTTCAAAATCAATCGCAATCTATATCAAGTGTAACCATACTTCCCCGCGATCCTCCATTTCAGTCCATTGTGTTTGTGCGTGCCTCTGCGTCGTGTGGGTAAAAAATTTAGTGTCCTCTGCAAAGAATGATATCCCAGTGCTGCGTATTACTTCAGCAAACCCTCTCGCAGTGTCAGTGTACTTAAATCATATCTGAATGCATCTGAAGAATAATTCGAAGCTCATCCACCTCCATCTCCATGCATGCCCAATAACTCTCAAACAGAAGAAGATTTGTTTTCCTAGGAAACCCAGTTTCCCAACTCAACCTGCGCTTTTCATGAGAAAATTAGAGTCACCCACTCTCCCTGTGCAGTGAATTGGTGTAATTAATTAGGCCATGGCAGGTGATTTCTTCATTTGCTACATCTCACTTGTACTATTACCTTCTCTCCTTCTCATAATCTCTTTCACTTACATCAGCCACCATCTGCACTTCTGTGCCTCCCCTTATTCTTCCACTCCTATTCCTGCTCCATCAGTTTCTCACGGCACACAAATTTCTCTTGAGAACCCACGCTTCCGTGTCCCTTCACCCTTTTCGCATCCTTGGAAAGATTTCAACAATCGAAGCAGAAGCAGCACTAATATTGTAAGCTACGTTATTGGAGAGTATTTAGGCGTTTTCCACTGATAATTATATTCTAAGCTTCATATACTAATTGGTAGAAAAAGTTTTATGCTCATACATATTTCTATTCACATTTTGGCATGCAGAGGCAGAGACTGAGTCATTTGAAGAGAATAGAAAATGGATTGGCAAGAGCTCGATCAGCAATACGAGAAGCTGGTCGAACACAAAGCTATGCTTCATTCCAAGAGGAGGACTTTCTTCCCAGTGGATCCATCTACATAAACCCTTATGCCTTTCATCAGTTAAGATCCTCTGCAAATGCAACTTCTTCTCTAAAATGCAGAATAATTTTATTTTTGAATGTTAATATATCTTTCATTTTAGTTTTTGGTTGATCATGCGTAATCAAGGACAAACATTGGAACTTGGAAGCCCATGGTTCCTTGTGTTTATTTTCCAAAACTAGAGATCCTTGCTAGGAAAACAACTTGATAGTTAGCAATTTAGTCAAGATTGAATCGAGACTTGAGGAAATCATTACCACAGTCCATAGTACAAGGGTCATCGTTGGTTTCCAACATGAACATTGATTGGATCGTACCTCTAGAATAATTTTTTAGACCAAGATGATGGAAGTGCAGAGCGTATAACATGGTCATGGAGTGTGAAAAGTAAGCCTACGTCTACTTGGGGTTTCAGTTTTTGTGCACTACTGACAGCCTTTAACTCCTGTTCCTATAGCCTGTAATCTACAGCATTGCTACGTGCAAATTGATTCATCAAATTCATACATACAGTTTCTAACTAGTACAAGCATAGTCCTTTCTGTACCTCTATAGACTAGAGTGAGCTCATTCATAAAGTTCTGAAATCCTCCTCTTTACTGTACCCATAACGCCATAACTAGGGAAATTGACTTTGATATGGTCCCCCCCTTTGGGTACTCTGGATTGGAGGCTTGATTACTATACTAGTTGCCTAAAAAGTGATAATGACCAAAGAAAGCAATCTTCCTGTCTTTGTTTGATGCATTTGTTTTATCAACATATAGGAGTCACAAAGAGATGGAGAAGCGTTTCCGAATATGGGTTTACAAGGAAGGAGAGACACCCATTTTTCACAGGGGGCCATTGAATGACATATACTCGATTGAAGGGCAATTCATGGATGAATTAGAGAGTGGGAAGAGTCCATTTTTAGCCAAAGACCCCAACGAGGCCATTTCTTTTTTCCTTCCTGTGGGTGTGGTCAACATTATACTGTATGTGTATAGGCCTTACACCGATTACTCACGGGCACGCCTTCAGAACATTGTCAAGGATTACATCGATCTGGTGTCTCACCGATATCCATACTGGAATAGAAGCAGAGGAGCTGACCATTTTCTGCTTTCTTGCCACGACTGGGTACGCCAATTGATTCATAATTTCCTGTGTTTTTTTTTTTTTGGATCATTGCTATGGTCAGTGTTGCCAATAACGTTTTAGTTATTCAAGTTTCCTTAGAAAATTCGTAGCACATATAACGAACCCCCAAGTATCAATCACTAGGTAATTTATGCAATTTTCAGAATAAGATACGTATCATATGAAGGTAATGAAAATATTTGCTTATGATGTATTTGATCATATAAGATTTTTTCTACATATTATCTAAAGAGATTTTTCACATATAGAGGAAAGGAAAGCACCAATTGAAATTTAGATAACTTTATTCTCTATTCTTTCATAAGATATTTAATCTTATGTTTGGACAATCTCGTAATTTCTAATGATACATTTTAACCTTCTAAGTCCTATTTCTATCTATACTATTAGATAACTACTAACTAAGAATACATTTCTAAATATACTATTAGATAACTACTAACTAAGAATACATGATACTATTACAAAGTATACTAACTAATACATTTCTTAACTAAAAAGTACAATTCCTATCAAAAGTCCTGTATATCTCTTGTATAACATATGCATTTATAAGAACATATATATACCAAACAAAAAATTATAAAAGATATAAATCTCATATAGTTGTGAATTGTGACAAATCACTAGGTGTAGTTTGTAAGATATGTTAGATTTGAACTTTCTTATCCCCATATATGAATAAAAAAAAATCTCAATTATGTTGGCATAATGAATCACTGATATTTATCTTCACCCAACGGTATACTGTGCACCCCAACTTTACGATCTCAAAGTTAATTCTAAGTGGGAGTAGGTAAGTGGGGTTTATGATCAAAAGGGAGTGACTTCCATTTGTATAGCTTTTTCCATGTAATGTGTTTCTTAATTTGTTTAAATCTTCTTACATATGAGCAAAAGACTGGTTAATTTCTAATTAATTTCATATCACAATTAATATTCAGGCACCAGATGTTTCAACTGCACATCCCAAGCTTTTCAAGCACTTCACTAGGGTTCTCTGCAATGCGAACACTTCAGAAGGTTTCCAACCAGTCAGAGACGTCTCCTTGCCCGAAATATACGTTCCGTATGGAAAACTAGGTCCACCTTTGCACGGCGAAGCCCCTAGCAACCGCTCCATTCTCTCATTTTTCGCCGGTGGCGCTCACGGCGGCGTGAGAGACGAACTATTCAGGCACTGGAAAGGCAAAGACGAGGAGGTTCAGGTTCACGAATACCTCCCAAAAACCTTGAACTACACTTCGTTGATGGGCCAAAGCAAGTTCTGCCTGTGCCCCAGTGGGTACGAAGTGGCGAGCCCCAGAGTCGTCGAGTCTATACACGCAGGCTGTGTCCCGGTGATCGTATCCGATGGTTATGTGTTGCCGTTCAGCGAGGTTCTCAACTGGACCCAGTTCTCGGTTCACGTTCCCGTTTCGGAGATACCGAGGATCAAAGATATTCTGACAGGAATTTCCATCGAGGAGTATTTGGAGAAGCAAAGAAGAGTGATTCAGGTGCGGCGTCATTTTGTGCTGCACCGGCCCGCTAAACCCTACGATCTGCTGCACATGGTGATGCACTCCGTGTGGCTCAGGAGGCTCAATATAAGGCTGCTACCTTCATGACTCACTTTAATTTTCTGTACAAATTTCTTCTCTGAACTAGTTCATGATTTAAAACGAAAAAAAAAACTATAGTTCAAGCTTGCAAAGTCGGATGATTCTTTTAGAATTTCATCAACTCTAGAGGTCTACAATTTGGTTAATTAATGCAACCTTTTAAATTTTTTTTTCATTATTTTGACTCTCAAGTTCAATTCTTGAGTCAAGCAGAATTGGGGTTACACCCTAGATCTTCGAAAGAGAACATTAGACTTGAATATTTTTTTCTTGATTGGCAGTTAGCAGTTTTTATTATTCTTAATTGCCTAAAAGAAAGCCTTATTCTTCTTAACTAGAAACTAAAAGGAAGGATTTTAAAAAAAACATAAACCATGGGTTAACAGTTGTATTTGTTAACTTTTTATTAGCGGTGGGTAACGGCCAAAACTAAAAATGCGGGTTTTTTTAAAACTAAAAATGTAATGCTAAGGTTTTTTTAATTTAATTTTGATTTACTTGTTACATTATTATTCAATAATAAGTTGTCAAATCATGAAAAAATTTAACTAGGATAATAAATACTTAAAAAGTCAAATATTTAATAAAAGTCAAATACTTAATAACATATAATTGAATGATAGTATAAAAAAAGTTTGACGGTAGATTAAAATTAAATCTTTTGTATATTTTATTTATTTTTGGAGATGAAACTAATGATAAAATTCTACATGATCTGTGGTACATGAAACTTTTGTTTATGTTAATTATTATTAAATATATAAAATTGAAATTACATCACATTAATTAGTTTATGTATTCATTTTGCAACCATGAGATGTGGTTCAAATGGAAAATTGAGCTCCATATAGGAGGAATTTAAGGGTTCTAATCTTATTGGAAGTACCTTGTAGCACATGGGGACACCCAAGCCAAGCCAATGCTTGGATCGATCACCAAAAAAAATATATTCATTTTGTTGATGATAGTTAATATCAATTAACAACAAATATATGCTATTTCACTTGAGATAAAGTATTGATTGAAAGCCTAATACACGTTAACTTTTCTTATGGTTACAAAGGAGGTATAAGACATTGTGTGTAGATGGAGAGAATAAGTTAAAGTGATGGTGAAACTTCTCGGTTGAAATTTCATCTCAAAATCAAGTACTCCCAAAAGAATTTGTTTTCATTTGAATTACGACTCTTGGACTAATACATGTAAATTTATATGTGACAAACTCGCATCATTAATTGGGTGATAAATTCGTTTTTATCTCATTGTTAAGATAACCTAACCTATTAAGAATGACAGCCTCGTGACTTAAATACATTGAGTCTCGTGATTTAACATTGCATAAGGCTTTGAGTTGGTATCGTCAGGTGATATAAATTCATTTTTATCTTATTTTTTTTATTTTAATGTAGGAGATAACATATTTTGCCTTTCTCAAGCATAATAAATAACTTAATGAAAAAGGAGAGTAGATTATTATGTCCCATAAACTAAAAAAAGTCAATATTTTATTGTTCTCTAGATTGACATAATATATAGGTGTATTACGAAGTAATCGTGTGCAAAGTTTTTTTTATTCAAAGAAGAAAATAATATAAGACTCGCCCATTCATGTTGAGGATGTGCAGTTAAATCTTTGATATAGCTAAATATCCTGAATATAAGAGTTAATTTTGTACATTTATTGAAGCACAACCTCCTTTTTTTCTCTTTTTGTAATGTATAGAGGGATAAATTAATTTGTAATTAAATTTGACAATGTAAATTGGACACTAAGATAAACCGAAATTAAGAAGGATAAGTTATTGAGAAATTTCATTACGTAAATTATGGGACTTTTTTTGGCCGTTTGAGAAGACACCAAGGAACAAAGAAAATGAATTTTCCTTTTTGGAGAAGAAATTGACATTTGGGAGACTCTCGGCAAAATTTTGCCTTGATTTTGGCACAAAAAGAAGTTACCGCCCCTCGTACACAAAAAACATGCATCGCGTCTCTGAGCACTTGCAGTACGACCAAGTGATTTGATGGAGCTATGGCATCAATGACTCGGGCACCCTTCATATCAAATTATCTCTTTGCTTCTGGAACTTGCTCAATTTAGGGGTAGGCATGTAAGTCACGGGGCATGTGATGTATGTTACCATGCGAAACAAACAAGAAACATGTTTTCAATAAGTGATCATCACAGTAAAGATTGTTTCGAACTTGTCCATGGGGATATATGGGGACTTTATAGAACTTCATCCTTTTCTGGTGCTCACTATTTTTTAACCATGGGTGATGATTTTAGTAGAGCCGTCTGAGTATTTTTAATAGCTGAGAAAAGTGAAACGATGGATTGCGTCAAGAAATTCGTTGCACTGACACACAAAATCAGTTCGGCAAATCAGTAAAAGTATTTAGAACCGATAATGGGACTGAATTTAAATCAGGAACTTTGATTAAGTTTTACAACGATAATGGAATAATCCATTAGACATCATGTGTAGACACCCCACAGCAAAACGGAAGAGTGGAGAGAAAACACAAACACATTCTTAATGTTGCCCGAGCACTGCGTTTCCAAGCTTGTGTTCCAGTACATTTTTGGGGTGAATGCGTGATCACTGCAGCACATTTAATCAATCGAACCCCGTCTAGGCTACTTGCTAGAAAGACACCATATGAGATACTTTTCGGTGTCCAGCCACAGTATGATCATTTATGCATCTTTGGGTGTTTGTGCTATGCACACCCAAAACCAAAGCCACGGGACAAGTTTGCTGCTAGATCAAGGAAATGTATGTTCCTTGACTACCCGACAGCAAAGAAGGGATGGAAGTTATACGATCTTGAATTACAGGAAATTTTTGTATCTAGAGATGTGCAGTTCCATGAGGATGTATTCCCTTTTCCTCATCAAGAATCATCACGATCTGCACAGTACCAAAGCAAATTGCCATATACTATTCCCCTTGCTGATCACGACCCACTGGAACGCGAATCAGACGATGATGTCTAACGCCAGAATGCACAAGACAATGTGGGAGCAACTGGCTGTCATAACGATCATAACCAGGCCAAAGTCATTTCCACACATCCATAACGAATAGACCTAGACACCATAGCAGACAAGGGGAGTAACACTCATGATCAAACAGTTGACGCATCTCCTTGTACCGATCTGGTATCACGACGCAACCATCGTGAACGCAAGGCCCCTGCCTACCTAAAAGATTATCAGTGTATCATGGCTAGTACACACACACCTTCCAAAAATCTCACCCAAGCCAGTCCAATCACAGGTACACCCTATTCCATCTCCAATTATGTTACTTATTCTAAATTCTCCATGCCGCACCGTACCTTTTTAGCAGCCATCACTGCTGACACAGAACCAACGGTCTCAAGCAAGATATGATCGATGCACGTTGGGTAGCGGCCATGCAGAAAGAGCTCAATGCATTAGAAGAAAATTGCACGTGGGAGATTACAGACTTGCCTCACTGAAAGTGAGCTTTACCATGCAAGTGGGTGTACAAGATTAAATACAACTCCGATGGGATAGTAAAACGCTATAAAGCATGCTTGGTCATAGCTGGTAACAACCAGGTAGAAGGTGAGGACTATACAGAGACATTTACACCCGTTGCGAAAATGGTGAGTGTTCGAACACTACTTGCCGTGGCTGCTGCAAAGCAATGGGAACTTCATCAGCTTGATGTCCATAACGCCTTTCTCCATGGAGATCTTCACGAAGAAGTGTACATACGGTTCCCTCTGGGCTTCACCAACGGAGACGTCCACAAAGTGTGTCTACTACGCAAATCATTGCATGGACTGCGCCAATCTCCTAGGAACTGGTTCGTAAAACTAAGTAATTCCTTAGAAACTTATGGCTTTGTTCAGTCGCAGGCAAATCATACGCTATTTACTCTACAACGTGAGGATATCTTCCTTGTTTTGCTCATCATGTGGACGACATTGTCTTTGTTGGCAACAACACCAAAGCATGTCAGGAGGTGAAAGATTATCTCAACTCTTTCTTCAAAATCAAAGACCTAGGATCATTGAAATATTTTCTGGGCATAGAGATAGCTCGCGGGCCAAGTGGTCTATTTCTCTCTCAGCGAAAGTATGCGCTGGATATCCTCTTTGAATCGGGTCTGCTGGGCTATAAACCGGCATCTTCTCCTTTGGAATAAAATCATAAACTTGCACTTGCTAATGGCCCAGACTTTGAAGACCCTGCTCGGTATAGGCGTCTCATAGGACGCTTGGTTTATTTAACAATCACTCGGCCCGATTTGTGTTTTGCGGTACATGTCCTCTCCCAATTCATGCAATTTCCTAAACAACATCACTTTGATGCTATGATTCGAGTCCTTCGATATGTAAAATCGAATCCGCGACAAGGAATCTTGTTGAAGAACGATTGTGATTTGCAAATATATGCTTACTGTGATGCCGACTGGGCAAGTTGTCCCATTACGCGCTGGTCTGTTACGGGTTATTTTATAATGTTAGGAGATTCACCAGTTTCATGGAAGACGAAGAAACAAATTACTGTCTCACGCTCATTTGCAGAGGTCGAGTACCGATCAATGGCTACCACAACCTCTGAATTAATTTGGCTGAAATCTTTCTGGCTCCTCTCGGTGTTGATCACACCAAACCTATGCACTTGCTGTGTGACAACCAAGCAACCCTGCATTTTGTTGCCAACCCAGTATTTAACGAACGCACAAAGCATATTGAATTGGGTTGTCACTTCGTGCGACAACATCTGCTGTCTAAAACAATCTGTACGTCATATGTCCGATTTCAATCTCAACTGGCCGACATTTTTACCAAAGCCCCCGAGAAGGCATTATTCCATTCGATCCTATGCAAGTTAGGCACTAGTTATCTACATGCTCCAACTTGAGGGGGAGTAATAGAGATAAGATTATGTTAAGAAAATTCAAATTCAAACAATTCCAACAGCAGAAGGTTAGGATAAGATCGGTGTACATGTTTTGTTAGTTTTCTTATCTCTTTGTTATGTTGTAAACAAACTCGTCTATAAAGACGAGACTGATTGTACCGTGAGCTGGATAAGAAATAGATTGATACCATTTCAATATCATTATATTTATCTTTTATGTTAGAAAAATAAAAAAAGTTACATTTTTATTTTTTTTATTATTACCATTTAGGCCAAGTAGGTATATGAAAAAGTATATAATTGAAGTGTAAAAATATAATTTAACCAATTGATGTTATCATCATACTACACTAGCTAAGTAGCTATATAAACCATGCGTCTGTTAATTTCTGCTTTCAGCCCTTCATGCAAAAATAGAAATAGAGGAATTTTTCAGTAAGCATGGTTTGTTTTAAGTATTTTATTAAATAATTGATATTTGTGAAATTAGAATACTATATTATAAATGCACACCACTATTTAAAGAAGGGAAGGTTTACGGAAGAATTTTTTTATAAAAATGTTTCTTGCACACTTTTTTTACACTATCCTTTACACTTTTTTATTTAGGGAAGCACACTTTTTTCACATTATCCATAAAAGATAGAAAGTGTATTGGAATGTATGTATTTTTTATTTTATTATAAAAAAAGTGATATAAGAATTATGTAATGAAAGAATAGTGTATAAATATCATTGCTATACAAAATGACTCCTTCATACTAATTTGAATCACAATTCGTTTTTTGCCCCCTGATTTCTGCAGGGTCCTCTTGTATCACAGGGCAGTCCTTTCCTCTACAATACCTCCATCCGGGTCTTGTGCAATGCCAACACTTCGGAGGGCTTCAAACCTCGAAAGGATGTAACTTTGCCAGAAATCCACCTATTTGGAGGAGAAGTATCCCCTAAACTCCTTTCACCCCCACCGGACAACACCACAAGTCGCTATCTTGCCTTCTTCTCCGGTGGTGTGCATGGCCCAATCCGCCCAAACCTCCTCCACTACTGGAAAAACCGCGACAATGATATTCGTGTCTACGAGTACCTCCCCAAAGACCTAGACTACTATGCCTTCATGCTCAACTCCAAGTTCTGCCTTTGTCCGAGTGGGCACGAAGTGGCTAGCCCGAGAATCGTGGAGTCAATTTGCGCCGAATGCGTTCCAGTGATCCTGTCAAAGTATTATGTGTTGCCCTTCAGTGATGTGCTGCGATGGGAAGCGTTTTCAGGGCAGGTGGATGTTTCAGATATTCCAAGTTTGAAAGAGGTGCTTAGTGCAATTCCAGAGGACAAGTATCGGAAGCTCAAGGAAGGGGTAAGGGCCGTGAGGAGACATTTTACACTGAATCAGCCGGCTAAGAGATGTGATGCCTTTCACACGATCTTACACTCTATATGGCTAAGGAGATTCAATATTAAACTCGGATAGAATTTTTCCACTTTTATTATCCCAATCTTATTTATAAATATATTTATTTTTTTAAAAAAATTGTAATTTCCTTTTTCTTACTTGCATCTGCAAAGTTGATATGGCCCATTTTTTTTTTCAAATTTTCATAATGTGCTCATCATGTCTGATCTCTAATATACATATACAGATTTACAAACTGAATATATTAGAGATGATCCTTCAGTGGCTACAAGTATATATGTGCGTGTGTAGACAGTATCCATGCCATGGGACAATTAAATTTGTTGGTCTAGTAACTGATCATGTTTATGCACAGGAAGAAGAATAGTAAATCTTTTTATTTACAGCCCTAGTGACAAACGTTTTCAGAACATTTGAGTACAACCTGTGTCAACCTAGGTTTACTATTGTGCTTAGATATTGTCTTTTCCATTTAACAACTTCACACCTTAAGTTGAACAGAACTAGCTACGTATATATATAATAATAATGACTACGTACAATTGGATTCATTTACACTCTACTTTTATTGCATGATGAAGCCATGAGAAAGACGTTCAATCCGAGATCTCAGCTTGCCTCCGAATGAGAGACGGGAACTTTCAGGTGAGCTTGTCTTTCTCCTGCAGCTAGTCTCGTTCTTGACACGGAGGGTCACGATGGGACCCATTTCTCTCTTCACTGACTTGCTGAAGTAATCTATGTCAACCTCGTTCCCCGATATGTCTCTCACGTAGAAAGCATTCACGGACTTCTCTCCATGCGTTTCTACGTCTGCTCGCACGACGGCAAGACCATTCTCTCGGAGTACTCGGGTTATGTCAGAGAGCAACCCCACTCTGTTGTCTGCACACAACTCTAGCCTAACTCCCTGCATGTCGAATCAAACAAAAACACGTACATGTATGGTTAATTACTTTTACCTAATTATAGGCCTAACTAGTGGTGACAATTATCGAGTTTAAGGCCATTAATGATTTATGAAAATTTTTTCTTGCATACCAATTTATTTATACCATCAGCTGTATCTTCTTGTTTGGGAAAAAAAAGTTAAAGAGAGCATGTATTGGAATGTGTATTTTTTTATTTTATTATTTAAAAAAATAATGTAAAAATAATATAATAAAAATAGTGTATAAATAATATTATTAATAATTTATATACCTCGCAAACGCGGCGTTCTATGGCTGCCTCTAAGCATTTCATTACTCGTTCCTTCTCGCTTGCTGTATTCAAAGCATACCCGTCCACATGCCGGATAAAATACTCCTATAAACCCATTAACACAATTAATTAATGCATCGTTGATGAAGGAGTAATGTTATTTCACATAAGAGTGCAGATAATGAATGGGTATTGAGTAATACTACGTTGATGCATGGTTACGTCCAAATTATTTTACACTAATTCAGAACCAATTTAATATTTGTTTTTGTTTTTCTAAGGTTTTACATTTAACATTCTACTCTTACAAATTCAAATTGATAAAACTTGGACACAAATCCATGAAACTTTTGAAATATATATGTATGTAAAATGAGAAATATAGTTATAATTTTTAGTTTTTAAGGAGTTTGGCCTAAAACAATTTATATATGATTGCTTTTGTTTTGCAAAAACAATTTGTTAGAAAAATTCTTTAGTTTCCAATTAATATTGCCTAAGAAACTAGGCTTTTACTGAAAACATTTTTTCACAATATAATCAAACGAATTTTGATCTTGGAGCTAGCTAGTTTAACTATGGTAGAGAAATTAAAAATGGATATATATATATATATATATTCACACACATACCTGAAATGCATAACCTCCATGGGAACTGATGGAAGCATGGAAGATGACGTACTGCATATCCGTTAAGGTGCACACCGTATCAAACATGAGCCTGGGCCGGTCCTCGCACTCTATGCTCACAATTGAATACCCCTTTTCATCGCAGCTTTCAATCGTCACCATCGTTTTCCTTCCCATCTCCTCCCCGCATCCCGCCGCCGCC
The DNA here is from genome assembly GCA_019955255.1 of Castanospermum australe. Classification (NCBI taxonomy): domain Eukaryota; kingdom Viridiplantae; phylum Streptophyta; class Magnoliopsida; order Fabales; family Fabaceae; genus Castanospermum; species Castanospermum australe. The sequence goes on along the minus strand of NSJW01000337.1, from coordinate 1,082,287 downwards.
ACCGTCGCCGTCCTCACCGGCCCCGATGGCGCCTCGAAATCCCGAACCGAAAGCATGAGCTGGTGCAGCCGGCGCTCCACGGTGGTCATGGTGCCCTCTCCGCCGAGAAACTCGGAAGCCTTGACCTCTCGGTGGTTGGCGATGGTGCCGCCAACCGCACCGTTGGGGTCGGTGGTGGCGCGGAGCACGGAGGCGAGGTGGCCCTCGATGGAGGCGAGGCGTCGCGGGTCGTCGATGGCGGAGTCCGTGGACTGGTCGGAGATGTAGGCGACGCAGGCCAGCCTGGCATTGTGGCTCCACGCATGGGCCTCGACGATGTTGCAGCGGAGGTCGGCGAGGGCGGCGGAGATCTCGGAGAAGAGGCCGGGGCGGTCTGCTCCGGTCATCTCAATGGCGGTGTGCTGCTCGCTTGGGTGAACGCAGGGGAAAACCTTTTTGGAAAAGGTCTTAGCCATGACCGAAGAGTTGTGCGATGGAGACCCCCTTGATCTACCTATGGCCTGCATGCATGCTTTTCAGATTTACCCTCTACCCTCTTTTCACTTCATATATAAGAAAAAAGCACGCAAAAATATCGATGATCAATCAGAAAAAAGATCCTTTTTCATTGATCTCTCCTTCAAAATGCAAAGCCAAATTAAAATTAATTCATGGGTTAGATGTAAATATAATTTTTTTCTTTTTTGGAAAATCCAATTGTTTTCATTGCTGGGAAATATAATGCAGTACCTGCTGGATATAGTTAATGACTTTCTGGTCCGTTAGTTTGTTGCCATGTTCATCTCTAACATGAAACACTGCAATTTTGAATATGTGTGTGGGGTTCAATTGGGATGAGATAAAATTAATCGATGAAGACATTGATTTGAAGAGATTTAAATTGGACGCACCATCCATGAACCAGCCAGCATCAGATGAAATATAGCTTTTGCAGATTTGAAGGTTCATGTCTGTCAAAACTTGAACCACTTCCAGAAGGAGACCCTGCTTGTTAACGCTATCTACCTGCAATGAAAAGGTGACATTTTTTGACAATATGGCCTTGTTAACTAGCTTGCAGAATCAGAGGGCCATTATTAATGACAACATATTTTTTGGTCAGATTCGTACCTTCACTACGGTGCATCCGTCCATGCTTTCATTGTCAATGGAGACTCGGCAACTGCGGGACAGAACAAATAATTAACAGGTGGGTTTGGTTATCTCATCATCAAATTATTGGCAGAGAATCGAAATTTGAAGAGTTTGAAGAATTACTTACGTGGGGCCATTTATTCTTTCTGGGAGAGTATCAAACTCAGGATCAAAGTAAGGCCAACAAACTTTCTTCATGCTGCAAATGAAATGACACACAGAACACGGTGTTTAATTGTCTCTTTTTTTCTGTTTGTTGAAATTCAAAAGAGGGGAACTGTTTTTGAGCAAATTCTAATATATATATATATATATATATATGGTACATTTCAAAGTGGGGCAGTGGTTTCATAGATAGCGTGCATTTCATTGTATATAATATATAACAACCATTCATAGCCAAACCAACAATTCAGCACGTGCTTCAAGAAAGAGGTAGTCAATTTTACCAAGCACGACAAGAGCAAAGACGTTGGAGATAATATTTGAACGTTGTACCTTAATTGTAGGGCAATATTGTAGGACTATTTCACTGTCTAAGAGCTAAAACCTACTAGCGGAAGTTTGTATAATTAATGGAAGTTTTACTTTTTCTATTTTTGTTAGTAAAGAAACTGATTTACCTGAATCTAGATATTAAAAAAAAAAAACTAATATTTTAATTCTCTTGGTGCACCTTAGAGAGTGACGTTACTAATTTTTAACAGCTTTATATATGGGTTAAAAGATTGTGAAAACACATAATTCAATATTTTTGTAAAGAGCTTCTTAGCATGTCAAAACTTGCATGTTTTCACTCTGCTGCCATAGCAATGTATATTTGCTATTTATCATTTTATCACAACAGTTTGTTTCTACCACAACTTAAATTCTTTCCTGGTTAATGTAGCAACAATAATGTTATTAGTATGACATACACATATCTCTTTACACTTTCTCTTTTGAAGAAAGAGAAAGAGAAAAACTTGGAAAAGATATAGAAATGTGATGCATGAATATCATTCTTTACCTAGAAACATGGTAATAACATATTCTGAAACAGTCACGTGAGGAAAAAAAGGCGATGCAGTCATTATAATGTATTATTATTGATGGAAAGCCATTGCAATCTAAATAGAAAAAACACCAAAAGTCACGAAAAATGATATAAACCATGTGGATTAGAATTCAATGAGATATTATGTATCATACTTAAAAATAAGTAAATATAACCACTTGACTTCGGTGATCAAGTGACTGAGATAAGGTAAAAGTTTAGATTAAAAAAATCATAAATTCAACTAATAGTAGTGAATATGGAAGAAAAAGTTCCTGAGGTTGAGGTTTGCTTTTTGTTGAGGAAATAATAGCAAAGATGGATATTGGAAGACACAAGAAGATTTAGAAGAAGATATTAATCATGATGAAGAGTTAAAAGAGTGCAATAAGCTTACACAGATAACGCAGAGCCAACCCAGCAATAGCCCCAAAGATGCACAGAAGAGAGAGAAGAATCAGAACGTGAGTGAGTTCTCTCTCTCGAAAACAAAAGACTATCAAGATTCAACAACAATATTACAGGTCTGCTCTCAATATATATATATATTGGCTTATTGGGCGCGATGAGAAAGAAGAGAGAGAAGATTGCTGATTTGGTGGGTACCAGTGGATGCATGCACGATTAACTTAAATTGAGCAAAATGTGTGGAAGAGAATGGATCACAGAAAAATCACACACACCAAAAAAAAAAGGGCACGTTCAAAAGTCAAACAATGCATATCGAACCACGTTTTGTATTTGATTATTTCTTCTTCCCAATCATACCATTTGTTCCCACAATTTTCTCCTCATGTGTTTCAGCATCCTAATTAACGAGTGTGAACCCCCCCAAATATTTGAGTGATCCAGAAGCAAGCTCTCCCTTGGTCCCTGCTGATTCCTAGGAACATACATGGTTGACTTGTGCATATAATATGAGGACATTGTTGTTTTGCAATCCCTCTCTCTCTCTCTCTCTCTCTCTCTCTCTCTCTCTCTCTATTATTATTGTTTTTTTTATTTCACGTTAAACTTTGTTTGTTGCAAACTTTGAGCAGTTCAAATCCAAAACACCTAGAAAGTCATTCCAGTTCCAGTCCGTCAAGTATATGGGATGTTTTCCTTGCAATCCAAAAGGTCTTCAACTGCATATTTTCTTTACCCAAAAAAGATAAATCATATTCAGACGTAAATTACTTAACTCCATATGGGAAAGTCCTGTTTCAGGAGTTCTCTCACTCGTAGCTCTTGGAATTATGATGATCTCAATTTCCAAATATGATGAATATCACGAAACGTGTTGATATTAATGTGAGTTATGCTCCCCATCACGATACGCTAGCAGCGGGTCAACGGATGGGATTCATTTTGATGGATCCGATTATTATGATACGATGATCGTTATCCAGCTGAGTCATAATGCAAAGTTCACACTCGTTGACTGGTGACAAGTGATCGGCAGTTTCGGATTCCGATGGCATGGCCTTTTATCCCTTAAAATAGAAACCTTTGGCTCTAGTAACGTAAATGATCGATGCAAAGCCAATGTACATTTTAGATTTGGTCCGGTTTGATTTCAGTTGGGTTAATTTTTTTATTTGAACTCAACTCTAAACCTGAACAAATCCAATTATGTTTAAGTTTATATGTGACGTAACTAAGACTAAGCTGTAATTGGGTTATGTATAATCAATCAACCAATTCATAAAACATTGTTATTTAAAAATAAAAATTTATAATTAGAAAGTAATATTTTTAATGTTTATGTGATAATATGATAATATTTTTATTAATTTCAAAAATAAATAAAAAATGATAATCAAGTCATAAAAAATAAACAAAAAAGAAATGATAATCAAGTCATAAAAAATAAATAAATAAGAAATGATATCTAAAAAAAAAAATTTATATAACATCAAATCAAGTTGGACTAAATAATCCGATTCTAATCCAAAAATGCACTGCCCAACCCAACTTTTTGTTAAAACCAAGTCTTACTTAGCTCGAATAACTTGAATCCACACGAATTATTAAGTCGAGTTGGGTTATAAATATCCCTATCCATTACAGCTTGCTTCTAGAACTCAAAATTAAAAATAATAAAAATACTCATTCATGAACCAAAAGTAGACCTAACCATCATGGAAATGTTCTTTATGAAATTTGTACATTATTAGCAAAATTGTGACTCTGAAGTTTATGGCCAAGAGGTTTGAGGAAAGCACTTGAGTGGAACAAACAAAATAAATTGATTTGTTAACGAGTAAATGTACGCAATGATCCCCCGAAGGTGAAAACTACGTCAAACAAGCTCAAGCAGCTCTTGGTGTTTGTGGTCAGATGGAAAATGATTTTCTTTGTTGATTACGTATTCAAAATCTAATCAATAAAGATTTCTTACAGCGCTTCACTTCTGACCAGGATAAAGTAGATTCAACCACTTTGGGAAAACTACGTAGTAACATCTACTATAGAGACTTATAAAAGGCCTGTAACTAATTTTTTTTTTCTCTCTCTCAAAAAAAGAAAAGAAGGCGTAAATGATTATGGCATTTGTAACTGTTAGTTCCATTGGGGACTCGCTTCCTACATTTGAAAGGTAAAATTTCACCCAACCCTTCTTCTATATCTTAGGCATACCTTCAGGGCTTTACCCAAGATCCTGCTCCAACAGTTCTACCAGCCAAAATGCCAAAGAAATAACTCGAAAAGAATAACATCCCTTAAAATTGAGATGCCACCTATGTCCTCAGCACAAAAGGAGCTGAGCCTATGACCCAAAAGACTTCAAGTGTGGTTAAACCAGGGGCCAACCGCACCGTTCACATGCCCGTTGCTATGGATCCCTACCCCATTTGGGATGAGGGAGGGAGGCAGTCCCACAGCCATTGGGAGCGATGCAGCAGGATATAATCCATGGGTGTGTGGGAGAGTATGGGGACTCACAAGAGGACTGCCAGCAGGACTCCCTTTACGCTGTTGAAGGGTGTGGATCTGCCTCAGCCCATCTTCATGAATACGCGATATTGTTTCCAACTCTTTCATCGACAGAGCTTCCAGACCAGCGCCGTATAGAGGGGCATGTCGTGACATTTCCTCCTGAAGTGAGGCCTTGAGTGTGTGAATATATTGCTGCAAAAGGAAAGCAAAGGCATTAACCTACATTATTTATCTCGGGAGTATAATCACAAAGACCAATATTGTGCATATGCAAGAAAGAAAACAGACAAGGGCATTGAAGTTCAAAGGTCTTCCAAAGATTAATACTAGAAATAATTGAATGTTACTAGTTATGGAAAAAATAGACATGCTACTTTATTTTGGCCTATCCAATAAAATACTACTTTGAAGCTAATTTTGAACTAAAGAGATTTCTTGAGCAGAACTTCAGATAAAAGAAGAATGAAGCAGTCTAGCAGCTTGGACAAACTAAACACCCACCTAATATTAACAATGCCTAGTAAAGCTAATGAAATATATATCATTTATATCCACTTGATTAAGATTTCAAGGTTACCCAACAAAACCTGCTCGTTAGTCCAACTAGCCATTGGAGAACAATCGACAGCGTTGAAATTGCAGAAAAAGCTGGTAGAACAAATTCAACATTAACACGTAATACCTTAATACTAAATATCACACACAAAGTAGTTCAAAAGAGGAAGCACAATAATTTAAATATGCTTAACCTCATCATATGATAAGGACATGTAAACATATAAGATGATTAATAATAAACATCAAATTAATAAAAGAACAAATAAGGAAAGCACAATATCTGTGTTAGGACAAACCTGACAGGCCTGCAATTTTGATTCCATGCCATCAATATATGCTTCACACCGAGCAACCTGCTCTTCCTTTTCCCGCTTTTCTTCCTCAGTTTGCCCAACTGTTTGTGTCAATCTATGAATTTCATCCTCAAGTGATTGCCGGATTTCTTCCCGAGTCACATTCTCTGCTGCATATCGTTTCAGTTCTTCATCAAATCTCTTACGTGCAGCTTCAGCATTCTTCAATCTTTCAGCAAGTGCATTTTTCTCCTTGACTACTTTCTGCACATAATGCAAATTGAAATGAATTTAGGAATTGATCCCATTAAAAAAAAAGTAAAAAGCAAACAAATTATCAATGCAGAACAACAAATGGTGCACAGCCTCCTTTGCCAAGACCAACATTTTCCAGGCCACCATGTCAAAAAATAGATAAATATATTTTCTTTAAGTATGATTTTGAGTCATTATTGATGCTCCAGGTCCACCAATGAGGTTGTTGATGACAAACACGTAAATGAGAAGATAAAATATTTCATTTTGTTATTTTCTTTTCAGTAATAGGATAAATGAACAAAAGGTTGGCTCACAAAAATAGCTGTACATGCTAAGATAAGATGCATACTAGGACCGACTCTTCTAAAAGCTTACACTGTCAGGTGGAGGCCCAATAATGATTATTAGAGAATAAGGGTGGACTATTATTTATTATTATTTTGTGTTATTAGATTGGGCTTATCTTCCTTGTACTTATCTTTATCTTTTCATATAAATAGAGGCAGGGAGACTAACAAGAGTACGTTAGTTATTCCCATTCTTAATTCTCTTTTCATCTTCTCTAACATGATATCTAGAGCTAGTTAGAGAAACCTTAATCCTAGCTTCCTCTGCCCTAAAAAAAACCAAAATTCAAAAAAAAAACCTACTTTCGTGGTTCAGAAAGAGCCGATCTACCCATTCCCAAGCTCCAAATTTTTTTTCGTGCACTGTAGAGTACGATTTTGTGGTTTTGAGGCTGTTTGGGGCGTGTTCTTTGCGCCTGATGCGCTGATTCATGGCTAGGAGTGCCGTGGGGGGCTTTTTCCGGCGACCAGAGGTGCCGACACCGACCAGAGGGGTGTGACCCAGGGTGATGCAGGTTTGGGTGGTGGAGTTCTTTCCGTTTTCTTGGAGTTTTGGCAGGCCAAAGTGCGATTTTTGTGGCTGTTGGTGTTTTTGACGGGATTTTTGGGAATTTTTGATGGGTTTCAGTCGAGCCCAATGACTTTTTCACTTTCCGTGGGTTAGGCCGAAGCTCAACAGGTCTGGTTTTGTGTTGTCCAGCCCCCTTGCTTGTCTTTTGCTTTGGTTTGTTGTTTTGGGTTATTGTCTTTGGTGTTTTGGAGACGACGGTGTCAATTCCTTAGTGAATTTGTGGTTTTTGAGATGGAGGACGACCATTCCAACTCCGGATCTAATAGTTCTGATGAGTCAGAGGTTTCTACGAAGCCTACAGTTATGCCTGAGATTATTTCTGCTTATGTTCGAATTACTGATAACAAGTTTGATGGCAATCACTATGCCGAGTGGTGCAAAACTATCAAGATGTTTCTTACAGGGATTGAGAAAGAGGGTCATCTGACAGATGACCCTCCAAAGTCCCGGGCTACAAGAGACAAATGGTTGCAGGAGGATAACTGGTTGTTTAGCATGATTAATAAGACCCTTGAGACCTCTGTCAAGCATGTGGTTTCTTATTGCAATACTGTGAAAGAATTGTGGGAGTATATGGAATTTATTTATTCTGGGAAAGCCAATCTGTCTCATATTTATGAGGTGACACAGGAGTTTCACTGACCGACACAGAAGGAGAATTCTCTCCAGTTATACTTTACTGAATTTAAGCGGACCTTGAATGTCCTTCATCCTTTTTCTGAAGATGTTGATGTCTACAAGATTTAACAGTTTAATTTTTTGCCTGGCCTGCGTCCCGAGTTTAATGCTGTAGCGCGACCAGATTTCTAACTAGTTATGATCATGTGACACTTGCTGTCATCGTAGTAGGTAGAGCAGGTAGAGAGACGTAGTGGTCGAGGGAACTGGTGGCGCAATGGTGGTCGTGATGGTATACCATTTTTTGCAAAGTCTGTTGTTGAATACCCAATCTCAAGGCCACATTATGCTCATGTAATCACCCAAGAACCTTCACCCATCTCTGCTCCTCTGTTACACCTTATCTGATGCTAACTTTGATGCTTATAATTGATTCCAGGCCTCACAGGGTATTGGCACTTCTTCTATTGCTACCCTTGTTCAATCAGGTAATCCCACTGCTTGTCTCACTTCTTCCTCTCACAACTGGGTCATTGATTCAGGTGCAACAGACTACATGACTGGTAACACAGGTTTTCTTTCTTCATTTCAGTCCTCTTCTTTATTACCTAGTGTCACTCTTGCTAATGGTTCTTCTACTCCCGTCATGGGAAGTGGCACTGCCTATCCTTCGCCTTCTCTTCCTTTGAATTCTGTTTTATGTTTACCTCACTTTCCTTTTAATCTTTTGTCAGTTAGCAAAATTACAAATTCTATGAATTGTAGTGTTCATTTCTTTCCTAAATATTGCTTGTTTCAGAATCTTGGGACAAAGAAGGTGATTGGTATGAGTCGTGAATCTAATGGATTATATGTTCTGGAGTCTACAGCTCAAGAGTCACAATCGATTGCTTGTTCCACTTCCATTTCTCCATTTTAGCTTCATTGTAGTCTTGGCCATTTGCCTTTGAAGATTTTGAAGAAATTGTGTCATACTTTAGAGTCTTCTTTTTGTTTTGAATTATGAGTCGTGTTAGTTTGCCAAACACCATCGAGGAAATTATCCTCCTAGAGTCAATAAACGGGTTGAATCCCCTTTTGTTCTTGTTCATTCTGATATTTAGGGGCCTTGTGCCATTGAATCTAAGTCTAGTTTTCGTTACTTTGTTACTTTTGTTGATGATTACTCTCGTGTTACATGGCTTTATTTTTATGAGAAATCGTTCTAAGTTATTTACTATATTTCGTGCCTTTTGTGCTGAAGTTCGAACCCAATTTAATGTTACTATTCGCACTCTTAGAAGTGATAATGCTAAAGAATATCTTTCTTCTTCTTTTAAGTCATTTATGACAGACCATGGCATTATTCATGAGACATCTTGTGCTGTCACCCCACAACACAAAATGGGGTGGCTGAAAGAAAGAACAAACACTTACTTGAAGTTGCTTGTGCACTCTTGTTTCAAATGAAAGTTTCTAAACCTTTTTGGGCTGATGCTATCTCTACAGCCTGTTACTTAATTAATCGTCTCCCTTCTTCTATCCTTGATGATCAAATTCCTTATTCTCTTCTCTTTCCCTCTCAGCCTTTATTTGCTCTTCCTCCTAGAAATTTTTGGTTGCACTTGTTTTGTCCAAGATGTCCGTCCTCAGGTCTCTAAGTTAGATCCTCGTTCTCTTAAGTGTATCTTTCTTGGCTACTCTAATAGTCAAAAAGGGTATAGATGTTATTCTCCTAATCTGCATTGCTATCTTGTCTCTGCAGATGTCACCTTCTTTGAGACCACTCTTTTCTCTTCAGAGTCATCTCCTTCTCCTTCTCCTACTAGTGATGACAATGACTTCCTGGTATATCACTTTCCTGTCTCTTCTTCAACTTCTACAGGTTCTACTATTCTTGTGTCTTCTTAGCCTCGTCCCCTTCCTGTTCCCTCCTTCCCTCACCACTATGTTTCAGAGGAATCAGCAATCTGTTGTGACCGGTCCTGCTGCTCCAGAGCCTCCAAATTCATTGCCTTCTACAAACTCTTTCTTCCTCTTTGGATCCTACTCCCTCTGAGTCTAGCATTGATCTCCCGATTGCTCTTTCAGAAAGGTAAGCGTAGTTGTACCTATCCTATTTCTTCCTTTGTCTCTTATGCTAGTTTCTCTAGCACTGCTAAGTCTTTTGTAGCTTCTCTTGACTCTCTCACTATTCTAACCACTGTCACTGAGGCCCTGTATCATGAGGGGTGGCGTTTAAAAGTCCGTCTAGTGGCTAAGGGTCATGCTCAGGTTTATGGTATTGATTATTCTAAAACATTTTCTCCAGTAGCTAAACTTGCCTCTGTTCGGTTGTTTATCTCTTTTGCAGCTACTCACCATTGGCATTTGCATCAGCTGGATGTCAAGAATGCTTTTCTCCATGGTGATTTACAAGAAGAGGTGTATATGGAGCAACCACCTGGGTTTGTTGCTCAGGGGGAGAGTGGTAAAGTGTGCAGATTGAAGAAATCATTATGGCCTTAAACAAGCTCCAAGGGCTTGGTTTGGAAGGTTTAGTCAAGCTGTTTTACAGTTTGGACTTCAAAGAAGCAATTTTTGATCACTTGGTCTTCTTCCAATGTTCTCAGGGTGGCTGTATCTTTCTAGTAGTATATGTGAATGACATCATTATTACTGAGAGTGACGAGATTGGGATCGGAAAACTCAAAGATTTCCTTCAAACACAGTTTCAAACTAAGGATTTGGGTACATTAAAGTATGTCCTTGATTTGCTTAAAGAAACTAGTTTGCTTGGAGCCAAGCCTGCCGAAACCCCTATGGTTCTTAATGTCAAACTCTTAGCAGATGACGGAGATGTTCTTTCAGATCCTGAATGATATAGAAAACTGGTGGGTAAGCTTAACTACCTCCCAGTCACCCATCCTGATATTGCTTTCTGTATCAGTGTGGTTAGTCAGTTTATGTCATCTCCTCGGACCACACACATTGGGAGGCTGTTCTTCATATACTGAGATATCTAAAAGGGGCCCCAAGTCATGGTGTTTGGTACAGAGATCATGGACATACTTCAGTGGAAGGTTTCTCTGATGCTGATTGGGCTGGATCCCCTACAGATAGAATATCCACTTCTGCTGACTATGTCCTTGTTGGAGGAAATCTTGTTTCCTGGAGGAGTAAGAAGCAAAGCGTTATTGCTCGATCTAATGCTGAATCAGAATATCGTGCTATGGCCCAAGCTACATGTGAATTGGCATGGATACATCATCTTCTTGATGAGATTGGATTTAATAGTGCAATGCCTATCGAAATTGTGGTGTGATAATCAAGCTGTCATTCACATTGCTTCTAATCCTGTTTTTCATGAAAGAACAAAGCATATTGAGGCTGATTGTCATTTTGTACGTGAAAAAGATTCAAGAGGGGCTTGTTGTCACTGGATATGTGCGGACTAGCAGAACAACTTCGCGGATATCTTCACCTAAGGCCTCTTAATAAGAATAGAATAGATTAATATTTGTAACAAGCTGAGAACATGATTAACATCTATGCTCCAGCTTGACGGGGAGTGTTAGAAGAATAAGGGTTGCGACTATTATTTATTATTATTTTGTGTTATTGGGTTGAGCCTATCTTCCTCGTACTTATATTTATTCTTTTCATATAAATATAGAGACAGGGAGATTAACAGAAGTGTGTTTAGTTATTCCCATTCTTAATTCTCTTCTCATCTTCTCTAACAATGATTTATATCACTACCACACCAGCACACACAAAAATCCTACATGCTAAAATTAATATTTAGAAGAATTGAAGTAGGAAGGATCAAGCTCTCAAAGTGGCTCTCATACTATTATTAGACGTAAAAATTATTCATGTGCCTCCACCTAAAAGCTTAAACTTTTGGAATAGTTAGTCTTTGACATAGTATCAGAGCCTCTATGACCAAGCAGTCAGGAGTTTGTTACCTGCTGCCTCTATTTTTCATAATTGAGTTTAAGCAGCCCTTATGTGCCTCCACCTAAAAGCTTAAGCTTTTAAGATAGTTAGTCTTTGACAACTACTATAACCAGACGCGCAACAAAGAATAAGGAGAAGGGAAATAGAAAAAGAATTTAACACGGTTCAATCTACAGTAAACCGCAGGCCTATGTCCACTGGTGAAACACAGAAAATTCACTATGATTGATGAATATTACAAGAAGTAGCCACTCAACATTCAAACCCTAATCCCAATACACCCAAATGCTCACTGTGAAAGATATTGTGTTTTGAAAATTGCTTGCCAAGTCGCACCACAGGTTTGTCAGATCAGATCACATGTTGGGTCAAGCCCAAAACAAAGCCACTTATAACAGATACCATGTAAAGGACCAACTATCTCAAAAGTTTATGCTACTAGGTGTAGGCCCAGGAATGATTTATATCACTAACAATACAATATAAAATATTATAGCCAAAGGACATATACTAAAGCAAGGTAAACCAACAATCATATTCGCAAGCAAGGACAGGAGAAATTTAGATGGAGGTCAACCAAAACTAGCTACTCGATGACAATATTTGTCAAGTGTCAACTCACAACTTATGAACAACTTTTATGGTTTAAAATAGCTATCTGTTTCCCCTTTTCTGCTTGTAGGTCGTCCAATCAATCCCCCTAATATAAAATCTCAAATAAAATAATTGATCTTAGTGCCATATAGAGCAACTTGAGGAAGGAAACCAAGTTGGCCCTTCTGAACAAACAGCTATGCCCTTAAAACCCAACATCATAGCATCCATCCAGTTCCAGGCCAAAAGAAAATGTAGTGACAGTTAAAAGGATTTTAAACAGTCCAAACCCCAAAGAACAGCTCACAAGTGTACAATGCAGGAATGAATAAGATAATCAGGGAGCCCAATGTGAAAATATAGGTATTAAGTCAGTTAACATGACAACACTTTTTTTGATACCAAATACCACGACAATACTTGAAAGAAAAGTTCTACTGCCTTAATCCCTTGATAATTTCCATGCAAATGTGCGATGTAAGAGACATTTAAATAAAAAATGGTGAACTGAGGCAATCAAGAAAATCATTATACCCCAAAAAAGGTCAGACCAAAGCTGTTCCAAATGGCTTGAGATGATTCAAATTGGCCAGTAAATAACTTGGAATTCAAAAACTTGCAGCAGAAGACTCAGGTAATAAGAAAATTATTTATTTCCTATGTCACCACATTAATCACTTCGTTTGCCTCCACAGCACAGGGGAGTAACCTACTAACCTATCAGTTGAAAATCTAAGTAAAAACAAGAGGTTGAAGGCTATCTTCCCTCAGGTATTGTTGCAAAGTCACAAACTACATACTGGTATTACATTTGCCTCCATCAGAGTTTAAGATAAGGATGGGAACGGAGAGAGAGACAGAAAGCAAGAATCATGGGCGTAATCAGATATAGCAAGGACAAAAGTAGTAAATCTTATTCTGAGGCACTAATACAAAAGCTGTCGTTCCCACAGAATTGAGCATAAAGACATTTCAGATTTTGGAAACCTTAGCATACATACATATATGGCAACTAGCAGCAACAATTAACTAAGACATTATTAATAACAGCACCACTTCCTATTCAAGATGCAGGCTCATCAAAAAGATGTAAACATGATCATTGTTGCACACTAACATGTACTAGGCAGCATTTAACGTTGGCATAACTGAGTGTCTTTTTTTCTTTTCAATAATACATAAATCTAAACATTGTGTTACTATAATACCTTCAATTCATCACGTTTCCGACACTTCAATTGTGAAAGTTGTGTCTCTGCATCATGTAACCGGTCCTGAAGAACTTTCTTCTCTGCAGAGAGCTTTGCAATTTCATCATCCCGCTCTGAGCGAAACCATTCAAGCTGACTCTCAATTTCTTGTACTTGTTCTGATAGCTCCCTCTTTTCCCGAGCAAACCGATCCATCTCAGCCCTCATTTCAGACTGTTGAATCATGAAGTGCATCAGACCTAAATTCTCCAGTAGAAATTAACAAGAGATAACCACAGTATATTATTATTATCAACTAAGACATGAAGTACCTTGAGACGATTGTTTGTGGCCTCAGTCTCACTCAGCTTTTGTGATATGGTAGCTTTTTCCCTAACCATATTAGAAATCTCAGCTTTACTTTCTTCACGAACATGAATAATTTCATCTTCACTAGCACATAACTGGTGCCATAGAGCAGCCCTATCAACATTTGCGAGTTCAGCAGCTTCACACATCATACTCAAAACAGGTCTAATAATCTCCTGCTCCTCAGAGACCAAAGTAACTAAGATATCCAAATCCAAATCTACTTCACGACCATTATCTGTGGTGCTGGTGGCACGGTCTACAAGCCTCTTCAGCATCCTCCCCCGATAAGATTCATTGGCATACCATCTAAACAATATCATGTACAGCAACTTCACAAATTCTTTCACACATGTGTCTCTGGAGAGGGCCAAAGTTTCTGCAAGACCTAAAACTGAAGTAAAATCATCCCTTTGAACTCCCAATTGCTCATTGGCATCTGCCTCTGATACAACCTCTGAATGTTGAAAATTTTCAGAAACATATCTGGCATTATTATTCAGTCTTTGGGAAAGTCGCCTTTCCAAAACCAGGGCTACAGACTGAGCACCTATCGCACCTCGAGCTACAGCTCTCTCAAATGTTTGAGAAGCCTCAACGGCAAGACAAGGAATAGATAACATCTCAAACAGTATATATATATCAGAAAAATGATGACTAGCACAGAAAGCCTGCTCATCAATCACATGGAGTCCAGTAGGAGTAGTACTGTGTTCACCAAATAAGAAAAGCCCACATGGCAGGGCTGAGCAACTGTCACTATAATCATCATGACAATCAATGTCCCTCAGTATGGTTTCAGCAACATCCCCCCAACTATTTATAGTGTTACTCAAAAAGTCAAGGACACAAGGTGACACCTCAAGACCTAGATTTTTCAGCCTGACGCGAACAGACCTAACCTACATAAAGGGGGGAAAAGTTATAAATGCTTCATAAAACATTATGGAAAAATGACATAACTATATTCAAGAAACACGGTGCAATTTTCAACTATCTTCAAGCTTACTGCTTCAGGTAGGTGTTGACATTGAGATGCAGCTTTGAATATAAAATCTATTGTTGCAGCAAGGGGTTCATCGTTTGAGTCTGTCAATAGCTCAAATGACTGAAATAGAACACGTTCCCACACTTCACTACCATATTCCAGTTGACTAAGAGCCCCAAAAACCTAAGAAACAAAGATAACATCAATAGAAGAAAAACAATGCAGCCTTACTCAGCAACATTTTGGTAGTGGTGGAAATGCAGCCAAAGTATATCTAAAAGTGAAGACTGTGTTCCATGGACAATAAATGTATATGATAGAACAAAAATTTAGATAGGCATTGTGGAAAAAAAAGATAATAGTCTTACAGGTATTCGCAAAGCAAGTTCTGCATCTGCCTTTTGAAGTTGCTCAAGAAGTGCACAGGCAGCCAGTGGATGTTCCGAATGCTCAACCAATTTGGGTACCAGAGCAACTAGGTCTGCTTGCAAATGCTTAGGAGCTTTGTCCAATACAAGGGCAATTTTCTGTGCAGATTGAGGTCGCCGTCTTGGCTCTGGGCAGCCTTGCGGAACAGCCCCATCCAGAGCTCTTAGTGAGTTTACAATCAAACCTAAAAGCTCCTCAGACTGTTCTGGCCACTTGGTCTGAAATTCCAAATTCACACAATCAAAACCATAGATATATTTAATGATAATACTTCTTATAAATAAAAATTTGTACCTTTGACCGAAAGGATGCATTTTCTGAACCAGTAGCAGATGTTTCTGGTGGACATATAGGCTGTCCCGGAAGAGTTTTTTCCTGAATACAATTACCATTTAAGTCAGAGCTCTGTACAGCAGATGTACTGCTGGTTTCTTCAGCAACAGAATCCAATCTCTCGTAAACAGGAAATTGTGCAGATTCTGTTGCTTCATTTTCTCTATCACATTTAAGAAGACTAGCAGCTCCACTGCCATTTGGAGAAGGTTTTGCACATGCTTCAAGAGAATCAGCAACAGAACCCCCTTCAGAAGGTTGGCAGCACTCCACCATTATATCTAAGAGTAAATCAATGATTGCCTGTTGCAAGACTTTAACTCCCATCAGCAAATTCATCAAACTTGGGGAAGACTCATCAGCCTTGGTGGCCTTCTTCCCATCACAACTACCAGAAAGCTTGGTTGGAAGAAGTAAACGCTTTACTTTTGCAGGATCATCAAGATAAACCCGAAGTCCAGTCAGAAAGCCAGCAATTGCACCAGCATCCATTAAAAGTTTTTCTCTTAAAGTAACCTGTGGCTGCGACGGATTATCTCCATATGTTAGATGAAATCCAGCTCTGGAAAGAAGATTTCTGAAAATATCTTCTTCATCTCCGCTTATCCCTTCACTGTCGTCAGAGTCAATGAGTTCATCAGGATCAGTTGTCAATGCATCCTGATCATCCTCTGAAGCTAAAACCTGATACAATAAAGACCAAATTAAAAGAGGCAAATGCAACCTCACAATTAAAGCAATAATAATTTAATACAACCAGTAGTTATAATAAAATTTATAAAATTCATAACAAAGACCCCTGACTTCACAACATGTGACAAGCTAAGAGGTAAAACAATATAATCATAATAGTGACTTGTATAATTATATCATATGATATGGCTGAGAAATGGGATCAAAATACGCTTACAAGTTTTATTGTATATTAAGAAGTCGAACGGATGCAAGATTATAAATAGGAGCATTAATCAACATTTGTAATACTGCAATAGTAGTATTGAGGGGAAAAATAATTCTGTTCCAACAAAGAATAATTTATGACAAATAAATCTTCTGTAGTTTCTATTGAGAATTGACAACAAGAATCTTGGTTTCTAAGATAGTTATCTTTTTCATCACCATAAATACTTATCTTAAAAGTAGTGAGTCACTTATCAGCTGGTTCCATGTATCTTATCAGAAATTAACAAGTAAAAGCTCCAAGGAAGAGGTCATATTTCTTAACTTGCTTCTTCCAATCTTACCATACAGAATATATGTTAGATGCAAAACCAGATATCACATTTTAAATTAGTGACACATTAGAGGCAGAAGAGCCAGGGTCAGATAGATAGCCATGCAATATATAGTTAGTCTTACTTCTAAAGTCAAGAATGAGTCAGTGTAAGGAGAGGACATAGAAAAATGGGGACAGACAGAGAGAGATAGTACATCTGGCATCTAATAATAGTCATACGTACTATGTAACATATGTCTAGACTGGGCAATCCCATAAGCTCTTACCTCTAAGTCTGAAAACTCAAACCAAGGGCAGCAATCCAATATTTCACATACAAAAACAACGGTGTCACGGACAAGAAACCCTGCATCTGCCTCTAACATATCAGACACCTTCATGAATTGCAAAACAGAATTATTCCATGTCTTTGTACAGATAGAGGATTCCTTCCACACTATCTTGGCCGGGTTCTTTTGATTCACAACAGCCATCCTGTATCTTACCCAGAAGTTTTTATCGGGGTCACTACCAACAGCTTGGTCACTCTCTAAATAAATACATATGGTGTCAAAGGACTCATACACACCTGTGTCATGGAAACATAAGCTTTGAATCAAAGAACAACAATGTAAAAATTTTCAATTACTACTTCCAGTGAGTAAGATAAAGGAGATGACATTGTTCTATGAAACACCTACCAATCCGAAGTTCACATCCACCAGCCTGAAAGAATTTACTAAAGATTTTTCGAGTCTCCATTATTTCCTTAAAAGACAGGAAGTTCTCCACTTTCCATGTAAATGAACTTCTTTTCCCATACCTATCAATAAGGGAACCACTATTGCTTAACTCAGAGTCATGATCAGTAAAATCCTGCATTATTGATGTCTCTTTCAATATAAGAACTTCTGCCGAGAATACGACAGTGTCCTGGACAAGAAAACCTGAATCTTGATCAAAGAGACTTGTAAGCGTCACAAATTCACGCCAGCCCCAATCCTTTGCAGCTTTGGAGTAGCGGTTCTGAGACTCCTTGGCGACAGACTTATCCTCCATCCTCTGGTTCACAACTGACAATCGATGACTAACAAAACAACTCCAGTCACTGGAAGTATTTCTAGAATCCGTAACTTCAAGAAACACTGAAAGGTGGCATGGTGGCTGAGACTGCCCTGATAGAATAAAAACCATAGAAAAATTCATCAGACTCCTGTTTTCATCACAACCTAAAAAACTTCTAGTCTATTTAAAAAACCTGAGTATAAGGACGAGACTTCATGTAGCCCAAGATCTAAATCGTCATCCATATTCATGGAGGCTTTTGCTACTTTATATCATAAAACATACAAATACAAGTTTGAGATATCAAATTTTTTGAAAAGTTCATAAAAAAGGTGTATAGAAAGCAACAAGACTCTTTTAATTCGATCAATATAGGTAAGAATTGTACCAAAATGTTTAAATAGGGATCACATTTAATGATGTTACTGACAAAAGACACCAAATCTCTGATAGCTATAACTACAAGCCTATAACCAAGCAATCGGTAAACAGAGAAAATTATAAAAGATTTCCAGAATGAGAAAATGGCACACCTCGGGGATAAACGATAAGACGACAATCCCGGTTACCAATCTGAAACCTTCTGCTCTTGATGCAAAGACCCGTAATTTTCCTCTTCTTCAACAAATCCTTCAACCTTGTGAAATTTTCAATCCTCCAAGTGAACTTTCCTATAAAGCCATCGGACTTCCTTGCCCCACTCCCACTTCTCCCTGCAATTATAGCCCCATTCTTGGAGAAGCTACTAAACTCTTTGATCACATGAAACGATGTAGTAAAAACTGCAGTGTCATCCACCAAAAACCCCGAATCAGGCCCGATAAAATCTGACATCTTCATATAATCATTCCATCCCAAGCTCGTATTGTCACCACTCTTGTTATCAGCTGCAAACCGCCCATAGGAATCCCTATGCATGTGATTCGAACCTGGCTTCTGGTTCAAGACTGACATCCGAAACAAACACCAGCAACTCCTATCGGACAGCATCACAGTCTTTTCCGTGTCCTTGCTCTCCAAACACATTGACAGATATTCGACCCCATTCACGGTGCTCTGGTAAACACTAATCCTCAAATTACACTCCCCGGCTGGGAAAACCGGGCTCATTATCTTCTGGGTTTTGATCATCTCCTTGAACAAACTAAAATTATGCACTTTCCAAGTGAATTTCCCACTCAAGACGTCGGACACTGGGCCGGCAACCACAGAGGAAGACATCATGGATGACGAAAACGACGCCGATGATTGCACCTCATTGTTATCCCGAGTGAAATTAACCGACTCATTAAGAATAAGTATATCAGCGGTGATCAAAACGGAATCATTATTAAACAAATAACCCAATTTGGGATCAAAGACAGTACAGGAGGGCGTGAAATCGCACCACCCGTGCGATTTCTTCTTACTTGAGAAGCGGTGCCACGAGTCCCGGTGAATGGTCTTGGAATCATCGGCGACGTTGACGATTGCCAAACGGTAGCTGGCAAAGCAGTCCCATTTAGAGGAGGAAGTGCCGCGAGGGTCCATGATTTGGAGGTAGATGGAGATGTAACCGGGCAAGGCCTGGGAGTCGCCCTTAGGGTACACGAGGAGGCGGCAATCGTAGCCTCCCACCTCGAAGTACTTGCTCCACAGTGCCCTCGCCTTTATTCTCGGAAAATTGTGCACCGTCCATCGGCAAACGGCGGAGTACTCGCCGCGGCGATCCACGGAGACGGCCTCCTGGGCGCCGCCTCCGTCCCTGGACCCCATAGCCAAGTCCTCCGCGGCCGCCGCAGACGACACTAGGGCGGGCTTGTCCGATGAGGCCGGAGACGGCGACGGTGAGGAGGACGAAGGGGCAAGGCGTGATTGGTCGGCGAAGGAGGGTACAGAAGATACGGAGGGAACTGCCTCCGACGAAGTGTGCTTCATTGTTTTGGAGTTTCTGGTGCTGTTCTAGTTTCTGGTTTGATGATAGCAATGAATATGGAAATGAAGAACGAACCCAGAGAGAGAGAGAGAGAGAGAGAGAGAGAGGGAGAGAGAAATGGAAAGAGAGAGAGAGAGAACGAAGGAAGAATGGTCAGAGGGAGAGGGAGATATCATATGTGGCGTGGTGCGAGCGAGAGGAGCACAGGGGAAGGGAAGGGGGGAAGCTTTGGACAATTTGGCGCAGGTTAGTTTGGCGCATGTTAACTAACCTGCGCCTTTTCTTTCTATTTCTTGGATTTTCTTCCCAACAAGTTAGCGCATGATAGTAAGCTTGCGCCTTTTTTGTTTTTGGGAATTTGTTGTGAGACTGAGAGCATATCAGAAGATCAGAAGATACACGAGAGGGGTCGGCGTGGTCTGTTGTTGTGAATACCGAATACTGTTTGCGAGGGTTGTCCAGGCTTTGATCCTAAACAGAACATTTAATTAAATTAAATTAATTTGCACCAGTTAAAATTAATACTATTAAAATTAAATTAGATGTTGAATTAATAAATTTTTCAGTTCAGATTTAATCCATTAAAATGAACGACCCAACTAAATATATATATATATATAAAAATTATCTTTTCATAAATCGTAAAATTATAACGCATGTTACTAATAATAAAAATATACATAAAGGTTTTAGTTTAAAATCTTAATAGGAATATTGATTAAATAAAAAAATAATTAAAATATAGAAATAAAAATATTAAAACAATCCAAAAAAGGCTTAAACAACAAATTTAAATATTAAAAATATCTCCAATCAGATAAACTCAAACTGTCAAAGTGACGGGCTTGAAAATAAACTTCCAATTAATATATTATGAGTCCCATCACTTTTGAATCAAAAGATATAAACATTTAAAATTTAAGAATTTAAAAAAAAAATTATAACTAACTGATTCAGTGAAAATTGATCAGTTTTTTTTTATGACCAGTTTTTAATTGGCTCAATCTGATTTGACTACAATTTAATTGTTCATTTATTATTTTAAAAAAAAAAGTAAAATATAAATTACTCTTGTAATTTTAGTGAATTTCACGTTTTATATATAATGTTTATTTTGCAACATATAATCCTATGACCTTTAGTTGAAATGCAAAAGTTAAGTATGTTTGCTCTCAACTAAATGTGAAAGAAGTTATGTGTTACAAAATAAACTTTATGTAAACATTAAAAATGCCCAAAGTGACACGCATGTGATAATTTTTGTTAAAACTAATAGCAAACTTAACTTTTGTATTTTCAATAAAACTTTGTGGAATTATGTGTTAAAAAATAAACTTTATATATGAAACGTGAAATTCGTTAAAATTACAAAGGATAATATGTATTTTACTCTAAAAAATTTATATATTTTATATTTTATCATTGTTTTCATAAATTTTGTATAGTTACATGTAAATTATTTTATGACATCATTTATTTGATTAGCCAGTTAAATTGGTTGAACTTGGATAAAAGAATCTTAATTTATGAAAAAAGTCTAAAAAATCCCTCTTCAACTTTGCTATATGTGTATTTTGGTCCTTGGACTTTGAAAATATACATTTTAATCCTTCAACTTTTAAAAGTATGTATTTTTGTCTAAAAATATAACATCTGTTTAAATCTAAACTGAAAACTACATGTGACCAGTATGTGAAAACATTTTAATTGAATAATACATAATTTTTTGTCTAGAGTTATACAGATGTTATATTTTTAGATTAAAATGCATATTTTTACAAGTTAAAAAGGTTAAAGTGTACATTTTAAAAGTTTAAAGAGTAAAATGCATATAGTGAAGGAAATTTTTTAAACTTTTTCCTAAATTTATTATCCAGTTCAGTTTTAAAAATATTCTGTGCAGCTCGTAGAATGTTGCTCTGCACGTGCTTTAGGCCCAGCTGGGGGTTGGGGTCCATAATGAGTGCACGTGCTACGCTTGTGGGATTTTGAGGAGGATCCATTCTATTCCTTCCTCTTTCCTTTTTCTCCTGGTACTGCTTGGACCACGTGGAGTCCGTTTCAATATTGTTATGTTTGGTTTAATTTTTGAAAAATTAAAAATTATGATTTTGAGAAAAATTGATCTCTTATAACTGTTATACAAACTATGATTTTGATTCCAAAAACTAAACCTTAACACGTGGGGCCATCAGTGTCTCACATTTGGTTAGTCCTGTGATGTAAATGTGATAGGATTCGCATCGCATTTATTCTCACGATATTTTCCACCCCAATTTGCACTTTCCGCCCTCGTACAATTCCTCATCCTCGCCAAATTTATCTTTACAGAATATATTACTACATACAGTAACTCAATAATGAATTACATAAAAAACCTAACTTTTTATTAACCTTTCTTCAACTTCAAATACGGAGATATATAGAACAAAAACAAATCTAGTAAATAGGTGTGTTTATAGTATAATTTAATTCGATTTGAAAACTTGCTTCTAAAATTGTATATTATTACTATTACTATTATTATTATTATTATTAATGTGGTTTAATTCCAAATCACTATTATTTAACGTTTCAAGTACTCGACCAATCAATGCTTAAACTATTGAAAATCTATATCTCACAATGTAGTAGCAAATATAAATGAAAATAATAACAAAAAATTTTCTATACTCTCTGTATATATTTTTCTTAAAAATCAAAATTAAGGTTTCCCATTTCTGAGCTGCTTATCAACAGTGTTAACTGCAAATTTGGAACAATTCGAACCTTCAAGGCCCATGGGTATGGATCAATGCCGCTTTTTAACTTCGCCTTCACATTCTTTTCCGAACAGACCCGTTCATGGGCCATAGGCTTACTCGGGCCAATTCAGTTACCTAATTGTAATGGTCAATGGAGGAGCTGAAGCCCAAGCCCATGCCATGAACCAAAGCAATTTTAGGGTCAAGTCCGATCCAATCGTGTATCACCTTCGGTCCTTTATTCTATTTTCTATTTTTCATTATTTTTCCTTTCAGATTTTTATCCCTAACTTTATTTCCTATCAACCAAAGACAATAAAAACGTGACTGCTTACTCACACAAAGATACCGTTATGAAAAAAATGGCATTAAATTTACTTGAAATTTATTTTTTATGATAATTTTTTACATAAAATAATACTATTTATTTATAAAAAGGTTTACCAAATCCATTCAATTGATTGTGTTTTCAGTTTTGAATAAAAATGCTTTCTTGCAGCCTTCGGCTAGTCAAAGTCCAAGCTCTGTCTATGGGCTTGGATCACTACTTAATCCTTAATAATGACAGCTAATTTGTACTTGGGCTTAGACTCAAACAACAAAGGTGATAAAAAAAAAATAATAGAGGTTCATCAAACCTTTTTTTTTTTATATGAGGTTCATTAAACTTTGAACTAAGTCGATTCATCAATAACATTTCTTTTGAGCTAACTCGATTCATCAATAACAAATCTGTTTCAGGGCCATTGAAGAATCTGGTTTTGCAAGGCTAAGAGGGAGTGTTTTGATGTTAAAGCCATTGATGGAGAGGGAGGGTCACTGGCTTGAAATTGCCAAGGAGAGGGACTTGGTATCATTGGGTGGTAAGAGAGAATAACTCTATCTTCTCTCTGATTGAATTCGAGATAACTCTAAAAATCAATTAAAATCAATTTTACAAATCACATATCTAATATAGCAATTAACTTATTTAACTCTATTTACACTAGAAATTAACTAAGTAATTACCATTATTATTTAACTCTATTTGTATCACTTGAATTTTCTAAAGAGCATTAAAACTAAAGTAATAACTAGTGTTATCAAAAATTGCATAAATTAGATGATTTAACTGATTCGACAATAAATTGAAGTATTTCAATCCGACTTCTCGAGTCTTAACCTCCGATCAAAGATCTCTATGGAGTTTGCAGCGTGAGCTTGTTCAAGCTTTGCATTTTTTACAGAGTTGCTTTGCATTTCTCTTAGGAAATGACACTTTCATTACAGCCAGCATATTTTCCCTTGATGGCAAATGTTAAAGGTTAAACCAGCGAAATCATGAATTCATGAGTTATATAAATAGTAATTACAATTAATTCCTCTCTTTTCTCTTAAATTTTCCGATTTTTGATGAAAACAGGATTTCAATCTCAAGTATTTGACTCCTTACCGTCATTATAATTAAATTATGAGTCCATGAAAACTTTTCTCACAGAGAAAGAGTAACTATTCCACGAGAAGTTGACGAGTTGTTTTATAATCTGGCTGGACATATACGTCATGCGTTCTTACATTGTCCAATTAAAGAGTTACATGTTTACTTAGGCCCACAGTACAGCTTTATTATTAGAGTTTTATTATCGCGTGTCTTTAAGATATATGTTAAAAAATAAAAATAATATTTATTATTATTCATTAAATTATTTTATTTATTTAAAAAAAATATTAAATGTGTTTTAAATTTTTAAAATATTAAATATTTCTATTTTTATTTAATAATTTATATTTTTAATTTCTTAATTTATGTTCTTAAAATACATGCTAACAAAATCCTTATTATTAATGCATGTAGCTAAATTAAAGTTTCTTTTAATTATGCCAGCATGGTAATGCAGCTTATGAGAGTTTAGAGTCCACTTTTTTAAATAATTAATTTAATTTTAATTTATTATTAATATAAAAATATATTATTAAGGAGACATTTGTTGAGAGAATTTTTTAAAAAATTTAATTACAATAGTATTCGAGAAATTAATTTTACAGTAATATTTGTGGAGATAATTTAGTTAAAGATGAAAAATTATATTACGTTATTAAAAATATTTAATTATAATAATTATTTAAAAAATAAATTTTTTAATAATATAATTAAATAATAATATAAAAAAATTATGTTGAGATTAAATCAAAATTAAATACCATAATTTTAGGCGTTGGGGATTGAGTTTTCGAATTTCATTGCCTCCCGAGATCATCTGGATCCCTAGAAGAGAACCCACAACTCACTTTTTTGGTTTTATTAATTAACATGTGTAGAAATTAAAAATAAAAATTATTAAATAAAAGTATAAATATTTAATATTTTAAAAATTTAAAATATATTTAATAGTTTTTAAGTAATTAAAGTAATTCAATAAAAAATGATAAATGATATTTTAATTTCTTAACGTGTTCTGTCAAAATCCTTAAAAAATTCGAAGACATTTCTCTTCGAATTTTCGAGCTTAGAAGAGTTAATAAGCATGTTGGAACGGTGTTTCACTAATTTGCTAACACAGACAAAATCGTAACACGAAAGCAAATGGCCATTTCTTAGTACATCTCTAGGCACGTGATAATTGGGCTTCCATACATCTGCAATTGTCCCAAGTTTACTCCATTTGTCAAACAAAATCCTTCGTAAATAATCCACCACGCCATGACCTCTGTGCACTGCAGAAGAAATCAGTAGAAGCATTCCGATCAATCTATTGGCGCAGGAGAGAAGTTGGGGATGGCTTTGTCTGGTTTGCTGAGATTTCAAGGCAATGTGCATTCACTGCACCTGTCTTGTACTCTTAACTCTTGTGAAGATGAGAAAGAGAGAGGGCTTGTTTTTTTTTTTTTTTTTAAACACAGAGTAAGAGGAGCTATTAATTAAAAGCATAATGATTTTATGTTGGATTTAGAGCGTGAATAATATACTCATAAGAGGTTAGTCGTAATGATTAGTACATTTCAATTTTAGATGCATGAACAAAATTTGAATTTTGAAGTCGCTACTTGAAAAAGAAATTTTAAGTTTTATATTCTTGTTTCAAAAAAGTAAAAACTTTTATCCGCTCTGATGTACCAAAAAAAGGGTATATAATAATGTATGCAATTTATAACGAAATTAAATTAGTTGCTTGTCACATAATGAGATTGATCTCCCTTGTCTCCTTAACATTAGTGTCCAACCTAAGTAAAATCTATTTTGACTTCTCTAATTTAAGAGCAATGCTATTTTACACGAAGCCTTTTTTACGAAAAAACTTAAGAAACGTTGCTGAATCAAATAAAATCATGGGAAGTTAAAAAAAGGGAAAGAAATCAGTAATAAAAGTCAACCTACACCTAAAAAAAGGAATTCGTATCAGATTTCGTAAAAAGAATTCGTAACTTCTATCATTTACCCTAATTTAAATCTTGAACTTAATTTTGATCCACCTACATTACGCTTTAATTAATGATGTAAGACTTTGGTAACTTAAATGCTTGTGCCTAAGTGTTTAAATCAAAAGTAATGATGTAATTGATTATGACTTAGCCCATTTTTTCTTATTTAGAAAATTTGTACCCTATCATTTATAGTTGAAGTTGACTAAATTTTATGAGACTACAAGATAATGATGGTTTTAGATGTAATTCTTTTCTGAAGCTATTCCGTAAAAATCTTAATTGAGAAACAAATTTGTAGGCAAAAAGATTGTCCTAAAAAGTTCATCAGACAATTGAATTTCTAGCTGAAGTTTTAGGGATACTTTTGACTGGCCAAAAAAATCAATTAAAATTTTTAAGTAATTTGTGAGGAATTCTCAAGGAAAAATCTACCAGAGTGTGAATGGATTTTTTTTTATTAAATTCTTAATTTTTGATTTGGATCAAATTATCGATGAGTATTTCAAAAAAATTCCAATTTAAATAATTACGGATATGTGTTTTTACAACACCTAAAACTTCATTAAAAAAAAAAATTCTTTTTTGGTAATGTGGGAAATAGGTGTGGAGATGTGCCAAAAACATCATGGAGTTGGAGTATATTTGGAATTGTTTGGAAGTGAAAAAATATAAGTTAAAATGGAAAACATCATTCTTCATATTAGGCTACTAGTAAATTGATAGTCACTAACGTGCCTCTTAATATATATTTTTCATTATATATATATATATATATATATATATATGTCCCATTCCTCCACTACAGCATGCCACAAACTTCTGCCAACTTCTACAAATCATCGAAGGCAAGCTGCCCAACGGCCATAATTTGCACAAGATATTCAAGCATTTCAAGAGTGACTTTAAGTTAAAATTTCAACATTCCAATTCTTCAACCTGCCTTGTGGTTCAGCTACATACACAGTCATGGGAGATTTACAGAAAATTTTCAGCTCTATATATATTTGAGCAAATTTTCAACGTCCTCTTTGTATTCATTTAGCAAAAGAAAGAGAGAACCAGAAAGACATTCTTAAATATTTTTAGGGCAAGAAACTCTGTTTTAGGGTTTTAAAATAAGGGGAGTTTCTTAATTGTGTTTTTATGAGGAAAAACGCAATTGGTAATTTATTTTAAGCTAGGAAGAGCTCGGTCTATGTGTGTAATTGGAAAAAGTTTAGTGGAGAAAATTCGCAAGCTTGGCTTGGGAAGTAAGTGGATGTAGACCATAAGTTCTGAAAGAACCACTACAAATTTCATTACAGCGTCTAATTGTTTGATTGAAGTGGTCGTGTCTGAAACAGTACATTAAACTCCTATATTTTCATATTTGTTCATTTGGTTTGAAATTTTTTCAAAAACACATTATTTAAAAGACTTTTTGCATGTTTGGGATAGGTTAATTATAGGAAAAAAATATTTTTTTTAAAAGCTTTCTTAAAAAGATTTTGATTATAAGTTATTTTGATCATAAAATAAGCTAATTCAAGTATATATTTTATGTTAAAAATTAATTCACTTCCTCATGATTTATAAATTTTTATTATAATTATAATATGATTGTTCTAGATGAGATCTAAAGATGGAATGCTGTTTGGAATTTAATCCGAGATGTAACTTGAACAATTTAACTAGTAAAATGCTTAAGTTAAGAAGAGCACTAGCAAGTATTTGGTAAAAGATGAATTGAATTATATGTGGAGGTGGCCTTTATATAAGCCAGATCCTTGATTTTTTTTTTTTATACAATTTATAATTGACTGGGACAATCTTTAAGTAACCAATTATGGATTGGCATTTATAGGAATTGACTCCTATTGAGTGGAATCTTCTCTTAATTGGAGGCTGATCCCTTAGATCCTCAGATACTAAGGACTACCATATCACCTTGATGGGGGCCATATTCAATTGTATTGGATAACAACCAACCCTAACAAAGAACTGAGAATAGTCCAATACTTATAACTCAAGTAACACGTCCTGAATCTCTTCAGGAATTACTTGATTCCAAACCCGAATTTTATGCTAGTCCATACTTTACAAAAATAATTGAAAACTATAAGAATAGTTTTGAATTTTAAAAATTTTGGAGGTCATGGTTCCGTCCATACTTCAATTGAAAAATTTGAGAGCCACGGAACCACAACCTAGAGTCCCCATCTCTTAAGATTTGATCTCGAAATCAAACAATTTCCCAAAAAAAAATAATTAATTAAACTTGAGCTAAGGTTTATGGACAAATCACATTGAATAGTGATTAGGGAAGAAAACAAGAAACTAAAGTTTGAAAAAAAACAAGAAGATAAAGTTTGATTTGTTGGGTGGTTTTTGTTGTGACTCGCGAGAAACCATCTCTCCACCCTAGAGATGGGGACTCTAGGCCGAGCTTCCCTCATCTTTCAAGGATGACGACCTGGCCATCGGCCACTCACAGCCATCCGAGCCTCGCCTTGCCTGGCCGACATGAAAGGGGCATGCGCATGAGCTGCTCGCAAAATGGCAAATGGATTTCAATAATAATTGATACAACAGCTAGCCCAGTCATGCATGGTCATGAAACAAGACAAACCCTCCCAAACAGTTACTTCATAATTTGAACCAATTTCCAGGCTGGAAACCACTTGTCAAATGGAAAATATCCCACTGCAACTTGTCTTCTATTCTTGTTTTTCTTCATCTGTTTGCTTGTTTTTTCCCACAACATTTTTCTTCATTTTCTTAAAAATGGTTAACTAAAATAAATAATTAATTTTATAGTTTCACTCATTCTAGATTTTGGTTCCTATAATTTTTTTTGAATATTTATTAATATAATTTCACTCATTTAAATTTTAATTCTGATGGATCAATACCTTAATAATTAAAAATTCTATAGACAAATCTTTCATAAAAAATAGAGAGCAAATGCTTTAATGAATAAAAAATATAACTAGAGTAAAACCTAAATAAATGAAAACTATAAGTACAGATACTTGATACCTCAACGGTAGAGACTACAATCTAAATAAGTAAAATTATAGGGATCGATATTTAAAAAAAATTATAGAGACTAAAATTCAAATTAAGTAAAATTATAATGACTAATTGTGTATTTTAACCAAAAAATAACCCTAGTTAATTAGTTCTACTTTCAAAATATTTGGATTTCGTCTGTTCCCAAAAATAGCAGAACTGCAAGAGTGTTATTTTAAAATTTTGAATATCTTTAAGGAACAACAAGAGATGGAAATATATACTTAAAAACTTCCCTCTAGGTAGGCTATTAAGTTCATTTGCTTCAAACAAAGCAACCAAGAGATTCAAAGCACGATCAATCTAAGCTGCTCACAGTCTTTCAATTTTTTTTTACACCACAGTAAAAATTAATGGAGTCATTTCACCCATATTTGACTCATTTTCAGTCCTTTTTCTTTCATTTTTTTATTTTTTACTTTTCCACAATGAATATAAGCCAAAGCTATACTTTTCAGGGCTGGGCTGAGCAACAACGTGAAATTTAGTGATTCTTTATTCTTCTGATCAGCCTTGAAAATGTTATCACTTCCCGCACTGCAATGCAAACCTGTGGTGACTGGTGAGTCTGCTAGCTAGAAAGTAAACCTGGTCCACAATTATTTTACTGAAGCACCACTTTGGAGAAAATTAAACACACCTTTTTCCTTTGCCGTAAATTTATCTGTTATCATTGATGGACGAGGCAGGAAATGTCCAAGTACCTACTACTATAGCTTGCCGTGAGCAACCAGAAAGATAACAACCACCACTGTTTCTGTGTTTCATATCAGAAGCATACAAAAATCCAACTGGGTAGCGTTATCACACTCTTCATTCTCTTCCACTCAATCAGATTTCCATATCATGCACCTCACAATCTTTTTTTGCCTTTAAAAATGGTCCACTCCACACCCTGCCCTTCCCATCAAAACATCACAGCACACTGCTACTGTTTTTGTTCTGCAAGCTAAGCTAGCCATGGCTCCCAACAAGCTCTGCGCCACCATTTTGGTGCTTTCTCTCCTTGCCCACGCAGCATTCACCGATGCCTGTTGTTCATGCAAGCCACCGGCGCCAAAGTCCAAACCGCAGTGCCCTCAGGACACGTTGAAGCTAGGGGTTTGTGCAGACCTTCTAGGGCTTGTTAACGTTGTTGTTGGATCTCCTCCTTCTTCAAGCAAGTGCTGCGCATTGCTCGAGGGTTTGGCCGATTTGGAGGCAGCACTTTGCCTCTGCACTGCTATTAAGGCCAATGTGCTTGGGATCAACTTGGTCATACCCGTCACGCTCAGCTTGCTCCTCAGTGCTTGTGAAAAATCGGTTCCTCCTGGTTTCCAATGTGCTTAGAATTCAAATTAGGTTGAATTATAATCTTCTTTCTCTTTATTTTTAGTGTATGTTTGATGTAATGTATGTTCGGTACGAAGATAAAAATATAAATAAAAATTTATAGACAAGTTTTATATGAAAAATAATACAAGAAACTAGTCTATAAATTTTTCAGTCATTTTTATCATCATACCACATTGTTTGCATATATTAATTCTTGTGTGATGTTTGATCATGTTTCATTTTAATAATTACTAATTAGGCAAAAGCGTGTTTGCCTTAATTAGTAACCTTGTTCTTTTCTAGTAAATTTATGAGAACTTTTGTTTTATCATTAAGCCCATAAAAATCTTTTTATATGCATTTTTTTTAGTAGGCAATGCTTACGGTACAAATACTTCTACTTAATTAGTGAAATATATGGGATTTATGGGGTGTTTGGTTTACGAAATATTTTTTCATTCTTGAAAATCTTTAGATGGGAATGTTGAATTCTCATGTTTGATACAAGATTTTAAGAACATTCTCATGCATAAAAGATTCTAAAGAATGATTTTTGCCCGGCATTCTACACTTTCATGTTCCCATGACGGGAAGTGAGTGGCTATATTCCCATGGCATCAGAATATTTTGTTTTGTGAAATGTCCAAAATGTCTACCTCTCGATTGCTATATATTATCACCAATTATCACCACTTGTCTTTGCCGACAGCCACCCTATGCAACCCCAACCAACTGCTGCTGGCCACTGTCCACTGCCATCAAATGCCACCACTATAGTTGCCGGAATACGGTCATTGTCGTCAACATTAGTCGTTGGAATTCGGCTACCATCCACCGCTGGCTGTTAGTTGCTAGAATTTAATCATCGTCAATTGTTGATTGTTCGAATCCTTCCGCCATCCACCAACAAACAGTTAGCAAAGTCATTCCTGAGAATGTTTAAGTCAACCAAACATTATAATCATCTTTTTCAGAAATACTATTCCTAAGAATATCAATCCTGGAAATATGCTATTCTAAAAATATTTTTTCAAAACTTGAACTTAATGTCCTGTTATTATACTATACACCAATCAAGTACAACTGTGCAAGTGCATATTATAAGTATTGTATATATAAAAACATCCATTTTTTCTAACCATTTAATAATCATATCTCTTTTTATAAGGAAAAAAAACGACAATTCTCCATTAATACCCAAAAAAAAATCTTGTATAATTTTTTTCTTTGTCTGTAAAGACAATAATGCTCATAAGAGTGTACATCAATTTTCTCTTAACTAACATAGATTTAGTAAGGAAAATTACATAAACAGTATATTAAGCAAAAAAAAAAGGTTTTGTTTTCAAATTAGAACCTACTCCTATATACCGTGTCAAACTAATTAGAAAATAATGATTACATGTGTCACAAGTCGTAAATCTCTTTTGTAACAAAAAAAAATTATAGTGTATTATACTCTATTGCAACAAAAAAAGAAATAGAGTAGATTTTTATTATTATTTTTATTAATTGAGAGATGCTATATACAAATTCTTGCTGAAATAAAGTTATACCCTTAGGGAATATTTAGCCCAGGTTGCACCCACCAGGCAAAGGTGGGGTGGGTTCCACCAGTGAATCTCACACGTGGGTGGAACCCACCTACTTTTGTACTTGTCTGGTGCAACTCGAGCTACACAGGTACTTGTCTGGTGCAACTCGAGCTACACAGTCAGAGTCTTTTCTTGCTAACGAATCTTGCCAAGCTTAGTGCATTGTAGAAACAAAACAGTTGTGGACTTACATAAATCACAATAAAAGCGTTTCATGCCCCCATCGACTAGGTACAACTTACGCCACCTTTTGCCTGTCAAGTGCAACCTAGGCTATACACTTCCCCAGATTTTTCCTGCTAACCAATCTCGACAAGCTTAGCGCGTTGGAGAAACAAAGCAGCTGTGGACCTAGAAAAAAATAAAAACACACCAAAGCGTTACATGTCTCGTCGAGTAGGTAGATCGATCTTGGGTGCTAGCTATGGCATCGGGACTTTTAACTATTTCCTTTAATGAATAGTTTTAAAGAAAAATTATTACATATTCTTATATTATAATAAATGTATGTTTTAAGATATATTTTTATCATTAATTTTAAATTTTTAATATAAAAAATATATAATTTTTTTTTAAAATTAATAATAAAAATAATTTTTAAAATATATATTTATTAATATTTTAAGAGTATATAATAATTTTTTCTTACTTAATGGTCATCCTTTCACAAAAAAATTCTTTAATACTTAAGGACAAGTTGAGTAATCTCTTTTTAAAAATTAACAATATTTGAAAGTAATATTTTGAGTAGACTTCTATTTGTTTTTTAAAATCTCAAACATGCGCTCTAAGCGATAGTATTTGACTAACTTATTGTTACTATAATTTTTATGATTAAAAAAAAAGAATTGATATATTCTTGAGTTAGTTTAGACTCGAACGGATATGTCATGAATTCAAAATGTTAATCTTTTTAAAATCAGTCTACATTTGAATAACAAAAAAGTAAATTGATTTGTGTAAAAATAAATTAAATATAAGAGAGAACATTTTGCACTTATATATAACTGTGGATATGTTATTTTAAAACAAATATTATCTTCTCTAAAAGAATGTGAGATATTATCGAAGTGATTCCAAAACAAATATATCATCTCTTTATTGTATCTATTACTGTGTTAAACTAATGAGATTCAATTATGAATGTGTAAGTAAATATACCATATTTAAAGAGATATATGAGAAAAGAAAATTAGAGAATATCTATGTCAATCTTTTGAGCTTTGCCGTTTAGTTTGAAATGCATGTATCTGGATGCATCCCGACAAGACACAAAGTCTCCCACGTGTGAGGCTCACTCCCAAGTGGGACATATTATTGTGTCAGCCTGAATTACATAAAACATGTGCATCCATGACTAACTAGAGATTATTCTAACCTTTTATTCCATTTTATAATAATTGTATAAAAAATTTATTTTTTAAATAAATTTCCTTTCTCTCTTATATTTTCATTGTGTTGAGTAAGCTTCAAGTTGAATTGAATATGTCACATTTTCGAAACGATTACTTTTTTTTTAAATTGCTTTATAACACGTAGCATTAATTAATTTGACATAGAAATAATCGAATCATTTATAATTAATAATTAAATAAATCTACCTTAAGTAATAAGAATATTTGTTATAAAAGAAGTTTAAGACTTATTGTGAAAAAAAGAAAGGATGGATTAAAGTACAAACAAAACAACTTGAGTATGATTTGATTTTACGTGATTAAGTAATATTTAAAGTGATTTGTCAGGATTTGTTCCTGAAAAGTGAAAGATTCACTTTATATTAATTATTGATAATGATTGATATCATGATAAAATATTTATATATGTATAATAAATTATAATATTATTAAAATTTATTTTTTTAATTTTTTTAATAATTAATATTCTTTATTTTATTTTTTAAAATAAACCCCTTATTTTTTAAAAAGTCAAATCCAATTTGTCATGATTTTGCATATTATGGTTGGCTATCGCAAGAATACAAAGTTATAATTTTAGGAGAGACAGTCAAACATTTTGATTTATTAAGGAAAAATGTAAAAATCTCTGCCCTAACCACTCCCTCTTTACCACTGTATATAAGCAGCACTGTCAAATCTATCTGCCATCCTCCTTCACTCTCCTCCACCTCCTCCTTCTTTTCTCTCCCCAGCTGATATGCTAAGAAAACAATTTTTTAAAGGAGTGTTAATTTATGAATGGTCTTCTTCGTAATCTTCCACAGCTTTCTTGAACTGTGTTGCAGTGCTTCTCCAATGGAGGCCATCCACATGCAACAGAATTCCTATGAGCACAATTCAAGAAAGCTGTGGAAAATCACTGAGATGATCTGCTATAAGTCTTCAATTGCTCTCTATATCCCATGAAAACTAGGGGGCATATCTCTCTTTCGATACAATCTATACACACACATATCAGGTTTCCTAATTTCAGTTTTTGGTCATTTGAAACACTAGGCGTGGTTCTTCTGTGTTTATTACTTGTCCATATATATTTGACAACTGCTCTTGTTTTTATTCTCCTTTATTTTTCTTTATGAAATTTCCATTCTTTGCTTCTTATAGCATCGCACACAAATTTAAATTGTATATCGCATCACTTGATACAGCTGCAACATTTCGGTTGCAACGGTCATACCCAGATTACGGCCTGCATTGAGTCGCATCAATCAGTATTAACATGCGACGGCTACAATGCAACCGTGATCACAACGTAACTGTAACCATAATTTAAAACCTTGTCATTGCACATAGAGCTAACAAACGGATGACGATTTTTTTTTCTTTTCTGTTTGCATGCAGATTATAAAGACTCTCGTGTTTGATCCAGTGGCAATTCAGATCTCTTTCCTTTACTCCGACCAAGAATATGAACTACTTGATCCCCACGGTCAACACATTAACTCAACATGGTGTGATTATATGATCAGGCCATGAGTTTTTGTGGCCTTGATCTAATCTCTTTTGTGCTTTTCTCTCTTTTTAGTGTGTTTTGTTCTTTTGGAGGTAGTGAATTGCCAAGTTTGGAAGTAAAAACACCCCGAGGCATCACGAAGCAAAATTGTTGAGGAATGAATACCTGTCAATTTATTGTTTTCAAAAATTAAAAAGGATATTTGTTCAGATCAAAAGATAAAGTTGGCTAACATCAACAAACAAAGTTTTAAGATGAGAATCACTTCACTTGATACGGCCATCACATTATAATTGCAGGCCGTATCAATTGATATTAGCTTGCAACAGCCGCAATGCAACTACAATCACAATATAAAACCTTAACCACCAATGTAAAAAATGGTGAGAGAATATTAGTAATATATGTTGAATAAACGTTAAATGTCAGCTTTTAGTGGGTTTAATTCAGCAGTTTTTGTTTTGGAATGGCTAAGGGTTTCTACAAGAGATAGTGGGTTTTAATTTTGGTTTATGGCTATTAATAGAATTTAATCTTTCAGTTTTAGAATAGCAAACTACAGCCTATAAATAATTCATTTGTAAGAGATATATGAAATAGAGAAAAAAAAGATATTTTTACAAATTGGTATCAGAGCACCTATGGCGAGTGTGATCAATAATGTGCCGCTGCCCCGACTAACGAAGGCAAACTACGAGAATTGGAGCATCCAAATGAAAGCTCTTCTCGGGTCTCAAGATGAATGGGAGGTGGTCCAAGAAGGTTTCGAAGAACCGGCAACTACGGCGGGATATACGACGGCTCAACACAAGGCGTTGAAAGAGATGCGATCGAAAGATAAGGCGGCACTGTACATGTTGTTCCGAGCTGTTGACGAGTCGGGCTTTGAGAAGATTGCTAGTGCGACAACTTCAAAAGAAGCGTGGGACATTTTGGCGAATGTGTACAAAGGAGCCGACCGAGTTAGACAAGTCCGCCTTCAAACTCTTCGCGGCGAGTTGGAAGGCATGAAGATGAAGGAATCGGAAGGTGTCTCCGACTACATCACGCGTGTTCAAACCGTGGTGAACCAACTCAACCGAAACGGAGAAGCGTTGAACGATGCGCGAGTTGTGGAGAAGATTTTGAGGTCGTTGACCGACAGTTTTGAAAATGTCGTATGTGCCATAGAAGAGTCAAAGGACCTAGCAACGCTCATGGTCGACGAACTCGCCGGTTCTCTCGAGGCACACGAACAACGTAAGAAGAAGAAGAAGGAGGAGACACTCGAGCAAGCACTTCAAACCAAGGCATCAATCAAAGACGAAAAGGTACTCTATTCTCAAAACTACTTTCGAGGTAGAGGGCGTGGCCGTGGAGGTCGAGGAAATGGTCGCGGTGGTCGCGGTCAAGAAGGGTTTTATGAGGAGAAGTGGCAATCAAACCAACAGAATTGGCGTGGAAGAGGACGTGGTCGTGGGAGAGGCGGTCGGTCGAATTATTCCAACATCGAGTGCTACAAGTGTGGCAAATATGGTCACTATGCGAAGGATTGCAACTCCGATAAGTGTTATAATTGTGGCAAGGTGGGGCATTTCGCGAAAGAATGTCGAGTCGAGAAAAAGGTGGAAGAGACAACCAACCTAGCCACTGAAGATGAGGCGAAAGAAGGTTTTCTTTTGATGGCACACAACGAAGTCATCACCGACAACGACACGGTGTGGTACCTCGACACGGGTGCAAGCAACCATATGTGCGGGCACGAGCACCTTTTCAAAGAGATGCGAAAGGTTGAAACTGGACATGTGTCGTTTGGAGATGCGTCGAAGGTTGAGGTCAAAGGCCAAGGTACGGTTTGTTACTTACAAAAGGATGGCTTAGTTGGGTTAATCCAAGATGTGTATTTCGTACCAGATCTCAAGAGCAACATTTTGAGTATGGGGCAACTCATGGAGAAAGGTTATTCGGTCCTTATGAAAGATCGGGTATTACACTTGAAAGATAAGAAAGGGTGTTCGGTCGCTCGAGTTGAAATGGGGAGAAATCGCATGTACAAGCTAAATTTGAGAAGCGTGCAAGAAAAATGTTTGCGAGTCGACGTAGAAGACAAGGCGTCGCTGTGGCATCTCCG
Source organism: Castanospermum australe (assembly GCA_019955255.1). Taxonomy (NCBI): domain Eukaryota; kingdom Viridiplantae; phylum Streptophyta; class Magnoliopsida; order Fabales; family Fabaceae; genus Castanospermum; species Castanospermum australe. The sequence continues at coordinate 1,045,404 of NSJW01000337.1, read as the reverse complement.
CTTTGGTCACCTACATCATGGTGGTCTAAACGAGTTGGCGAAGAAAAAACATGGTGCACGGGCTACCGGATATGGACTACGAGGGAAAATTTTGTGAAGAATGTGTGCTCGGCAAGCATGCGAGAACTTCGTTTCAAAAGAAGGCAGAATATCGGGCTAAGCAACCTCTTCGAGTTAATTCATACCGATATATGTGGACCAATCACCCCCGAATCTTTTAGCGGTAAAAGGTATTTCATTTCCTTTATCGATGATTTCTCACGAAAAACTTGGGTTTATTTTCTGAAGGAAAAATCTGAGGCGTTCGAGGTGTTCAAAAAGTTCAAAGTGATGGTGGAAAAGGCAACCGGTAGACACATCAAAACCGTACGATCCGATAGAGGTGGCGAGTATACTTCGACGGCTTTCATGGAGTTTTGTGAGGAGCAAGGCATAAGGCGATTTCTAACCGCACCGTACTCTCCACAACAAAACGGTGTGGCCGAGAGGAAGAACCGGACCATTCTCAACATGGTTCGGTCAATGCTTAAGAGCAAGAAGATGCCGAAGGAATTTTGGGCGGAAGCCGTGCAATGCGCCATCTATGTGCAAAATCGGTGTCCACATGCGAAGTTGGATGATCAAACACCACAAGAGGCATGGAGCGGACAAAAACCGACAGTTTCTCATCTCAAAGTATTCGGTAGTGTGGCCTATGCACACGTGCCGGATCAGCGAAGAACGAAGCTTGAAGACAGAAGCAAAAGGTATATTTTTATTGGGTATGATGAGAAAACAAAAGGATACAAGCTACTCGATCCGATAAGCAAGAAGGTTGTGGTGAGTCGTGATGTACGAGTTAATGAAGCAAACGAGTGGGATTGGAATAACTCAACGGAGGTTATCATCGAAGCTGCAGAATCATCAACCGCTATACCAACAACCATACCGACAAATCCTGAAACTACTGATGATGAAGATGAACCGCGACAACCCAAAATACGAAGTTTGCAAGATTTGTATGATTCGACAAATGAGGTACACCTTGTATGTCTTTTGGCAGATTCTGAGAATATAAGTTTTGAAGAGGCGGTGCGAGACAAGAAGTGGCAAACTGCCATGGACGAGGAGATTAAAGCAATTGACCGCAACAACAACACATGGGAGTTAGCGGAATTGCCGAAAGGAAGTCAGCCCATTGGTGTGAAGTGGGTGTTCAAGAGAAAGATGAATGCTCAAGGCGAGATAGAACGGTACAAGGCGCGACTTGTTGCAAAGGGATACAAGCAAAAGGCGGGAATCGATTATGACGAGGTGTTTGCTCCCGTTGCAAGAATGGAGACAATCCGATTGCTCATTTCACAAGCGGCTCAATTCAAATGGCCGATATTTCAAATGGATGTCAAGTCGGCATTCTTGAATGGTGTGCTCGAAGAAGAAGTCTACATCGAACAACCACCCGGGTACATGTACATGAAAATCGGAGAGGAAAAGAAGGTGCTGAAATTGAAGAAGGCGCTTTATGGGCTGAAGCAAGCACCGCGGGCATGGAATACTCGTATCGATACATACTTCAAGGAGAACAAGTTTGAGCAATGTCCCTACGAACATGCCCTTTACGTGAAGAAGAGTGGAGGTAATATGTTATTTGTTGCTCTTTATGTCGATGACCTCATTTTTATGGGGAACAATGATGAGATGATACAAGAATTTAAGAGCGAAATGGCACGGGAATTCGAGATGACAGATTTGGGTTTGATGAAGTTTTTCCTTGGTCTGGAGGTAAGACAAGGAGAGACAGGTATTTTTGTGTCACAGGAGGCATATGCAAAGGAGATTTTGAAGAAGTACAAGATGGCACATTGCAACCCGGTTTCAACACCAATGGAACCGGGTGCAAAACTCTCAAAGTTCGATGGAGGAGTACGAGTCGACGCAAGCAAATACCGGAGTTTGGTGGGAAGCCTTCGCTATCTCACATGCACAAGGCCGGACCTTTCATTAAGTGTTGGTATTGTAAGTCGGTTCATGGAGGAGCCGGTTTATTCACATTGGAAGGCGTTGAAGCGAATCCTACGGTATATCCAAGGAACGGTGTCACTCGGGTTATTCTATTCGAATGCAGAAGATTACAAGTTGATTGGGTACTCCGACAGCGATTGGTGCGGAGACTTAGACGATCGGAAAAGCACATCGGGATATGTGTTCTTTATGGGTGACACAGCGTTTACTTGGCTTTCAAAAAAAACAACCGATCGTGACGCTCTCGACATGTGAAGCTGAATATGTGGCAGCGTCTTGGTGTGTATGTCATGCGATATGGCTCAGAAATTTGTTGGGCAAGTTGGAACAACAACAACTCGATGCGACTGTGATACGAGTTGACAACAAATCGGCAATCGAGTTGGCAAAGAACCCTGTGAATCATGAGAGAAGCAAACATATCGACGTTCGTTTTCACTTCATCCGAGATCATGTGAAGGAAGGAAGTGTGGAATTAGTGCACGTGGCAAGTCGGGACCAAGTTGCGGACATCTTCACTAAACCGCTACCGATGGTACTTCTCGAAAACTGCAAGAAATTGATCGGCATGAAGGATGGCAGAAGCATTTAAGTTTATGGGGGAGTTTTGTTGAATAAACGTTAAATGTCAGCTTTTAGTGGGTTTAATTCAGCAGTTTTTGTTTTGGAATGGCTAAGGGTTTCTACAAGAGATAGTGGGTTTTAATTTTGGTTTATGGCTATTAATAGAATTTAATCTTTCAGTTTTAGAATAGCAAACTACAGCCTATAAATAATTCATTTGTAAGAGTATATGAAATAGAGAAGACAAGAATTTTTTTAAATTTTGTTTCAAATTGCTTTTCCTTTTTCTTTTTTTTATCTATTGTACTCCCATCATTCTGGCTTCATTACGCTGAACAAATGAGTTGAATTTAGGGATTTGATTGACTGTTTTTTATTTTATATGGAAATTTGAATCTAAAACCTGACTAGAAAACTATTAAATGCCTGATATGCTGCAAAAAGCAATTAAACTAGACTTTATAAATGTAAAACAGAACATTATATAGCTTGCAGTGGGCATGTGTATACTCTGGAGTCTGATCTTTCTCGGACTTAAAAGCTCAGAACTTTTGGAAAATAATTCATTCCATTCTATACCTCACAATTTTTTTCCTTCCTAAGAAGAAGTTATTTATGTAAAATTTATAATTTTAAATTATAATTCATAACTACAATTATGTCTGTAATTTATTGTTATGGGAGTCTCCTTAATCACAATACAATTGTAATGACAACTGTATTAATCATTTTTTTTTTTTGGCAATTGTATGTAATTTAACGTAACCATAAGTACAAATGCAACCATAATTTAGAACCACCGATAAGAAGTTGAGCACTAGATCAGCTGGAGTCTCAGACCTAAGTGGACGGTGACTGCGAAATGTGATTCCATGGGGGAGATATGCTACCTGAAATTCAGATGCCATCGATCCCAAAGCAACCTCAGCAAACCAATCCCTTTTCATATTGTAGGGGTTGGACCACGAGCAATTTTGCAAATCATTGTTGTGTGTCGCTGTAGGATTATTTAATGAGGACTTCATCAAACTTAACTAGTAGTTATTGAATTTAATTTTGATTTCTCGAGTTTAAAAAAAGTTATATCATTAATTAATAAAAATAATTTTATATTTTTTAAAATAATTTTAATTATTTTTTATATTTTTAAAATATTAAATATTTTTATTATTTTATTTAATATTTTTTTATTAAATATTAAAAAAATAATTAAGTCGATGTTTTAAAAAGATGTAATATTACTCATTAATAAAATATAGGATATCACTTTTGAAAGATATAAGTACTTTTATTTGAAGTAATAAGTTTTTTAATAAAAAATAATAATATTTAACTCAAAAAATATTATTATAATAAAAATAAATATCTTTATATATAAAGACTGTGATTTAATTTTGTGAATCTAGACAAGAAAAATAATAGTTGTGTGCCCATTTCAATTCACAAAAGACCAACTCATCCCACCAAGGCGACGCTAATCTGTACCTCAGAGCCCCTTTTTCACCTGTCTACTCACTTGAATGTTAAATTGTCTTTACCACCAACGTCCAAATCTCTCATCAAGACAAAAATCAAACATGCACTAGGTGAAAACTACCTTGGAGCATTAGGAGGCTTCTACAATGCACCTAAACTACATGGGTGCATGTATATTCTCAGTCAATTTACCTGTTATTGCAGGTTATTCCAGTTTTACTCTAACATAAAAATAACATTAAAAACGGCACCCAAAAAAAAAAAATGTAACATTAAAAAAAATCCATTAATAGCCACTGAACGTACTAATTGGTTCAAACAGTACCCCACACTTCTTTATCCATTTTCCCAGTCTCACTCTCCACTTTTTTTTTTTTTAACTTTTGTTTGTTTCTTAATTCTAATTTATAGTACTAATAATAAATTATATTATATATTTTAAGTCATAAAAATTATTGTAAAAAAAAATTGCTATAGATATCTCGCCATTGTATCAAAATATTTTAGGATATATTTTATATTAATTAATTTAATGATATTATTTAATAATGTTTCAGAACATATAATTGTAAATAACTAAAAATTATTTATTTTGGTTGCTTTTAAATTTATTATTTTTATATAATTTCTTGATCATGCTTAAAAATTATATATATTTTTTGATACATTTATAGATTATAATCATTATATATTTGATACTTTCTAATGTTACTTCTTAATCATACTTTTGGATTGAATATGATATACTTTTAATTAGAACATGTTAATCACAAAATAAAACAATAAAGTGTAAATTTAGATTATATTTTACAAACTTAATTTTGAATAAACTTAATTTTACAAACTTGATTTTAATTAAAAATGAGTTTGAGTGGAGTGTTTTATGTTTGAAAAAAATATATATTCAACTTAAAAGTAAAAAATAGTTACTTTAGCCTTTAGGTCAAATAGGCTTTTGGAGCCAAAATCATATTTTAGAAATAATACAAATGTAAAAAAAAAGAAGATAAAAAATGATAAATGTTATGTAAAAGAAAAAAATTAAAACTAATTATTAATGACAAAAATATCTTATTAAATAATCAAATATTAGTCAAAATAGTAAAGATTATTAAATCTTTGTACTAATGTAATAGATTTAAAGATTATATTACTCTAATCATATCATATACTTATATATAACAATAGCTTAGTTATATATGTACTTGTGAAGAAGAATCATCTACATTTTAATTACTTTAGTAATAACTTTTACTTAACATAAATATTTTAAGTTAACAAATAGGTATAATTCCTTATTGCTTAAATTTTTATTTAATAAGAAAGAGTACGAAATGAAATTATATGTATTTATGAATATACAAAATTTATTTATATGTAAGTTTTTTTATTTATTGTTAAGTAGAATTGGTAAATATCTTCTTATTAAAATTAATACATAAGATTATATTTATATAATATAATATAAATTTATTTATTTAAATAGTAAAAATATTTTTAAAATTAGGGACCAGATAGTTCCTTTTGTTAAAATAAGAAGATTAAAACTGCAATTAATCTCATTTTTAAACATCATGTCAGTATTTTTTGTTAATTTTTTTTATATCACACTAACAAAGAGACTAAAAGTATTCATTTTGTGAAAATAAATAGACTAAATAATGCATTTCCAAAATTGGAGGATGAAATCATTTATTTTATTAAAATAAAAGGGACCAAAATTATAATTAAATCTTGAGTAAATCTTTTTTTTTCTCTAAAAATATAAGTGTTATCACTTTAATCTTCTAAAAATTTTTGTCATCAATTTAATTTTGGCATCTAAAATGTGACATCTAAATCGTCATTATGTGTACGAATAAAGATAAATTGATAAAATTTTAATTATTAAATAACTAATTTGATGATAATTTTATATAATTAAAGGATTAAATTGATAATATTTTTTTATTATTGAAGAACTAAATTGAGATTAATTTCTTTAAAAAATTAAAATAATATCATTTTTTAAATTTAAAAATTAAATTAATAACAAAATATTTTAAAAAATTAAAGTAATAACACTTATATATTTAGATAATAAAAAATGAGTTTATTCTTAAATTTTTTTAAAATACTGTCTGGATAGATCTTTAATTTGCATATACCGCATTATAGATACAATTTACTACAATTATGACATATGGACACATGAAATGCAAAAAAAGACATCGGTTCAATATAATAAAATCAGCGTATATCTACTATTTATTAATATTTTTTTTGACAACCAACGTATATCTACGTATCGGTGTCTTTTAATTAATGATTATGTATGCAGTTACTAAACCAAACATTTTACTGTTTTGGATAATTAAAAGGCTTGCTGTCAATCGAAAGCCTTACTTTGATTAAATTTTATTGTGTCTGACTATACTGAATGTACGTCACAATAAGTTAATCCATGCAGATTTTTTTTTTTCCAGTTTAACCTGTAATGTAAGTTACAGGTAAGTAAATCTAACCGTTCAATTATTTTTATACATGATCAATGGATGAGAAATTATGGTGCACCCATGCACCCAATCAGTTCAGGTGCATTGAAGACGCCGCCTTGGATCAAAACATGATATGTTCTTGGTTAGGTATTAGCATCATGCATAAGATCCCGCAAGAATAGATTAGAGTAACAGGAACATGTATAAAATTCCCCAAAAACAGATAGAATTGACATACAAAAACCTTTATTTACTATATAATAATGTAGTATTCTCTTGTTTATTGATATTGATAGTATAAAAAGTTTTCTCTCTAATAAATGAATTTTTTGATTTGATTTGATTAAAAATTAATTCACATTTTCATTATTAAAAAAGTATGATTTGAATTTGATTTGTAAATCAATTTTCATATTTAAATTACATTTAAGATGAATTCAATTCTTTTATTTTAATAATTTTACTTTGTTACCTTTATTTAAAGAAAATAATTAAACTAATAAAAACAAAATCATCAATTAAATTTTTTTAAAATAAATAATTTCATTACAAATCAAATTAATTTTTAAATTAATTTTTTATTGACCAGGTGAGGAAAGATTTGAACAAAGTCAAGTTACAACTTAAATAATTACTCAAATAACAACTAATTCTCAAATTTTGTGATTTATAAAACAAACATATTGAAAATAAAGTTGCTTTCGATATGCTATTACTATTAGAGCCCAAATCAAAGGTCAAGTGGTACCGAAACAAAAAGAAGAACAGATCCATAAAAGTTGTATAAAGGCTCCGACCCAAATATAGGGATACTTGATGGTGGGTCAAGCTCAGGCCTATTCCCAAACAGAGAAAAAGAAAACGACCCGAGACCGAGAGTGTTTGTTTGCATTCGGATTCGGAAACGGGGCTAGTACTTGTCGTTGATTCTTTCTTTCTCGCTTTCGCCTAGTACCGTGAACCTCACAATGCAGTTGCCAAAAAATTTTGCTTGCAATTGCAGAAGAAGACAGTTAGGTTGGGCGTGACTGTTTTTTTTTTCTTTTTTTGTTTCTTTTCCAGCACCGAAACAGAACACAGCACATAGCCAGAATCGAAAAACCAGAGCAAGAATCGAAGAACCAGAGCCTGACACACGTATACGTACACACGCACTGCGCTCGCGGCTTCGCTTAGCCACGTTGCCGGTTCTGGTCTTAACGTGCGCCGTGCACTCGCAGTACAGATGCCAGCTTCTCCGATCCCGATCTTCCAAAGCCTATATATCTCCTCTCGGCGGTGTCTTCACTTTCACTGAGCTCTCATAATATGAATATGATCTTGAAATCATAAGAAGAGAAAGCGAATTCTACCCTCAAACGAAGAAGAAGAAGAAGATGATGATGATGATGCAGAGACGGAGTCCTCCCAAGCACAGGCACGATGGCACTTCGCCCCTGCCTCTCGGCATGGATTGGAGCTCTCCACCTCGAAAATGGGTTCGCTTCTTTTTTTTTTTCTTATCCAATTATGGTTTTATTCCCTCAATTCTGCATTTTTTTTTTCCGATGATTCAGTTCCGTCTTCTTCGACCGATGTGCGCGATCAATCCGTGTTTTTGAAAGCGTCGTTAGCGTGAATTTTATTGAATCTGTAGGGCTTTCAATTTTCTGTATCTAAATGCCTCCAAAACCCTGGTGGGGCGTAATTTTTAGGCCATGGAAATAATTGCTTCTTGATGATCACACCTGATGATTTAACTCGGGTGTTCTGGTTCCTGTTTGTGAGATGAGATGTTTCAACTTGCAGTGGTGCAGTCTTCGTCCACAATTTTGACTTGAGCAACTGGACGAACCTGCTTATCTCTTGTGTATGCTAAACTCATAAAATGCAGTGTTTCTTGATAGTGTGCTAAACTCATAATATGCAGTGGGCAGTGGCTCTTCATCTCATAAGGATAATACAACATTTTCTGGAAATGTTGTATTTTCTGGCATCCTAATCTAATTCCATCCTTCCTTTTCCATTTTCAGTTAATGTCTGATAACTCGTATGTCTGTGACTTTTATAAATGCAGGAATTGGTTCCTTTGTGCATTTATTTTTTTTGTCTTTTATTTACTTTTTGATTCAGATGGTCTTTATTGTGCAGAATGGACGGGATACAGTATGGCCACACAATCATCTTACAGGTTGGAGTTATTGTGTCACAATACCTTCTTGGGTCTTCCTTCCAAAATCAAGGAATTCAGATCCTATAGTGGTACTTAAGTTGATCAATAGCCCAATTTTTATTCATGGCCAGACTTTGGTGTTATTCTGTACTATCTTGCAGGGTTGGATAGTTCATAGGACTACAAGTATGCACACATGTGATGCAAGTGGAAATTGTCGTATAAAGTTTTGTGACTATAAAATTGGGCTGAAAATATGTAATGCATCGTATCCTTCAGGTGATAGGGGTGAGGAAAGTAGTGGGGAAATTCATCATATTTTTAAGGAGACATGGTGAGAGTAATGTATAAGTGTGAAGGAGTTAATTCAAATTATACTAAACTTTAAAAGATAATTATAATGATGGACCAGCTTTGGAGTTTCCTTGTAATAGTACAGATAGTATACTTTGAATTTGACAGATGGAATCATATTGCGATTTTCTTGTTCTTTTATCTAATTATTGTGCATGGTTGCTCTTTTGCTTATAACTAATTTAAGTATCTTGTGTTAAATGGCTCTGTTCCTATGAACTACAAAACTTTCTAAATTTAGGACCGCAAATCTTTGTTTCTCTCCCAATGGCTAGAAACTTGGAATTGTCTAATGTTGCCACCTTTTTTTTTTCTCAGAACATTACATGCATCACATTTGTTGTGATAGTCATATTCTGCTTCCCTAATTTGCTTTCTTCTTTTTCAATTTTGATGAGATGCTTTTGCTTCTAAATATTAAAGGCAGCAGTTTTACTGATCTCCCCACTTACTTGCTGTCATTTTGTTATGTTATACACTGTCTCTAATGTCAGTGTGTGATAGAAATCACTGGGAGGAAAGGGCTGAACTAATTATGAGAAATACTATAGGGGAGCTAGTCGACTAAATTCAAATAACATGATAGTAAGGTCAAAGCAGGTCTTATGTCTGTAAAGAAGTAAATTTTGTCCTATAGAAAAGACAAACTGAGGTGGCTTAGATGTTTATTATTAACTGATTTTCAATTATCCATCCATTTATAGTATCTTGTGGAATAGTAGCATATTTGTGAATATTCATTTTTAACATCATTAGGGGACAGTTCTACAGGGTTCAAGTTGGTGTTCAGTCACCAGAAGGGATCACTACACTCCATGGAGTACTAAGAAGGTTCAACAATTTTTTAAAGTTGTCTGCTAATGTAAGTTTGTGCCTTTTCAACTGCATCTAAATTTTTTGGTGTTTTTTTCCTTGTAGTTGTACTCCGACCCAGATTCTGACAACTGAGTTTTCATATATATATATATATATATATATATATATATAGGATCCATGACAATCCGTGGACACCCTATAATTGTTTAACTCTTACATCAATTTTTAGCCATTGCTTTTATTTTCATCTAATGGTCACAAAACCATCTCAATTTATTATAGTCAAACAGTAACAAGGGGCAAGCAAAATCTTTAATGAAGAAAGATATTGGCTCATCTACTTTCTTATGGGGTCTCTCCATGAAGTAGAGACAAGTAGGAAAAGAAAAGTGAACGATGGTAGAAGAGTACACTGGCTATATCCATTTATAACACCTCTTAAAATCCGTCTCTTTTTCATTTTTTTCTTTACTTCTCTGTGTTTATTTTTTGTTGGTTTGGTTCAATTCTTGTTAAAAACAACACCTGTATGCATTTCTCTGTATCCACACCATGTAGCGATTGTCCTCATACCAGCACTTCTAGCAGCCAGTCCCATATAACATTTATGGAAGTTATAATTTCATTGAAAGACTTCTTTACATTGTACCAAAAGACCCATAAATTTTTAATTTCTTATTAATTATTTGCTTGTCTATGAACATTGGAAGTTAGGATAATATAAGTATGAAACACTCTTATTTTGTTTTGGTAAATGATGAAACACCTTTATCCCCAGAACAAATCTGCAAATTGCTGACTTACTAATTTACTTTCCTAGAAATGATACGAATGCGAATTTAAAGATCAATAAGTATCAAGAGGAGTGTAGAAGTTGCAAATTTAAAGATTTGTGAGTATCAAAACAGGAGGTCTTACTGTTAGTAAACTGATATCCGAAGTTCCAATTTGGAACTCAACCAGATCTAGAGGAAAATCAATGCTTACTTTTGGTGGGGAAAGGGGGAAATGGAAGGGAAGATTAAAAATAGCATGCCTTGAGATTAATGGACAGCAGTTGTGGTCTCAAAACTCATGTGACAACGATATGAGGGAAGTCAACCCTTTTCCCATCGAAAATGGTAGATATGGGTAAGAAAGAGAGAAACCTCTAAAGAAAACTCGAAATCCTTCCAAGACTTTCTCAATTCATAAAGAGAGAAAAATTTTAGCCATTAGATGAGGAGAGGATCACTTATAAAAAGTTTAAGATTTAAACTCTTACACTGATGTTAATTGATCCTAAACATATATATATATAGACACACACACACACACACATATACTGCAGGTGTAAGACTTATACTCTTATGCCATTGAAAATTTAAGCAAGTAAAGAAAAAAATGTTGGACTCAGGTGAAATTTTATGAGCATGACACCAACTTTTAATTTAAGGGTGGATTTTGTGAAGATTTATCCTACAAAAAGGCTATTCATTGGTGTAAAATTGATTTTCATTACACCGGTGTCAATGGATCCTTACCCTCTGTGTGTGTGTTTGTGTCATAGAGAGGTAGATCAAGATTTTTTTTATGCATCTATTACACTGATTTGTAGACATCTATTTTGCTACATGTTGTCTTTGTAGCTTAAAAAGGAATTTCCCAGGAAAAATATCCCTCCAGCACCGCCCAAGGGACTCATGCGATTGAAAAGCCGAGCATTGTTGGAAGAGGTTGGAAATGTCTTAATTTACTACAGTACCGGTTATTGCATTTTTGGCATTAAGGATCTGCATGTGTCATATTGCTTGAATTTCTTTATTTTAGTCTATTTAATAACAAGTGTTATAAGAACTTGCTTGGCCTTGATGCATATCAACTGAAGATTACTAGCATATAGAAAATTAGATTAGGTATGGACAGTTTGGTTAGTATTAATCACATCTAGCTAAGGCAACTATCTATTACTTAAGCTTCTAAGCCTCATATGCCCCTTTTGGATTTCTGCTGTGTTAAATAATGCCCTTACAATCCAAATACTGCTTCTTTATATTCTTAATTTTTCTTGTCAAACCGACTTCTTCAATGTATTTACCAAAAGATTGAAACATAATAAGCATAAGAGCATGGATTCTCATGCTTCTGGATTTCTTACAGAATAATTCAACCTAGACTAGTAAAGTGTTTTCAACAGCTTTGTCTCCAAATCCCTTCATTGGATACACTCAATAACGTCTTGATTGATCCTCTTTTCTCTTCAACCTAGAAACAAGAACTACCAATTATTATTTTTTTCTCACCAAAAAAAATAATAATAAAGAACTCTACATAGTTTATATATATCTGTACAACCATTATTAGGTTATTTAACAAATATTTGAATTGGATAAGGATACTTTTGGAGTTTTTGGGACCTCAAAATGAAGACTGAAACTGTTCTCTTTCTCTTTATGAACATAGAGGTATAGAGATTATATTTTGTTTAGTAAGAATTTTCTATTTTTCTCTAAATATTTATATAACGGGTTAATAAAGTGCCAACAAGAGCAAAAGATAAATGTAGTGGAGATGCGAATGCTGCGGTAGATGGCGGACATATAAGAAAAGATAAGATTAAAAAACAAATGTATTCGGGAGAAAGTTGGAGTTGCACCTACTAAGGAGAAGATGACAAGAGCTCACTTAAGGTGGTTTTGTCATGTGAGGAGAAGACCAAATGGAGGCTCAAGTGAGAAAGTGAATCAAATGGAAGATGATCCGATTGAAAGAGGTAGAGGAAGACTAAAAAAAACCTTTAGCAGAAACCATTAAAAAAACCTTGCTCTAAATGGATTTATTGAAAACTTGCCCAATGTTGTCATTTGATCCATGTAGCTGATCTCACCTAGTTAAGTCTTGGTTGTTGTTGTATTTTTGTAATGGGTTTCTTACTTTTCAATTATTCATAGATAAGGTTGACTTCTTCAATTTTATACAGCATTGTTTATATTTTTAAGAGTAGTTCTTTCTACACAACTGTGGACAACTGGACAGTTGGCCCCATCTAATTTTAGGTGGCCCCACTTAAATTTTTTCTTATTAAACTTAGATTGAGCCACCTGTACAGTTGTGCACAATTGTGAATGCAAGAGTTGAATAGGTACTCAGATATTGCTAAGACATTTACTTTTGCTACAGAGAAGGTGCGCTTTGGAAGAGTGGATCACCAAACTGTTGTCTGACATTGAAATATCCAGATGTGCTGCAGTGGCATCATTTCTTGAACTAGAAGCTGCTGCTAGATCTTGTATGGGATTGTCTATTGAATCTTGCTTTCAGTGTGCCTAATGCATGTCAGTTTTGTCTGCTTTATGCTCATTTGTTCTTGGCTTTGCCAAATTCTGACATTTTATTCCTCATTAAATCCCTTCTCAGCATTCCAATATGCAAGCCAACAGAATTCAGAAACAGATTCTGTTTCCAATAGCAGAGCTTATTCAGTGCACTCACCTCTCCATTCAAGCTTATCATTAGTTGCTGGCAGTTCATCTATTGCATCAGATTATGGTAGTGATACTGGATATGAGCCATCTGAACTAGGAACACCAAGTGCTGGACAGGATGATAATTCTGAAGTTGGCACAGATGATCTAGCATTAGATGAAGATATGACAAATCCAATAGAAAAGCTTGTGAAATATGGCATATCGAATATTGATGAGGGTTTATTTATGGGTCAGACTATTCTAGAGCAATTGGAAGGCCTTCCTAGGCATAAAGTAAATTCCAGACATGTCAACCATGTTGCAGAGAAGAACAAAAATAATGGAAATTCATATAATTCTTCACTTTTAGCTAATAATGCCAAGGAACTTTTCTCTGAGCCTGTGCTTGCCAAGGCTATTGGTCATGTTCGTAAGCTTTCAAACGAGAGTGTTGGAAGTGATGGAAGCTCTTTACGAGGTAGTGACATGTCTAATTCTGGGATTCCAAATTCATCTGGTGATGGCTCTCTGGACCTTCCTGGAGGTGCTTTGGTTTCAAGAACAACAGATATTCTGGGCCGTACAGAGTTGCAGCTTACTGGTGATGCTCAAGTAGTCCTTCCACTAGACCAACGCAATAAATTGAACAGGATTCTTTTATCTGTGCAGCGAAGGCTAGTCACTGCAAAAACTGATATGGAGGACATTATAGTTAGATTAAATCAAGAAATAGCTGCAAAGGATTTTCTTGCAACAAAGGTATAAATCATCATGCGTTTCCTTGTAAATTATTTTTTTTATTTAGTTCACCCGTACATGAACATGGTTTGAGCCTATTTGAGTTGAAGATTTATATATCTACAATCTGTGGAAATCTATGGATTCTTTATGGCTCCAATATATGCATTCAAGCTCAGAATTTTTATAGATATTAATTATTATATGATGGGATCTGTTCAGGTCAACGATTTGGAAGGAGAACTTGAAACTACCAAACAGAAAAGTAAGGAGAACTTGCAGCAGGCTATTTTGTTTGAGAGGGAAAGGCTTACTAAAATGCAGTGGGACATGGAGGAACTTCGGCGAAAGTCATTGGAAATGGAGATGAAACTGAAGTCTGAATCAGTATGACATTCTTGCATTTGCTTTACAGATATTAAAATTTTCTCTTTGTAGGACCTTGTGATTTCAATAGCGTTTGTTCATGACATGATACCAGGGTGGAAATTCATGTCAAAATTTGAAAAAAGAATCAATCGTTCAGCAGAAAGATGTGCTGATGCAGAATTTAAATGCTACTAAAGAGCAGCTGGAAATTTTGTCAAAACAGTATGGAGAGCTAGAAGCAAAATCCAAAGCAGATGTTAAAGTTCTGGTTAAAGAAGTCAAATCTCTCCGCAATTCCCAAACAGAATTGAAGAAGGAGCTTAGTGAGTCAGTAAAGGAAAAATGTGAATCTGAGGTAGGTTATAGGTCTGCACATATATTTTACTGGATGTTCTTCCTCTTGACAGTTCATATTCTTTGTCAACTTTTTTATCCAAAAAAATGTTTCTTTGTCAATTTACTTTTTTTTTTTTATATTCTGAATTAATAGGCAAAGTCTAACGGACATATTCTGTATTTATTTTTTAAGCATAACATACATATTCTCCATTAAAGTGTTCTTGCTTTCAGATGTTATGGACTTTCCTTATCTTCTTATTTTGAATTTATTTATTATGTTATGCGTTTATTAGTTTTCTTTTCCTATCCCCAAGCTTTGTACAATTTTCCCTTCATCTTTTTATGCAAAGTTAGATGGAATTTAATGAGCAGTACATCATCTTGAAAGCTTAAATTTTTCTAGCAATGGCTTCCACGCCACTCTACCATAAAATTCATCTTGTTTGATATGTGAACTTAAATCACACTAAGAACCCACAGTGCATGACATACATGATGATGCTTTGCTTGTGTTTCTCGTGAGCGTGTATTTAGAAACTTCTTCAACACGAAAGAGAGAAGAGGGAGCAAGCAGAGACTGCTTGGAGAAAATTACTGCACAAATGCAGGCTTCTTTTCAACCAGCTTCAAGAGTGCAATGTCAATCTTCCTACTGAAGATGAATATAAGTCAATCATGAATTCATCATCATCAACCAGTCCTTCAAATCAATTGGCAATATCTGATGACCAAATTGGCGTCCTACTAGCAGAGGTACAGGTTATATCTTCCGTATTACTTTTTATGTTTTTTTTCCAGTCAAACGAGTTATGCTATAACTACTTTCTACTGCAACATGTTTAGAGACAATCTCTTCTGTCCTGCAAACCCCTCATAATTACAGACTTTTCATTTAAATTTGATCAGGTAGAAAACTTAGGGAAGGACTACGGTAGTACTGCTTCCAATGTAGATAAAATCAATGACATAAAAGATGGTGTAACCTGTGACGATGAACTAAGAAAGATCTTGACAGATTTGTTCATCGACAACGTTAGATTGAGAAAACAGATGAGCCGTGTTCCAAGGCATGCTCTCAAATTGGACATGTCAGGTGGTGATTCTCCTTCAATGGAAACTGTAACAAGTCTTTAGAAATAAATATACGTGAACTGGAAATGTATATTGTTCTTCTACGTTTGACCAAGAGCCCACTGTCTGAGTTAATCTTACTGAATGCAGTAGCTCCCCAATTTTATTTCCACATATACCTGAATTTTTAATTTACACACATATACGAGCCTTTTACCATGCTCTGCATTTTTTTGTGAAATTCATACTTCAAATAATGAAAAGCAACTCTTGTCATCATTGAGGATAAATGATGTTTGCTCTTGCTTTCATCTCTTTCTTTTTTCTGATTTTTTTTTCCGGCTGAGATTGTTTTCAAGCAGTAGATGGTTTTCACTCTTTTTTCCTAGGCTTCAGACACATGCATTTTGGTCAATTTTTTTACAGGCACTTGTGTGTTAATTTGATTCCGTGTCTGTTAAACTGCGTGATAAATCTGACTTGCTTGATAGATTGAGGCCACAGATTGAGGCCATGAATTAATAATTAACCCAGGTAGTGACAAGAAAAGTAATTTTGACAGAAGATTAAACAAAACAAAAAAAGGAAGTAAAAAAATATCATTTGTATCATTTTCTTTTTACACAATTCATGTAGAATGATGTACCCTCTCAATATAATACCAAAACTACTTAACAAATATTGAACTTGCAACTCTTTAAAAGTTACGTTTGGCTAAATTTATGCATGATTGATTAGAGTCATGCTTAATCTTTTATAGCATTGAAAAGATTCTCGTTATGATTGTGGGAGTGAGAAGTGCAAATGGATCAAATAGACATTAATGTTACCAAAGTATTTAGTTAATATTATCGTCCTTTCTGTAATTTTACTTTTTTCTTTTTGGTAGTTGTAATTTTACATTTTATTCAATTTAAAAGAGACGACTAATTATATGACGTTTTTTTTCAATACAATTATATGACTACTTTAATATAATAAATTCATTAGTCACGGCGAAAAAAATTTAAGGCATATTACAAAATTGATTTGTAAAAGTGCAGATATGTACTTGTGACGATTACCATCAACAGAGTCACTGACCATTAGAGTCCGTTACCTATTTGATAGTGTATGTTTACAATACGATGAACGAGGGGACGAAAAGGGATATGAGAAAATAGAAAAGTTTATAAAAGAGTATTTATTCATGCTATAATATTAAAATTTAACTTTAACATTTGGTCTCTTTTTACCGTATAAATTTTATCAAAGTGACAAATATTGGAGAATTTTATTTTTCAATAAATCGAGTGAACTAATAAATTACTAATAATATAATTATTTAAATGTTAATTTTTGTATTCATTAAAATTGAATGAAAAACAGATTTAAACAAGTTTGAAGACACTAGCCTATACGATCACTGGCAACATTTTCCAGGACGATCTTTGCGAAGGCAGAATTCAATCAGCTGAAAACTTGCAGGAAGGATCATGTCATGACCTGTTTTCTCAAACGAATCATCCTTCTTTATGTCAGCCACAGAAGAATTAAAACCACATCTGTACGAGAATGTAAACATTCAGAATTAACAGTAGGCAAACTCGTACAAGTCTAACGAAAAAGTAGAAGGTGTATACCACAAGACAAAAGGGTAAAGAATACTATAGTCAGGAACAAAGAAGTTAGATTTTCATTAAGTCTTTTCCAAAGCAACCATATTACAGCACGCATATTGGTCCTTTCGCAGAAAGCAAAAGAGAAAACCAACCATTTGTAGGGTAACTGTTATGATCCAGGCCTACGAAGAGAGCTCATCCAAAAAAATTTGCAAGATAATTGTCAAGATCCAGGCTCATGAGGAGAGCCCATCCCAAAATATTAGCCGGCATATCAGGACTAAAGTACCCACATTAACCCAACCTCTCAATGAAAGTATCAATTGTTATGACTTAAATATGAGGAACGTCCATCTCAAAAGACTAGCCTATTAGGTAAGAACGCCACATGGCTTGAGTACCACATTAAACCTCCTAGTATATGTTTGGTTTAGTTTAATTTTTGAAAAAAAACCTTTTTTTTTTTTCAAAAGTTCTCTCAATAAAATTTTGATTATAAGCTGATTTGAGTACAAAATAAGCTAATTCAAACATGTACTTATACTACTCAATGTGGGATATAACAGTAACTTACTCGGGCAATAATTTTTTTTTTTTTTAATGAGACAGAAACTTAAACCTATGACCTTCTGCAAACTATCCAAACTCTTCACTGCTAGCTCATGTAGCTTACTCAGGCACTGGCTAACTGTTAGCCAGTTACCACCTTATGGTAACTTGCGGACAATAAAGGAGCCAGTAGGACTCAACTAGCCATTAAAAATTTTACATGGCAAATTGTCTCTAAACTAGCAAAACGGTGCCTCTGTTGTATAAAGATGTTTGAAATCTGTTGGCATTGCGAGACCCCGAAACAAAAATGAATGGAGTATTTCAAAGGGTATGCAACCATTCTTTCAAATGTACTACTAAAATTTCCTCGCCAGGAAATAGTGGCGTACCTCAAAAACAATTATCTACTTGACGCGGCTCCACAAGGACATAAAGTGGCTTTCCATTAAACCTGCAGTGTCCCTGACAGAGAAGGCTTAATTGGCATTTCATTTCCATGATTTCAAAAATAAAAAAGATAAAAACAAAAGAGAGAAATATTACAGATCACCAGTGATATCATCTAAAAGGAAATTAGTCAAATTACAAACAACATGGTAGATGACAAATTCAGTCCTGCAGAGTCCTGACAGAGAAGCTCAATTTAAATATCATTTTCACAATTTTTAAGATTAAAAAATAGAAAGAAAAAAGTCATGTTATCTAATCAGAAACTATTACGATGGTAGATATACAAACTTGGTAACAGAGATTCACATATTGCAACCATGATACTCCCTCCACCCACCAATGGATATTTACCATTAAGTTTCAAGCCATACAGAAGTTAGCTAGAGGTAGACAGGGAGTGAATCATGCATTATCAAATATCAACGACAAGCGCTCTTGGCTCTCTTGCTTAATCTATTTATTTGCTTTTGGTCAAGAACTTTACTTTTGAATTACCAATAATCCCAGATGGAAACAAACCCAACTTACAAAAGTGGTAGTTTAGCCATTACCTTAACCTCAGGTGCACCAATGACACAAGCACATTCCACTACTTCAGCACCAACACGTTCTACAAAATAAGTTGACAAAAAAAACCATATAGCAAGCTTGGGGCCACATACATAGAACTATTATAAGCAAATTAAAGAGAGCCGGGAGGAAAGAATATAATAGACCAAAACAGTAGATCCCAATAATAGAAGCCTGCAAATCACCTAGAAGCCTAATTGCTGCTGACATAGTTCCACCTGTAGCCACCAAATCATCAATAACTAAGGCCCGTTCACCGGGCTTGACAGCGCCAACATGCATCTCCAAACAGTCGGTTCCATATTCTAGAGCATATTTTTCTGAAATTACTTCACCTAAACATGAAGCACATGAAAGTTTAGGCATAAATGTGAAGGCCAGATTAATGCATTGGAACTAGTAATCAATTCATGCCAAAGAGATAAATATCAATTTTAATTTTGAAAGTGGAACAAAAATGAGAATATTATAAGCATAAAGTTGGGCATTCTTTTAGAACTTCTTCAAGATAAAAGCATTGTAAAATCCCTACTATATACAACTGTTGGAACGTGTGCTGCACATTTCTATAGACTCAACTAGATTGGCGAATCAGAAACAAAAGTCAAAGAAATATTAGACAAAAGATGACAAATGTGGTTGCATGAGAAAATGTGCTAGGAAAGTGGTTAAATGTTAAACAAATAAAAATATCAGAATGTTGTAGAAGAGTTCAGAAATTCTGGGTTATGTAAGTCGCCCATAAATTGTAAGCTATAAACAGTCATTCCATTTGAGAAATTCTTCTATACTCTTAGAACGTTATTAAGATTATGTTTAATTTAATTATATTTTGATATTTTAACATTAAATAATTAAAAAAAACACTTATTAATGTAGCATTAATTATTTTTATTTTAGATTATATGATTTTTTTTCTACATTAAAATGTATTTTTTTTTTTGATAAGTGTGTTTTCTAATTATTTAATCTTAAAATGCCAAGATACAATTGAATGGGAGCATAATTTTAATGATGCTCCAGAGCATGTAATAATTTCTCCATTTCATGTACCTATTGAATGTGTGTAGAAGGAAGAGAAGAAATAATACGTTTTCTCTTACCTTCAACCCACCAAACTATATCGACTATTTCATATATTAATAAAACCATCCAAATTATTTCAACCATCTATTTCCTCCTCTCCTCTCCTCTTCTTTTTTTTTTTGGTCAACCTTCTCCTCTCCTCCCTAAAACTAACAACCACCCATCCAAATTAGGCCTATATTAGTTAGATTGACAAACAAAACTAAGGCTAAAAAAGTTTCATTTATCATCACCTTGAGCGATTGCGATCCATGCAATATTAATTAGTAATGATAAGTAAGACCAACGAAAAGACGAGCCAAGCAACAGTACCACCACAAACGTCTATTTCACTTAAAATGATGATTCAATACTTATATGGCACTTCCAAGCTTGTTTAGCATCCAAACTTTCTCTCGGATGCTTGAGTTTGGTAATTGGTACTCTCGAGTTTCAACTTAAAACAGATTAAGTTTAGTAGCAAATTAGCAATACTACATTAATATTCAACATAAAACAGGTATACCTGGTAGCTTTCTAGGTTTGCGTAAAGGAACAAACTTTGCACCTATGCCCAGCGCAACAGAGGGACCAAACATGAATCCCCTGGCTTCCACTCCTGCACGTTAATCCAATTACATTAGCACGTAAACCAACCAAAGCCAATGAAGTTATTAAATCCAAACTCTCATGAACCCCCCATCCCAATATCTCAATGGTTAAAGACGCAATTGATGCATCATTGCTTAGAATGTGTCATAAACTAACTAGCTTAAACTATTAGTTAGATGAAGGCACATGAATAGTTTTATATCTTAACAGTTCCTCTCATGCAATAATCCTTTGAGCTTGAAGCGTGGACAATATACAAGCCTAGCTGAATTCAACTTAACAAGGATCGAACTCCTGAGGCTCTGAAACCATGCCATTAACCAACATGACTACTATGTCAGAGTTTGCTTTCTAGAAGAGTGCATTATAAGACCTATACAGGATCTAAATGTCATCATCTCATCATTCAAAAATCAGAATCAGAGACCAACAAAAAATATTTTAGATGTTACCAACCAAAAGCCAAAAGGTACCTCTCAAGTTGTTTCAAGAAAAATTACTCTCAGTTCTTATAAATAAACAAAAAGAGTCTGTCTTGCTATGAAAATGGAAACACAGTTAAAAAGAAAGAAAAGAAAGACAGAGACAGAGAAAGAGGAAACGGTCGGAAACTAAGGAGGTCATGATTTCCTAAATGACCTTCTCACCGCATTAAAGTGAAAGTGGACCACAGAAGAGAAAACGGAGGAGAAGAAATTGCATTAAGAAAAGCAATAAAGCGAACCCTTTCAAGTTTCAACATAGAAGCAGTTATAAATGAAGAATAAAGAAAATTCATGGATCAATTGCGTTCAAAGAAGGCCAAAAACAAACCCTTTAAAAAAAATTTAAAAAAAAAAAAAGAACATGAATTCATAAAGACAAGGAACCCGAACAACCTTGGCTCTCTTCACTCCTAAGAAAAGAGAAATCCTGGAGCAGAACATCAACATATCCCATAAAATTCACTTCACCTTTATCCTAATACCTAACATAATAATAACACTAAAAATATTTACTTTTCTTCCAAGAAAGAAAAGAAGGTAGAAGAAATGTACTAAAATGCTTTCAAAAAGTAGTACAAGTAGCGGACAATGGGATAGAGAAGCTCAGAGCACAGTACCCACCGGCAACAACAGCGATGTCCATGTCTCTGTAACGTTCGACAAAAATGTCAACCGTGTCTTTAAACGCCTTGTGATCCAACAACAATGTCGTTATGTCCTGAAACATTATTCCTGCAGATTCCATCATCACTAATTTGATTTAAGAAAAAGAAACAAAAAGCACGTACAT
This sequence comes from Castanospermum australe, assembly GCA_019955255.1. Classification (NCBI taxonomy): domain Eukaryota; kingdom Viridiplantae; phylum Streptophyta; class Magnoliopsida; order Fabales; family Fabaceae; genus Castanospermum; species Castanospermum australe. Next base: position 1,023,476 of record NSJW01000337.1, on the reverse strand, counting down.
AAAATAGTTGCAGATCTGTTGGATAAAAGTTCAAAAGATGTTTTAACGCAGGAAGAGACTAAGAACCTTGTTTGGGGAAGTGAGGCACCACTCTGATGGCTTCGGGAGATGGCTTGCAGCCTCGGGTCTTCCTTCAGACCATTCTCTTCGGCAAACATTTTTTTTTCTCTGTGTTGTGTTGTTTTTGCTGTCAAACTTTTCTGAGAATCAGAGGAGTTTCTGGGTGCAGTTAATCGCCGACGATTGGTTTGGTTCAGTACAAGGCAGAGACGTTTTGTTTGAGGTTATTTATGTTAAGCGAACCAGAACAGAGCACAACTTAAGACAACTGATAAAGGGTGTAGGACCACGCGATTTTAGTTGATCTGTGTGGCACGCAGTTCTATTCTGTTTTTTTGTTTTTTTCTGCCGATCAGACAAAATTTCAGGCTTTTTTTTTAATATAAAAAATGTCAATTTTTTATTTATTATTTTGCATTTTTTTTTTTTTGCTTGCAAGTTGTGAGAGTCGTTCGGGTTACAAAACTCATCTTACAAAAAGTATAATAATTTTATTTAATAAAAATAGAATATGACTAAAATAAAACGAGCTATATAAAATAAAATGGAACGAATTATATGGAATAGAATGTTTATTTTTTATATATAATTTGATAGTTTTCGAATTCATTTATAAAATTAATATAGAATAAAATAAAAATTAATTTAAATAATATGAATGTCTTTAATAAAAATATAAAAAGAATTTAAAATTTTATATATATATATATATATATATATGTTATATATGGAATATAAATGTTTGTTTTTAAGAATAGTGTACAAATTTAAATTTTTTTATAATTTAATAATAATAAATGTTGTTACTTAAGAAAAAAAAGAAACATTGTTTATTTGTAAAAAAAAAGAGTTGAAGTGAGCATATTTAAAAAAATGATTAAATCTTTCATAGAGTTTGGAATCTCAATCATACTTATCTTAAAGAGAATAAATTTCATACTTTATTTTAAATTTTGTAAAATAAGGCATAAAATAGAGATTTTATCACATACTTATTTTTTTTAACAAATATAAAAATCATCCACTCCATGAAATAGAAATGAAATTGAATCACATTCCTGTGTAATTGTCATTCATGCGTATGAAACATCACGTAACTTGTTTTTTCTCGTAGGTATTTTGCACTAAATTTAGATTATACATTAAAATGGGTTGATTTCTATAAGATGAAAAGTCGTTCTTAGATATATAATTATTTTTTGAAATTATCGAGAAGTCGTTATTCCTTGTAACGTCTTCTTAATAATTTTTTTGAAATATTTTAAAAAATTAATTGAGAAGTTACTTTGAGATAAAATGATTTTTCAAGCAAAAACAAAAAGTAAAGAAATTGTCTTAATTCAAGATTTATTATTTTTTTCTTTAGTTTGGGAAATCATCCCGTCTCATTACGACTTTTTAATTAGGCTTTTAAAAATATTTTTTAAAAAATTTGATTTCTTTAAATGAATAATTTAATTTAAAAGATAAATTAAAATATTTATAACTATTAATTAAAAAATTAATGATTTAGAATCTAATAAAATACAGGGACATGAATGATAAAGTATAAATTTATTAGAATAATTTTTGTTGATCTTTTTTACTCTACGAAGTACACCATACAATATTCAAATTCTTTCAAGAATTAGTTGAAAAACCGTCGGGTTTTGAAGTTTAATTTGAAAATGACACAAAATTATTTAAAAATTATATTTATTTTTTTATTTTGTTATTTATAAAAAAAAATATTAGAATCATATATAAAGTATTAAAGTAAGACAAGTATATGCAATGGTGAAACTTGACGGAGATTTTTGGATGGATAACAACTATTAAACTCTACTATTTGGCCATATTTGACATTGTTAAACTTTATTGTTGGATTTACCAGATAAAAAAGACATCAAATGTAAGAATAATACATAAAATAAGGAATGTATGTATAATTTTTTAAATAAAAGAAATATTAAATGTAATAATCATTAACTTCAATAGAAATTCTGTGTAATTATCCCATAAATGAAAGAATAAATTTAATTTTTAATTCTTAAAAAATAAATATTAATTTTATTAATTTAATTCTTCAAATTTTAAGTCATTTATAAATTTCATCATTTTATTTTTTTAAGGCTAAAGCCTTATTTTTACTTCCTAAAATTTAATCAAAATTTCAATTTAATCACAAATATTTAATTTGTATCAATTTCATCTCGAACGTTAAAAATTATATTAATGTAATCATTTTCACTAACGATATTCATTTTATTAATTCCATTTTAGATACATTTTACAAAATTAGGTGTACGATATGTAATCCCTTTAAGTTTATTTTTATAACAGAGTGAAATAGTAAAATAAACCTAAAATAATATTAATAAAATGAATATCGTTAATAAAATAGATTATATTAACACAATTTCAAAAACGTTTGGACAAAATTTTTATAAATTAAACATTAGTGATTAAATTAAAATTTCCGTTAAACTTTAGATAATTCATAATTTTATCAATTTAAATTTTTTCAAAAATAAAATTATTGTGAATTTAATATTTAAACAATTTTTAAAATTAAAATAATTAATAATGTATTTTTGAAAAATTAAAAATAAATTTTTGTCTAAATAAAAAAACATCAAGATATACGTACCATGAATATCTTGGCTTATGATCGGCGAGGAGATTATCTAGTGCGTAATGCCCAATGTAGGACAGTGGACCTTTCTTGGATAATAATTGGTGCAAGTTTGTTCAAATTGAGTGCATGTTTTGTTTTATGTTTTGTTTTATTTAATTTATATATTAAAATATTTTTTAAAATTTATTAATAATATTGGATTATAAATTTGTTTAATATGAAATAAATTATACTATAAAGGCCATCACAACAAACAACCACATAGTTGCAGTTCAGATCAAACTATCAAAGAGTCTTTCGTTCACATCACAAGGTTTTTAAAATAACATAAGCCTATTATCATTCTTATTTACTAGCATTTTGATAGACACTTTGTGTCTCTTAATTCACGTTTTTATAACTTTTTTTTATATAATTATTTTATAAATTAATTAATTATAATTTTATTATAATTAAAATTAGTTAAATAAAAATATTTGTAAAAAAGTAAAATATTTTCTAAGTGAGTTATAATAGTGTATACAAAAACAGATAATTTTTTATATTTTTGTTTTTGGAATTAAAATAACTCTTTATATTTAAAAATAGTTGTAATTGTAAAATGTATTTATTAAAAAATATCTGTGTTTATAATTTTACTTTTTTATTTGTTTTTAATTAATTATTAATGATTTTTAAAAAAATTAAAAATTAGATTCCAAAGAAGAAAATTCCAGTTATAACAAAAAGATATTTTTATAATTTACAATTAAATTGAATTTTTAATTTTTAGAATAACTAAAATTAATTTTTATTTTAATTTAAATAAAAACACATTTACTGAATAATAATTTTTAATTTTAATTAAATTAGTTATCTATTATCATTTTTATATCTATAATAAAACTTTTTATTATTAATTATAATAATTAGTTATTTTAAAATTTAAAATCTATCTTTTAATGTTTTTAGGTTTTAATTATCTCAATTATTCCTGAAATCTTAAATCACTCATGCCTTTGCGATCTTTACTTTCTGGATTTACGTATTCCTAGATCACCAAAATTTAAATACTAATTATTATGATTTTTTTTTAGATTTTATAAATTTTTATTGATAAATCTTACCAAAAGCATTACTTATAAGTTATAACAAGTTACATTTGATTGTAATTAGTAAATTAAATCTATGCCAAAAAAATAGTAAATTAAACATTTAATTATGGTTGATTATACTTGAAGAAATCTTGTAAATATAAAAATTTTAATTCATCTTTAAGTTATCTTCTCAATCAAAAAAATTAATTTTTAGCCACATTCATATTGTTTTCCCAGTTTGATTTTTTTATTGTTATTTTATTACTGAAAAGTCAAGCTTAATGCATTTACGAAAAAGAAAAGATATAGAAGATGAAATTCTTTCCACAAAAGGAAGAGAGATTGTATATGCAAAAATAATTTATGATGTAACAAAAAAATAATTATGATGATAGGAGTAATTAAGAATTAAACCATATTAAAATAAAATTTTTAAAATTTTAAATAATATATATAATTAATAATAAAAAGTTATGAGTGATAATAGATTGTTAATTTAATAAAAAATAAAATTGTCTGTTTAATAAAAAACATTTTTAAAAAATCAAATATTAATAAGGGAACAATTACGACAGACGAAGTACAATGTACACTGCCATCAAAATAGAACACTTCATTTTCAATCATTTTTAGGACTCTGAGTTGGCAGTTTCATATTTTCAATTACTAAACATATGTGGCCCAAACAGTGACATTGTCGGCTTTTTTTTTATACATAAAAATTGTTAAGAGATATGTAAGTGTAATATACGCTAACATCTAATAAGATAATCGTAATTCCCGTTTGAACTGGTTGGAGTGTGAGGAGAGGAAGTGAAGGCACGCGCCGCGTCAGGAAGTGGGGCTGTGCAACCTCTAATGGCATCCCGCGCTGACGTGGAACTGTCGAGGGGCACGCGGGTAGTATTTGCGTCGTATGAAACTATGAACATGAATACGAGTGCGAGTAGGATAACAAGATCATCATTTTAACACCTTCGCACACCACCCATCACATCACTTGGATCGCAAAATCTTTTCCTTGCATTCCAACGGCCAGGATTCTCTGCCATTCCCCTCACGTCGCATCACGCCCGTACAAACTCACGTTCGAAAAAGATCGCAATCATGCCACACGCTTTGCCTTTTTCTACTGCAACGCCAAGTCAAACACACGCCCATGCAATGCCTTTGCCTTTGCCTTTGCCTTTGTTTCCTTTGCTTATTTAGGAAAAAAAAAGAAGAAAAAGTTTACTTTATATTAAGAACAAAGAAAAGAACAACGTTTACTCAAATACGCAACCAATTTTAGACATGCTAATTTCATGTCTAAACTCTAAACTCGCATCTTCTTCTCAAAGTTCAAAAGCTTAGCTTCTTTCCCCCACCTCGCCCACGCTTGAGGTTTGAATCCATACTCCATATATGGTCAAATTCACAATAGATTTGGAGCTACTCGCTTCCCAAGAGCTACGAATTTTGTGCATATATTCCCAGCTTCTTGATTTATTTTAATCCTTAGAGTGGTTGGTTTCAATTGTTGAAAGACAAAACTAGACAGCCCTTTCCAATGTTCCTGGTTAGGATTTAGCTGATTTAAAACGAAGGTTTGCTTTGAAAAAAAAAAAAAAAGAGTTATGATCATGGATGAAAAAATTAAAAAAATAAATCTTAATAATTTTATAATTTATTATATATATATATATATGTATATATTTTATTATATTTATAACTGTTAATAAATGATTATAACTCCTCTTTACTATTTTTTTTTTGAATGAATCACCCACTTTTAAAGAAATAAATTTTTTTAATTAATAATTAATATTTAAACATTTTTAATTCAGCTTCTCTTACAATAGTACTTTTCCCCGGCGCCAGCTGGAATTAAGCCACAGGCCAAAAACATGTTAATCAAATTAGGTCCTTTGCAATAATAATATATTAAATTTCAATCTTCTAGATTTGTGGACATCCTAGGTGCATCTGAACATCCCTACAAGTCAACCCGGCTCACCAAAGTGATGACTCATCTGACTAATGATTAGAAGAACTTTTCTCCATTTTATAAATAAGGTGCAAATAGTGCATGTTTGATAATTATTTATCTTTAAAAAAATTAGTTTTTTTTAATTTTTTAATAAAATTTTAATTGTAAAATATTTTAAAGACAAAATAAATTAATTCAATAACATATTTAATTAATCTAATCCATTAAACTTAAAAATTTGTTCATTTAAATATCTACTTAATTGATTGTTAGAGTATCTTTTGTAAGTAATCACCAGGTCACCACTCTTTCCTTTCATATCACTCATCAACTCGTAACATTCAACTGGCTGAAAGAGGAAAACATCTTGGAATATTTTGAGTCGGAACGAAATATATTTGATTTCTCTCTATAAAGAGTACCATTGTCATGTGTTAGTATTATTAACGATGGAATCAAGAACAATGTTAAATTCTCTTACCCAAGTCTATCAATAATTTATTTTTTTAATACTTAATAAAAATATTATATAATCAAAATTTTTTATTAGTATTTTTTAACAGAATAATTTAACATATTTTTTGACTATTAAATTAGTTAATGATCTTACAATTCTATTACTTAATTCTATCCAATAATTCTCGTTTATTTTATTTGACTTCTGTTAAAAATTTAATCATTTCTTTTTTCTGATTATAGAGCATTACTTAATATTTAATAATAAAAGTATCAAATAAAAAAATAATATTTTAAAATTTAAAATATATTCAATATTTATCATGAAATAACTATCTCAAAAACTTAAGTTGTTAGGTGAAGTTACATAAATAATTTTTATATCTAACATGTGTCCTCACGCAAGAGCCTTTTGAGATAGAAGCGTGAACAATGCATAGGGTCACTTTACCTTGTACTGAAATTCAATTTAATTATAAAAAATGAGGGCCGTAAAAATTAAACTCATATCATAAACTAACTTTCATAAAAGTTTAAACTATTAGATAAAATTATATAAATAATTTTTATATCTCATAATATTTTTTATATTTAATAATTAAGAAAATTTATTAGATTATATATTTAAAAAATAAAACTTTTTAATATATAATTCAATGATAAAATATTAAAAGAAATAAAAAAAAAAGAAAGAGAGTTAGCCAAGAGAACCCTCTTCGTGAAGGTGATTAACCACGTTATATGTATGGGCGCCTGGCATAGAAATGGGATGTGGTTACAATAATGTAACAAATCAATAATCATTATTCTAGGTTTTGAAGGGATCGTGGTTTCGTTGAATCAAGATATTCTTGGGATCGGGGACCCATCGTATTGCGAGTGCATGATTTTGCTAATTGATTGCTTTTTTTTTTTTAATTATTGCGTGCTTCCAATAGTAAGAGTACCACTTAGTTTGATAGAAGACAAAAGTGGGGATAAATTTTTATAAAATTAGTTATATATATAAAATTGTATAAAAAAATTACTTTATAAAAATTTATTTATATTTATATTTTTATTCTAAACTTGCATTTAATAGAAAACAAATTAAAGTTTTATTAATAAAAAATTTATCAATAATATTAAGAATTTAAATTTTGTGAAAAAATATTTTGTTAAAAGAGACAATTTTAATAATAAAATTACACGTCATAAGAGTAAAAAAAATAATTTTTTTAATGTGTGCTCTTAAAGTATATATAAAAGAAATAAAAATAATATTTATTATTATATATTCATTAAATTATTTAATTACTTTAAAAGAATAAAGTACTAATTAGTTTTTTCATTTATAGATTTTTATATATACACAAAATATAAGACAATGTATTATTAAGCATATATCATATCAATTATTTTTAATAAGAATTATTTTTTATATATAAATAATGACTCACAAAATTAACATAACAATCACTCACAATGATATATTATAAAAAAATTTTTTTAAAAAAAAAACTACTCACAGGACTAACATAACATATATTTAATAATATAATATAAAAAAATTATCTTACACTAAATTTAATTAACTAAGAAATAAGAAAAAAAAAAATCTCTCCATTCTAACTTGGTTGGCTACAACTAAGACAATGTTATCACAAGGCTTATCTGGAAAGTGGCACGATCTTATTGTACTCAACGTCTCAGCCCAGCAAAATCCTAATTGATTCTTTCACAGCCTGGCAGATTCTATTTAAACATATCTTTGATAGTTTTTATCTCCCCCTTTTTGAATTTTAGTAATTGCACGAGGATTAAGACAATTAATTTAAAAAAAAAGTATTGATAAGGATCTAAATGAAGATATGGTACTTGCATGATTGCATATTAAGAAGATATTTGTCTTGTTTTATGATACTATTATAATAAACTAGCTTAATGTGGAAAATGAACTTCAAATGAATTAGTTTAGTGGTTAAGGAGCTTGTGTGTTTTATGTCTAGATTAATAGGATTCAATTTTAAGATTAGTATTTTGGATAATTAATTATTCTAAATACATTGAGTTAAAGTAAAGAGTACATCCTCAGAATTACTTATTGAAAAATTTCATATTAGTTTATGTAAAATCTACCAATAATGTTTTTTAAATGAAAATAAGTGGAAGATGATGTATATATTTAAGGAGTCAAAATAAAATCTATTTTGGAAAGTAAACTATAAAATTAATAATTATATTAAAAAATATTAGTTCAGGTGGCACCAAATTCTTTCTAAGGTCGCTTTGTTAGTATTTTAGCTTCCTATCCTTATTTATAACAAAAAATAATAATACGTACATTTTATTTAAATCATAAATTTATAAAACCCACTCTTTTAACATTTTTTATTTATAGTTTCTACTTCTACTATAATTTTTAAAATATATTATAAATCTCTAATCACAAATTTTTAATATCATTTTGGTTTGTGACCAGTGCCATATAAGAGAAATTTCTTACTTTATGTGTACTTGAGAATTTTTGTATTCCAAAGTATAAGAGTTTATCTTATTCTTAGTGCATATTTGTTTTAATTAATTTTAAAAAAAAATATTTTTTTTTTCAAAAGTTCTTTAAATAAGATTTTGATTATAACATATTTTAAATATAAAATAAATTAATCTAAATATATATTTAAACACTATCTTCTAGTGAATAAAAAAATCGTTATTAAGATATGTATGACAATTGAAATCACATAAACATGAGTAAACAAATAACTTAAAAACCTAATTGTGTGTTAATTAGGGTTGATTCAACTAGTAGGATTGAGTTGCATATTCTTAAAGATATTGGGTTTGAATCCTAGTTATTGAGGCTTGTGGTAGAAGTGTTTATTATTTGGTTTAGTTCATATGTTCATTTTTTTTATATTTAGAATTGATCAGTTTTGTATTATTTGGGTAATCGAACTGAACTAAACAAAACAGTTCTCAATTAGTTTGATTTAGTTTAGTTTAATCGATTTTCACTCAATTACTTTTTTATTAAAAAATTATATCTAATTAGACTTTTTTTTTTCTTTTCATAGCTTGATTAATAATAAATTAGTTTTAAAAATATTAATAAAAGTATAATCAAATAGATATAAACAACAAATTGATTTAAACATTTTTATAAAAAAAATAGTAAATTAAAATCTAATAATCTATAAGTATGTAATATTATTTATATATATATATATATATATATATATATATATATATATATATATATATATAATATTACATGAGTTTTGTTTAGTTTAGTTTAGTTTAGTTTAGTTTAATTTGTTTTCATATATGAGAACAGAAAATTGAACCAAATAAAATTGATTGATTTTATTTGGTTTTCAGTTTTTTAGTTTTATTTTTTTGATTTAGATTAGTTTGATTCAATTATGAACACTCTTAATTTATGGCATACCCTAACCTTAAAATGGAATAACTTTGTCTCTCTCTAAAAATTTTTCCACATAAAAAAAAGGTCACATTTTAATCCACCGTGCTAGATTTGGATTGAGAAATGATAGTTGCACATATTTGGTCTCACATATCTCATAGTTGAGATTAATCAACTATTAAATTGATTTAATCACTTAACTACATTCAATTAAGTGATTTATCACTTATTTAAACCATGAATTTCCTGTCATAATCCCTTTTAACTTTGTAGTTATATATATTATTAGTAAATATGTTGATAATTGGTTAATCAATTACCTCTTAAAAATGATTAATTGTATATGGTTAAGTAATTATACTGGTTTGATAATTAGTTAATCTCAACTATGTAAAGATTTGAGGCTAAAGAATATGTGCAACTATCATTTCGTAAGAGTTTTGTGATTGAATATCAATACAATCATTTTTTTTTTGGCATAGTTAAACAAAGCTAGATTAATAATTGATTTGGTGATGTAAAAGGTTTATTTGACGAGTGCATGAGATAGCAATTATTTAACGTCATTATGTTTTACTTATCGTAAAAAAGAAGGAATACTTAGATGCTAGCGATGCTTGTTGTGAATTTGCATTTTTAAGTAGAATCGAGATAGAACAATGTGTATGGGTAGGGAGCCACGACCACTCAAAATTTTAAAAATGTCTAAAATTACTTATAAATTTTACTTTTTTTTCTTTCAAAATATAACACTTCCCCTCTTCAATTGTTATTTTGCCTCCAAGTATTTGACTATATATAGTTTCGCCCTTGAGTACAATATACATTTTTTAAAAGTAAATATAAATGATATTTATTGTTTAAAAACTAAAAAAAAGTATTTAATAATAATAATAATATATAATTTATGTACTTTTACTTTATTAAAATCTAAATTATAATACTTAAAAGTGGTTGGTTACAATAAAAATAAATTGATGAACTTTACTTATAATAAATGTTTGTAGGGATACCCTAATCAAAGCCAAAAAAATCTAAACCATAATAATAATTATCAATTCTGCCATTCGTCCTTTAAAATGTGATGAAAATGCTCCATGCTTAGCGAGAGGCAATCAAGCTCTCATATTTAGTATTGTGCTACGAAGTTTGATATGTTGGAATGAGAATATCTCGAGACAACAATATTGGAGCCCCGTCTGTTTCATTAACAAATAACATGCTTTTTTTGGTAAGCAACAAATAACATGCTTAAGAAGCACATTGTAACATCTTTAAATGATGAAATTATTATCCTAAATAAATTACTAGTATATGACGTTAACAATAAAATATTAAAATTAAACAACAATAATTTCATCATATGCATTAAAAGTAATACATAACAAGGTCAAGTTTTTCTTACAATTTAAACATTTATATCAAAATAGCAAAAAAGGATGGGTTACAGTACAACAAAAGATAATACTATATATCATATAATCCCTAGTCGTTTAAAAATGAGATGCTTTATGTTTCTTTTAGCATAGACTTCTCATGATCAGTACAATCTACAATACTTATGTTAATATGAAATTACCATGAATAGTGTGAGAATTTAAAAAATTCTCAGTAGGAATATAAATAGTTAAAAATATTTATCAAAACACATTGTGAGTTTCAGTTATGTAAAGTCACAAAAAATCACATTACTAATATGATAATATTATTCTCAACACAATAATTAAAATATAACAACATAATAAAATAGTTGCTGAATAAATCATTCAATGCAGCTTCATATGTAAACATAATTAATACAAATATTATACATGTCATATCATCTTTGATCTTAGTTTTACTTTCACTTTTTGTATTTGATTATTTCACATCTTGGTTGAAGGCTCTTTCTTAGAAAATTTCCCATCTCTGATATTACTTTGAATATTGTGACGACAAAGTAAGACAATTATCACACTAACTAAGGCAAGTAACATAAAATGATCTTATATCTATCCCTCTCAATTCCTGGCAGTTAGGTGTACATTTTAAATGTCTTTCCTTTAAATATAATGCATATGCACAAACATAAATAAATATAATCTTTCCTTTAAAGTTTAAACATGGTGCATATATATAAACATAAATAAATATAAATAACTCATTTTGCACACTAAAAACTTTAGCCTCATAGTAAATAAATAATCAAAGTTTTACATAATAAACTTCTAACAGCATTATAAAGAAAAATTTATAAAGTTTAAAATCATCAATTTCAAATGTCAACTCAACAAGGGATTAATCATAATTATTAAAATGATTCATAATTCTTTTAAAAATTTTTAATATAGTTCATAGTCCTGATAAAGAGTTCATTGCACAAGGATCCTATCTATGGAAAGGTCATCATAAAAGTCCAAAATTATCTCTAAGCAAAGATATCAATATGTTCTTGTAAAAGTCATCATAAAAGTCACAAATCACTTCCAAGCAAAGATATTAATTGTTCAATATCTAAAAATTATATATTTCAAGAGATTAATTTTTAAGTCTTACATAATATATAATATTAGTCTAATAGAAGAATCAACATTTAAAATATGATAATTCTAATCAAAATGATATTTTCAAAGCAAAAACATAATCACAAATATTAATACAAATCTTTTAAATCTTATATATAAACAAACTAAATTAAATATTATAATAATATAATAAAAATACTTAATATAACTATAATTTTAGTTAAGTAAAAAAAAAATTCATTTTTGACCTCTTATTTAGTGTGACTGAAACAAAATTGTGATTTTATTATTCTTCTTTCGACCTTTTTCTTTTCTTTCTTCTTTTTCTTTTTCTCTCTTTACCTTCTTTCCCTCTCCCTTTCTTTCTTCTTCTCTCTCTCTTTCGTTCTTTCTTTCTTTCTTTCTTTCTTTCTCCCTCTAGGTCCCAGCCCATTCACCTCCCGCATTTATAAGCCTGTTACGTGAAACATAAGTTTACAACCAAAAAAATCTAATTGCCTTATCCAACACGTAGAGTGCTACGTGTTTTTTAAATATAATATAAGTAATGATTACTTTTAGATAAATATCAAGATGCGTTATCTTCCAAGTGTAGTACGTATTTTATTTTATTTTTATCTCATAAATATTTTATTATTTTTTTTATAAATATCTTTTTTTTCATATTGATATAATTAAAAAATACTCTTAAAATTTAATACAAAAATTTTATTTTAATAAATTCTATTTTTAATTTCATAACTTTTATATTATTAAATTATTTTTAATTTAATATCACATTATTATGTTTATTTTAATTTAATTTTAAAATAATTATTATTATATAAAATTATCTCAAATAAATTTTTAAACAAATCATTCACATTAAATTAAAAAATTAAAATTATTTTATAAAAAAAGAGATATTATACACATAGCCACATATATTTATCTTTTTTTTTAAACCGCCACAGATATTTGTTTTCTTTTTGGGTCAGATGATACTTGTCAAATTCAATAACAGTGGTGGACCTACATTAGTTTAGGCCCATAAAAAAGGGCAACATAAAAATAAATAACATTATTGAATGAGAGTTTAGGGCCATAAAAAAAGTTGGTCTACAGCCTCAGAAAATTGTTTGTTTGAGAATTGCTCTCAGGACAGTTAGCCATTAAACAATATAAAATTTTTTGGTCTTTAATTAGAGGAACTCATGTTGTGAGAATAATTGAGTGCTGTCGTAATTTTGATGCCTCCTCAACAAATGCTTTTTTTAGAGTTTAAACTTTACTTATTTTCTTAAGAAAACAGTTCACTCAAAAGGAAAATTAACGCATTTTAAGTGGCCAAAATGGACAAATCCCCCGAATTCTTCCAAAATCAGTTATCTAATTCTAATCACAATTTGTCTTTCAAAACACACACGAGACAAGACCCTGAGGTCACCATCAAACAATTTCTATCTATTTCGCATATTGGGTTCGGTCTGTTGAATAATTAAACAAGATTGAATAATGGAGTCTCTTCAAGATGGTCATTAGGTCCAATTCATGGCGGTAGAGTGTAGAGTTACATCATTGTTTTTGTCATCGCGAACTATCAGCAGCGTGGCTTGGAAAGAAAAAAAAAAAGCCAGCAGACACGCAGTTAAATGATAAAGGCTTATGCCTTATAGCCTTGACACTTGGATCAAATCTGGTAGGATCGAATCCCATCCCTCTAATCTCCCCTCCCTTTGAGAGAAAAAGAAGAAGAAAGAAACCACATCCACACAATTGGGAGTTAAACATCACCGTGCTATGTCCCCTCGGCTCAATGTCTGCCTTTCGTTTTTTTTGGTTATCCTAAAGTAATATGTTTTATGTCATTAAAGTATGCATCAAGGGGTAAGTGAGTAAATTTATAATTTAGTAGTAGCAAGTTCAATTCTTGTGTCGACTATTTATCTTTTGTTAGTAATTTATCTATAAGTCTTGTGTAAATATTTTTTGAGTCTCCTCAACTTAAATTTTTATGTAAAAAATATTTTATTTTTTTGTTAATAATAATAATAATAAATGAGTGAGATTCATTTATATTGAATATAAGTTTTGACATATATTGTTTAATAATTTTGTATGAATATTAAATTTTATTAATCTAATTATTATATTAAAAATTCTTATAAAGTAAAAAAAATTTACAAAATTTTATATAATTTAAAAATTAATTGATATTCTATTACAAATATATAATATATTTTTTAAAATATAAATAAATATTAATTATTAAATTACATAATTACAAATATTTAGTTTATTTTAAATTTAACATATAAGATCATAAAAATAATATTACATAATTTAATAATTAAATTAAATTAATTTATATTTCGTATATAATTATTAAATAATATAAATATTTAAAATTTATACTTAATGTAAATAAATCCTCACTCGTAACAAATAATTAATATATCCTTATCCATACTCATAACAAATAATTAATATATCCTTATCCATATTCATCCTTCTCCATTCATATATGTGAATGACATATGGATCGGGGGAAGCATCTACACGTGTTACGCCCACCTCTGCCCGCCAGTTTCAGCAATTCCTGGACCTCAAACTCGAACCGAGGCTAGCAATCTCATTGGTTCCTATATCTCTGTCAGTGACTGTCATAGCTCCCTTTCTTCAGTGGTCATGTGAGCCATCATTAGCCAAAAAGCAATTGTTGATAATGCACAATTATGTGGTTGTATTTAAGTTTAAGAAAAACATATTTAAGTGACTTTTTTTTTAAATTTTATTTCATTGAAGAAATTAAATCTTGAATCCCCACCCTAACTTTGTTCTACAAGCAGGCTCTGCTTAATTGTGATTAATTATTATCTAAATAGCATTACTTTAGAAAAGCAAGATGGCATAGATAAATAAAGTAAGGAACTTAATTTGCAAAAACAATTCTTCTACTTTAGACTGAAAAAGTTAAAAAGAAAGGAGGTTATTGAATTCTGAAATCAATATATGCCACAGACTTCGGGAAGAATTTGTAATAACATTTACATATTAAAAAATAATTACTTAACAGTAAGAATTAAAACTAAGTTTTAATCTTTATTAGTTAACCAATCTGGTTTGCTTTGCAAAAACAACCCTTTACATAATTTATTTTTCCTCATAAATTCTATGCAAATTATAAGGTGGCCATTTAATTTGATTGTCTCCACAAAAAAAAATATAAATTCTATATATACCCTCATTGTCAATTTGTATAAAATTTGTTAAAAAAAAAAAAGCAGGAAACTCAGTACGGAATCTTTCATCGTGCTGCATAATTCATAAACGGGAGGGAGAGCTGGAGTTACTCCTTTGATTGTTTATCCGATTCCAAGCCCAACACAAAAGTTTCATGCTGCGGTTATTAGTTTTCCTTATTAAGCGGCGCATTTTGCATCTGTAGAATCTTTCTCTTTTCCCTTGTTCTTTTTCCCTCCACTGAGTTGAACGAGAGCTCAATCCTTTTCTCCATATTCAAGGTTTACCAGAATCAGACACACACTCATTCTTTCTCTCTCTCTTTGAAGACATTGAAATTTGAAACGATGGTCGTCTCCCCAGCGTGGGCGAACTTTCGAGTGCCGTTGCTGATGACGGCGCGCTCTTCCATCGGCGATTGACCGCAATGCACTGCGCACCTCAACCATGGCTTTCTCCGCCTCTCTTCGCCCCGCCTCTTCCATATCCTACTCTCAGGTCTCTCTCTCTAACTCAAGTTTCTCTCTCTTTTTTTGCATCCATTTTTGTATTCCTACCATTTATTTCTCAAATCTCAACAGCGTTGTCTATATTTCGTTGCTTGTTAGATTTTAGACAGACTCAAGATTTGTGCCGGGATGATAACTTCGACTTGTAGTCACAAGTAACCGCTTCTTGATTTATTCAAAAAATTAAAAATAACATCTGCAAATTAATATTCTCGACTGCTCTTTTTCTTGAAGTGGAGATCAGGGATTCAGGGTTTCCGATTCTTTAATATCTATAAAATGTTTTCCTTAGAACTGCAAAATCTTGTGAAAATTCCGATGTGAATCATAGGGATGGCTGATGAAAATTAGTATTCCGCGCAGTTGTGCTCCCTTAGGCTCAGTAGAAAGCATAGCCGATTTGATTTTGTGTCAACCAGAAAAAGAAGAGGTCATCTATGGAAGACTGTTAAAGTGGTCCGGAATGACAATAGGGCCGGCATTAACGACTATGGAGCAGCTGAATCTGCGAGGGTCCTTCTTGAAAGGTTGTTTGAGCAGACGCAGAAGCTGGAACATCAGATGACTGGAGAGTCTTGTCCTGGTCAGGATGTTCAGCTCGGGATCAACCTCCAGGTTCTGGAGTCAGATCTTCAGGCAGCGCTCACTGCCTTGAAGATGAAGGAAGAACATCTGCAGGATGTGGAGAGGACGGTTTTGTTGGAGAACAGCAAATTAAACCGCACAAAGGAGGAGTTGGAGCGCCAGGAGAGAGAAATCGCGGCTGCTCGCGCCAGGTATGAAAAGCTGGAAGAGGAGATGAAGGAGGCTACTCTTCACTTGGTTTCTCAAGCCACCCAAATAGAGGATCTAAAGCTCCAGCTTAGGGAACGAGATCAAGAGATTGCTACTGTCCAAACTGCCCTGTCTCTGAAAGAAGAAGAAGTGGAGAAAATGAAGAAGGATTTGGCAAAGAAGACTCAGGAAGCTGCTTGTATTGATTCCGAACTGAAATCGAAGGCTCAGCTTCTGACTGAAGCAGATGAAGTTATGAACAAACAAGAAGTCGAGCTTCAAGTGCTGCGGAAAGCCGTCCGAGAAAAAGAAGAACAGCTGCAAGTTTCTCTAACTCAAAGGAAAATTGAAGAAGAAAAGCTGAAGGTTGCAGAGGTCACTTTGGAAAAGCAGACAATGGAGTGGCTGTTAGCACAGGAGGAACTTAAGAAACTGGGAGAGGACGCTTCAAGACATGCACAGGAGAGTAATGAAACTCTGGAAGATTTCAGAAGGGTGAAGAAGCTTCTCAGTGATGTGAGGTCTGAATTGGTTTCTTCACAGCAATCGCTGGCATCTTCTAGAAAGAAAATGGAAGGACAAGAGCGGTTGTTGGAACAGCAGCTGGCCGAACTTGCAGAACAAAGGGAAAGTGTCATGTCATACATGGAAAATTTAAAAGATGCCCAAATAGAAGTGGAGAGTGAGAGAGTGAAACTTAGGGTCGCAGAGGCTCGGAACAAAGAACTTGAACGGGATCTATCCATGGAAAAAGAGCTCATGAAAGAGTTACAGGAGGGCCTGAAGAAAGAGAGAACTTCTTTGAAGCAGGCAGTCGAAGAAATGTCTTTGCTTCAAGAGGAATTAGAGAAAAGAAGTGCTGAATTTAGACAAACAAGTGCCATTCTTCATGTCAAAGAGTCAGAGCTTGTTGATGCCAAGCTAGAAATCCAGCATTTGAAATCTGAAAAGGCTTCTCTTCAGGTTATCTTGGAGGAGAAAGACTTGGAACTTTCTAATGCTAGGAAGATGCTGGTGGAAGTAAACCAGGAAATCTCTGATCTTAAGATGCTTATGAACAGTAGAGAAGGACAGCTTACGGAAGCAACCAATTTGCTAAAGGAGAAAGATGAGCATGTGCAGATAATGCAGAACAAGTTAAATAATACAAACCTGAAGGCTTCCGAGGCTGAAACTGTGGTAGAACGAATTTTAGAGCTAACAAACAAACTGGTTGCCTCCATTAAGGATGAAGACATCAACTCATTGAGACCACTGGATGAAATGGGCAATGAACTACTCCAGCAGTTCTTGGAGGAACCTACTAATGAATCAAGGTGGCAGCAAAAACGGCTTGAGAATGAGCTTGAGTTTACCATGGAAAGCTTGAAAACAAAGGAAATGGAAGTTTTTGCTGTACAGAGGGCTCTAACAATAAAAGATGAGGAACTTAAAATGACTCTTGCAAGATTGAATGCAAAAGAGGAAGAGTTAAAAAAAATAAGGGAAGAGGTGACAGAAGATGCCAATGACCTGAAAAGGCTGTATGCTTTGGCACAGGAGAGAATTGGTGAGAAAAGCATTGGAGACTTGGCAATTGAGAAGCTTCAGCTTGAGGCAGCTCAGCTTGAAATTGAAGCTGCTACAAGTGCTCTACATAAACTCGCAGAAATGAGTCGACAACTTTTGAATAAGGCTAGCTTGAGTGTTGAGGCTGATAACTATATCAGTGTCGTGCAAAATAGCCCTGATTCGATCACAGATGTCACCAATAACACTGACTGTTTCACTGAGGTAAAAACAGGAGTTACTCGGCTCTCAGCTTTGACTGAGCAGCTTGTGAAAGAGGCTGGTATTGTTGCTGCAAACTAGTAGAGGTAATGAAGAAGGTTGTGAAGGGACACTGTGTTCGTTACTTTTGTGGCCAAAAGCCATTGTTAGCATAACCTGTCTTTTGGTGGATCATAATATCTTCACTCCTTTTGCAATATAATATATATGCAGCGAACACTTCTGTTTGTCTGGTTGTGGAGGTCGAAACTTACTTTTAATGTGCAAGTTACAATCAGAGTGTATATGTTTTAGACAACAAAAATAGGATGGAGAGATTCTCAGTTGCTGCTTTTTGTTATCTTCTGTTAAATCGAATGTCTTCGACACTTATAAAGCCTTGCAAACATCTGGCCCTACTTTCCCTGAAGCTGTTCTAGAATACACTCACTGTGTATACGATGAAAAAAAACAAAGAGGTAGGCTCCATTTTTTTTTTCCCCGTTTTGGTGGAGACAATAAAAAGATGTAGGCTCGATTCTTCTGTCCATATCGAACCATTCTTGTTACTCTGGCAACTACACGCGTTCAAGACGTAAGCCACCCGAATTTATTCTTTTTGTGCTTCAATTCCCAGTTTTATAAAACTTATTTTTTTAATTAAAAAATCACTTTTTTTAAAAATTCTCTCAGTACACATTCTAATTATAAATTATTTTAACTATAAAATACACAATACGACAGAAAAATACAATCCTTACAATACTCGTTAGGAGTAGGTGAGGATCAGTGTTCATATTACCAACATAGAAAATGACTTGAGACCACGTAATTTCCATCAATTTCATCAGGCATGGGAATTACTATTTAGTAGATTAGAGGGGTCTTGTTTTGACTACGTAATAATTTCACGTGCAATCATAGCAAATGGATTATACTAGAATATTTAAAATAACTACAATAAACAAAATTATTCCAATATCTATTAGTATTTTAATAAATTATCAAATATTTATTAATTATTAAATAAATTTATTATAAAATTTAAAATTAATAAATATTTAATAACATCTTATATTATATATATATATATATATATATATATATATATAAATTTTAGTTTTAAAAATGAAAAACTTACTTTAAAAGATAAAATAAAGAATCTTAAGCATTAATATCAACATATAAGATCATAATACATATAAATATAAAATAAATTATAAAATTATTAAAATTCACTTATTTAATTTTTTTATTAATAATTAATACTTTTTGCTTTTTTATATAAAATAAACTTCTCATTTCAAAAGAATCAAAAATTACACACACACACAGCTCAAAGCAAGGCCCACAAGCAAAAGCAAATTTCTTCGCCAAGGAAAACTATTCCGGCTGGCATCACATAAGTATCTTAAAATGTTTGATAAATAATGATTATTAATTCATAACGATAAATAATGATTAATTCAGAAACACAACATACTTTCCTAAGCTTGGGCTCCAAACAAGAAACAAGAGGAATCAAGAGAGAGAAGTGAAAACAAACAATGCTTCAAGAATTAATCACATAACATAGATCTTGATTCATTGCTTATTTCACTCCTTCCCTTCCATTCTTCTTTCAATTTCAACAAGCATATTATGGACTTCATAGTGTTCATTATGCAAAGCCTTTGCGTGGAAATTAAGTGTGTACAAAGTTACCTAACCCTGTGAAGCATATGTACAAATTTTGCATTCAGAGTCAGCACTAATGGCATTTTTATATATAAATACCATTTTCAAGTGATGTTTGTTCAAAGTGCAGTATGTCAGAACAGCTTATGTAATTCCTTCACTAGTCCAGGGACTAGTTCATGCTAACCTGTACATGCGTTGGTGATCCAACTATACAGAGATAGGAGCAGTAAAACTACCGACCAGTGGATGTGTTGACACCTTCTTTGAAAAGGATATTAGCAACTGAAGGAACCCATGCTGTGTTGCCAGGATTTGTAGCAGTGGAAGATCTCCGTGAAGGGCTGCTGGCATTTTGGCCATCTATATATTGACTTTCACTTTCTATTGCATTAACCTTCATGCTCCTCCCCGCTTTCTTTCCAACTAATATGCCTAGTTTCATAGCTGTAAGTAGGCCGAATGCAATCAGAACAGGTCTAACTGCCCAGTGATGATCCTCCACATGTTGATACTTCCCTATCACCCCTGGACAGGTCCTAAAATCAACCAATTCAACCTCGGAGGGATCAGCCATGAAGGTGTTCGATTCATCCCAAAAAGTCAACATCCCTGGGAACTTGACAACTAGACACCCATTTGGTAGGATCCATGAAATCCTACCAGTAGCCCAGGCGCCTCCCCTTTTACGAGGCCATTCAAATCGAGGACTCAAAACGTTGGTTTTCAGCCTAACAAACTGGCCCACACAGTAAGATTCTGCCATTTCAAGTTCCGAAGAATTTCCTTTCCAAAGAGTCTGCAGCCCAATGAATCCAACATCCACTCTACCATCACGATTGATGGAATGTAGAATACCCACTGGTGAGTGCTTCTCATCTTCATCCTTCAAGCATACCCAATCACCAGCTGCCAAACCAAATGTGACGCGTTCAAGCGTCGATACATGAATTCTTATAGGGTCATGAATACCATGGACCCTCACTAGAACAAAACCATGATCTGCATTACGTTCCAAACCAACAACAGTTCCTTCTGGGATATCCATGTTTTGAGGTTTGCATGAATTGGGAGGCTTTCTAGATCGCACCATATCACCCACCTGAAGGTGGTCCTTTGTGAGGAACCATTCTGTGTAGCCAGTGCTACTTGATTTTGCAGTAACTTTCACAGTTCCAAGGTATCTCCATCCTCCATCATTGGCTAGTGCATTCAGTGAGCTGAAAAGTAGGCAGAACAGTTAAGAGTATATTGTCATATTTAACGGCAGATCTTTCTTATCTTCATATAAATAGAAATTAACTGAACAAATAACCATGCTTAATTATAAATAATTCCAGGCTTTTCTCAAAGGTTATTGTTTTAATTCATTCTGGTACACACATTATGCCAGATTACTGGAAGCACTAATGTAGAGCACTTTCATTAATTCTCAACTAATTGGCTACCCATATTACACGTTCAGAATTCACAGTCAAGCCTGCACAAGATACAAGCTAGCTACAATCAATGAGCTTGCTAATTCAGAATTCACAATCAAGCCTGCACAAGATACAAACTAGCTACAATCAATGAGCTTGCTAACTAAAGTGTGAATGACAAAATCACCAGCTAGATAGTATGCACCAATTGCTGTGTCTCAGTGCATCTTCAAGTCTGAATATATCACCATGTTATGCAGTGCTACGTATTTGTAATTGATCTAAACAATACTATGTTTATTTGGGCAATGCTCATATGCAAGATACTAAAATGCAAGAAACATAATAATGATACATTTTCTCAAATATGCATGTAAAGAAGGGTTATTGCAAGTATATACATAACTTTAACCACCTTTTCTTTAGCAAGGAGTTGAAAAACCAACCACACGTCCCACATTAATGTTTCCTAGCATATGGCATACCACTATTTGGGGAGTCCCCATGTGAAAATAATTCATACAACTTGAACAGTTACAAAAGATCATTCAAAACTATGTTAGCTATGACATCAGTGTAAACTAGGTCATCATGTTACTAATGCATGATCTATATACATATATATATATATATATATATATATATATATATATATATAGAGAGAGAGAGAGAGAGAAATAATCCATGAAATATCACTACCAAATAATATACTAGTAGCACCGTTTCATCAGGCAATTAAAAAGCTTTTTTTTTTTTTTTTTTTTGGAAACTGCTCATAGATCACACATCCATCCTAAAAAAATGAAGACAACATCCATAATAATTCATTTATAGCATTATTTTAAAATGCAAGATATAAATTTAGTTGAAACTGTTTTGGGAACACGTCCTTACTCTTAAAAGGAGGCCTAGGCCACCAATCAAGAAAGCAAAATCACTTTTAAGCATAATTTTCAACTTAATTTACATTTTGCAAGAACTTCTTGTAACTCTTAGAATAAAATGTAAGTGAAACTACAGTTTACTTTGACCTGTACAACAGTTGAGGATGTTCATAAAGTGCATGGAATATATACATAAACTCAACCAATCACAGAAATCTCCATCTAAATCCCTATCAGCACCTATTGGATTGGTCAGTATACTTTTAATGAGTATGGAGTCAACTTCAAATGTGGAGCAAACATGCTCTTAATTTGTCATTGTAAGGGTGGAACAAGGAAAAGACTCTACTATAGCCCCAAAAAGCACATACTTGAATGTTTTAGAGCTCTAGACCTAAAGGAATTATGATAGTTTCCACACCTTGGACCCTTCTTGTGAGATGTACCATGTTTTGGAAACGAATAAAGACAAAGTGACATAAAATGATGAAGCAGGAATTAGATGGCAGAAGACAACATTCCCTCCGCAATGCCATACTGATAGGAATACACCCCTAATCTTAAGGGTGTATTCTAAGAAGGGGCACAAGAAACCACCTCCCCATGCTGAGTAGCTGAGTAGGCAATTCTGTTATGCATGCTGAGTTGGCAATTCTGTTATGTATTCTGTTATGGGAATCAGTTAGAGGTAGTGGGCAGCATATTGTAAAGGGAGATGGGAAGTTAAATAGGGTATGAAAAGGGAAGGAGGGAGGCAATTTGTTAGGATTGGGATTGGGGGAGAGACCAGCCCTCTCTAAAGGCTTGGGCATTTTCGTTTTTGTTCATTTTCTCTCTTCTTCTGAATGTACTCAATTGCTGTTATCATCTTGATATCAACTTGAATCAATAAAAACCTCTCATTTCAGTTTCAATTTCAACTTAATACTCTGTTGAATCTATCAACTGGTATCAGAGCTCCTGATCCAAGAGCCCTGAATGGTAACAACCAGAAGCATGGAGGCCCGTTTTGATGCTATGGAGGAAAGGCTCAGGGGAACGGAAGAAAGGTTCCGCCGGACAGAAGAGACGATGGCCGAACTCATAAGGAGCAACGTTGAGATTACCAGGCTGTTACAAAGCAAAGAACGACGCAGCTCCAGAAGCAGATCGAATAGGAGGCAAACGTCGAGGGAGAATTCAAACTCCGACGAATCTGACGAAGGTTATGAAGGGCGTACGCAGCGCAGTGACGACCATGGGCGCAAGCTAGAACTACCCATGTTTTCAGGCGAGAACACCCATGGGTGGCTCAACCGTGTCGAGCGTTACTTCAGGGTGAATGGCATCACCAATGGAGAAAAAGTTCAGGCAGTCATGCTGGTGCTAAAGGGTGAGGCACTAAGTTGGTTCCAATGGTGGGAACGGCAAAACCCACAAGCGTCTTGGGTGGAGTTTCAGGGGGAGGTGATTCAGCGATTCCAGCCAGAGCTAGAGGACAACCCGTATCACGAATTACTCAGTCTGAAGCAAACAGATTATGTGGCTGTCTACCGACTGGAATTTGAAAACATTATTGGTACGCTTCGTTATGAGGATGATGAAATGCTAAGAGAGATTTGGCTTAATGGGCTGCGTGAGGATATCCGATACGAGCTGTTGATGTATCGGCACCTAACGCTGTCTGACATGATGAACATGTCAAGAAAAATCGAACGGAAGAACAGTGCGCTGCTGCTGGGAGGAAGAAAGGGAATTGGGCCGGACCGCTCCAGTGGGTCGCTGAGTGTGGGCCAAAGTGAAAGTCACGGATCGGGTTATTATAACCCACGTGGAGCGTATTCAAGAAACGTGGGTAGATCCGACCCGAAGGAGATTAAAAATGCTGAGGGGTCTCGAGGTTTCTCACAACAGAAACCCACCCCCAATTTGAGCCCTAATTTCACCCCCACTGCGACCGTAACAGAGAGCCAAGGGAGCAATTCATCGAAGGGAGGACCAAGGCGGTTGACCCAGGCTGAGCTACACGACAAATCTCGTTGCGGACTCTATTTCCGTTGCGATGATAAGTGGCACCCTGGCCATCGGTGTAAGGTACGTAGTTTGCAACTCATGGTGGTTGAGGAGGAAGACGAAGTCAAAGTCGATCTTGGGGGCGCTGTGGAAAAAAAACGAAGAAAAGTTGGAGGAGGGAGAAACTCCAACGCTTCACCTGTCCCTACAAAGTTTGATGAGACTCGCATCTTCACAAATGATGAAGCTTTGGGCGAAGGTGGGAGAGCGAAACGTGGTAGTATTGATGGATTGTGGGACTTCACACAATTTTATTGGGATCGAAGTGTCCAAGGATCTGCGGTTAACAGTAACCGACACCCTATAATATCAGGTGGAGGTTGGCAATGGGTACTGAATCACGTGTTCGGGAGTATGCAGAGGAGTCACGATGATACTGCAAGGGCTAGAAATCCGACAAGACCTCTTTCTATTTGAGCTAGGAGGAGGTGCTGATGTGGTGTTAGGGTTGGATTGGCTGCGTAGTTTGTGGGAGATAAAGGCAAATTTCAAGGAGCTCACTCTGAAAATTAACACTGGAGGTAAGGAAATTCGGCTGAAAGGGGAACCTTCACTTTCTAGATCACTGGCCTCTTATAAGTCAATAAGGAAGACCTTGCAAGATGGAGGTTGTGGGTACTATATAGAACCTTCAGAGAAATCTCTTCCTACCAGTAACAGTGGTGAAGTGTGGCCAGAGCTAGAGGAGATTCTGAAGGCAGTATGAAGGAGTTTTTCAAACCCCCAGTGGCTTACCCCCACCGAGAAGACAGGATCATGCTATCACCCTCAAGGAAGGTAGCAATATACCCAACATTCGCCCTTACAGGTACCCCCATTCTCATAAAACTGAGATTGAGAAAATTGTAAATGAGATGCTAGATTCTGGAATAATTAGGCATAGTATTAGCCCCTACTCAAATCCGGTTATTTTAGTTAAAAAGAAAGATGGAGGGTGTAGGGTCTGTGTGGACTATAGAGCCCTGAACAAGATGACAATTCCAAACAAATTCCCCATACACCCGCAATTGATGAGTTATTGGACGAGTTGGGGGGATCTAAAATTTTTTCTAAACTTGATCTCAAATCGGGCTATCACCAAATTAGAATGAGGAAAGAGGACATACCTAAAACTGCCTTTAGGAAGCATGAGGGCCATTATGAGTACTTAGTCATGTCATTTGGGCTGTCGAATGCACCATCCTCATTTCAAGCCTTGATGAACAAAGTGCTGAAACCTTTTCTTAGAAAATTTGTACTCGTATTTTTTGATGACATTCTCATTTTTAGCAAAGACCAGGAGACTCATTTGTCACACTGGAAGTTGGTATCTAAAGTACTTCAGTAGGAACAACTTTATGCAGATAAGAAGAAATGCTGCTTTGGACAGAGGCAAGTGGAGTATCTTGGCCATTTGATCTCTGCAGAGGGTGTCCAGGCAGACCCCAAAAAGCTTTCAGCCATGGCGGACTGGCCAACTCCAAAGGATGTGAAGAGCCTTCGAGGATTCTTGGGTCTGACAGGCTATTACCGAAGGTTTGTTAAAGACTATGGCAAAATAGCACAGCACCTCACCAACCTGCTGAAGAAAGACAATTTCACATATGGGGCTGAACCACAAAAGGCCTTTGAAGCCTTAAAGCAAGCTATGATAACAGTCCCGGTCTTAGCATTGCCTGACTTTAACAAGACGTTTACTGTCACCACAGATGCTTCGGGAAAGGGAAATTGGTGCGGTGCTCATGCAAGATAATCGGCCAATTGCTGATATTAGCCAAAGTTTCTCACCTAGGGCTTTAACAAATTCTGTTTACGAAAAATAACTTATGGCAATTATATTTGTTGTGCAGAAATGGAGGCACTACTTGATAGGTAGGCATTTTATCAAGGTTCTGAAAACCGGACCGAACCGACCGGTCGGACCAGTTGAACCGGGAACCGGTCATTTAGCCGGTTCGGTCAGGTTTACAAAGTCGGAATGCTTCAAAATCGGTATTGAACCGCTGAACCAGGAGCTAAACCGGCCAAACCGTGTGAACCGGTCACGGTTTGACTGGTTTCCGATTGAAACTTATATGTTGGAAACAAAATGGAGCTGCTGAGGTTCGAACACGGACCGTGAGGTTAGGCTTCCAACGCGCAAACCACCAGACCAACATGCTCTGTTACTTATATTGTTCCTTTTTTTTTTCTATACATACTATGAGAAAATAGTCAAAATACTTAACATCCTTTGTCAACCAAAACTCTATTTTTCTTGACCCTTAGCATCAGCAGAAGGTGCATAACTTCTTAATATGATCTTTTGTGAGTAATATATTTATAAAATATATAAAATGTGCAAGAGAGTGTGTGTGTGTGTGTGTATATATATATATATATATTTTAATTAGTATATACATTAAAATTTTAATATATATAAATAAAAATATGTATTTAATTATATTATTAGTTCCACCACAGTAAAACTATTAAATCATGAATCAGCTTATTCACTGGTTCAATGACCAGTTCGATTTTTAAAACTTTGTTGATGATATACAAATTGAGATTTAGTTGATTTGCATACTTTATAAGTCTTTTGATGGAATATTATTGAACTTATATTGTTTACTTGTTTAAAATTGTTATTGTTAGTATGATTGACTATAATGGTAGATTAATATTATGTTAGTGTAAAACTATAAATTGTGAACTATGTGAATTATGTTTATTTTGGTTAATTTATATGCTATATTACTATGTAGATTAATGTTGTGTTGCTTATATGAATGTAATATTTTTTACTTTATAACACTATTTTTTTATGTTTCAAATAATTTTATTATTAATTTATGTTGTATTTTTATAATTTTTATATATTTATTAGTATATAAATAATTTATATATATATATATACTTATATTTATATATAAATATAAATATATATTTAATTATATTCCGGTTCGACCGCGGTTCGACCACGGTTGAACCATTGAACCTTGAATCAGTACCTCGACCGGTTCAGTGACCGGTTCGATTTTCAGAACCTTGCATTTTATTGTAAAGACTGACCATAAAAGTTTAAAGTTTCTAACGAATCAATGAATTTTGGGGGAAGAACAACAAAAATGGACATCCAAGCTCCTAGGATTTGACTTTGAAGTGCAATACCAACCTGGGAAGGAGAACAAAGTTGCAGATGCCCTCTCTAGACAAACGCAGTTTTATGCTTTTACTAGTGTGGAGCTTCCTAGCCTGATAATTATTGAAGATGAACTGCAAAATGATCCCAAATTGCGAGGGGTAATGCAGGACCTGTTGTTAGACCCACAATCACACCAAAATTTCACCTTGCAAGGTGGAAGGCTCTTCTACAAGGGGCGGATGGTTATCTCCAAATAGTCCAGATTAATTCCACAAATTCTCAAGGAATTTCATGATTCTCAGGTTGGGGGACATTCTAGTTTTTTTCAAACACTCAAAAGGATTTCAAGGTTAATGTACTGGGAAGGGTTGAGGAAGACTATCCAAGGACTATGTAGCTGAGTGTGCTGTGTGTCAGCAAAGTAAAACTCAAGCATTGTCTCCAGCAATGCTTTTGCAGCCCTTACCCATCCCTACCCAGGTCTGGACTGAAATATCTATGGATTTTGTGGGTGGATTGCCTAAAGCTTTTGGAGTAGATACAATATTGGTGGTGGTGGATAGATTGACAAAGTATGCGCACTTTATCCCTCTCTGCCATCCTTATACAGCAAAGGAAGTGGCCTGAGTCCTTCATCAAGGAGATTGTCAAACTCCATGGGATTCCCTCTCTCAATTGTTCTCTGACAGAGATAGAGTCTTCTTGAGCACATTCTGGTCTGAACTTTTTAAGAGCTCGGGTACTAAGTTAAAATATAGTTCTGCTTATCACTCCCTCAGTCAAATGGTCAAACCGAGGTGGTTAATGGGTGCTTGGAAACCTATTTGAGATGTTTCTGCAGTCCCAAGCCCAAGCAGTGGCCCAAATGGCTTCATTGGGCTGAATATTGGTATAATACCACCTATAAAAGCTCCACGGGCATGACTCCCTTTAAAGCCTTGTATGGCTGTGAGCCACCTACTCTTTTTAGAGCAAATTAGTCATCTTTGGCAGATGAGGTGGACAAATTGCTGACGGAAAGGGACTCCATCATTCAAGAACTTCAGAGTCATCTAATTCAAGCTCAGAATCGGATGAAAGTACAAGCAGATCAGCATAGGAGAGATCTTACTTTTGACCTTGATGAATGAGTGTATTTAAAGCTGCAGCCTTATAGATTGAGATCCCTGGCTAAACGATTCAATGAGAAGCTAAGTCCCAGGTTTTATGGACCCTACAAAGTCCTGGAGCGTATTGGAGAGTCTGCCTACAAGCTGGAGTTACCTGATTCCAGCAAAATTCACCCTGTTTTTCACGTTTCTCTCCTCAAAAAAGCAGTAGCAGCTTCGATCACGCCCCAGCCTTTACCTCCCTGTTGAGTGAAGAACTTGAACTGCAAGTAGAACCAGAAGAAGTCATTCAGTGGAGGAAATCATCAACTGGACAGACTGAAGTGCTGATCAAGTGGAAGAATTTGCCGTCCTTTGAAAACACCTGGGAGTTTTTCCCTGTCATTCAGCAGCAATTTCCTAATTTTCACCTTGAGGACAAGGTGGTTGCTTTGGGGGGGAGTATTGATAGGAATACACCCCCAATCTTAAGGGTGTATTCTAGGAAGGGGCACAAGAAACCACCTCCCCATTCTGAGTAGCTGAGTAGGCAATTCTGTTATGCATGCTGAGTTGGCAATTCTGTTATGTATTCTGTTATGGGAATCAGTTAGAGGTAGTGGGCAGCATATTGTAAAGGGAGATGGGAAGTTAAATAGGGGTATGAAAAGGGAAGGAGGGAGGCAATTTGTTGGGATTGGGATTGGGAGAGACCAGCCCTCTCTAAAGGCTTGGGCATTTTCGTTTCTGTTCATTTCCTTTTCTTCTGGATGTACTCAATTGCTGTTATCATCTTGATATCAGCTTGAATCAATACAAACCTCTCATTTCAGTTTCAATTTCAACTTAATACTCTGTTGAATCTATCACATACCAATAGAAGGGAAGTAGAATTACAAAAGACAATGGAGAATACAACAGAAAAATGGTGTACTTCAGAAATTTTTGAAAATTTTATTAAAATTTAATAATTAGCTCCCAACATATTACATCACCAGGAAGCAATTCAACTTCAAGCTTTCATAGAAGCTATAGAAGTTGTCCTACATGGCAACTGCTGTACCTTGCTGCATTAACAGGATAGGCACAGCAGGTTCATTGATATTCAGTTATGACTATAACAATTTCCCTAAAAGAATCCTTTCTATGATAATTAGTACTAAAATACTACACAACAAGAATCTGAATTACCAAAAAAAAAAAAAAGGTTTTGAGTTATCATATATAGCCTTCCAAAATTAGTTCATATACTCGATATACATGAGCAACAAATATGACGCTAATGTGTGAGAGCAGTGGTTTATTGTGAGGTGAGAGGAGGGAACTGTGACAATTGGATCTTATATGAATGGTGAGGATTAGAAATTACTTAAAGGTGACCACTTAAAAAAATCACATGACTTTATGTTTTAATCTTGATCACACAACACACATGCATGATATGATGGTTAAGATTTGCTCTAAGCCAGACCTTGATTTGCTCCTCACTTGATATGCCCCCTATATATTAAACTATGTATCAGAAAAAAAAAAAAAACTATGTTTTGCAGGTTGATCAATTCTAATGGACCTTGATTAATATCACACATAAACCACTTAAAAAGAATAACTAAATCAATTAAGCCAGACCCAACAGAATTACAACTTTGTGAAGCTACAAAAAAAGCCTACATAGTTACAGAAACCTTCTAGAAAAATCTAGAAAACATACAAACCTTTTAAAGATGCTCAGAATATCTACCATTAAAGGACGATTCCTCAAATCATACTCAAAGCATCCATTGAGGAGATTTTCAATTGAAGAAGGAAGGCCACTTGGAATATGGGGTTTTTCATGTTTTTCAACAACTGATTGGTATATTTCACCAACAGGACACCCATACCAAGGTTGATTACCAGTCAACATTTCCACAATGGTGCACCCAAATCCCCATGAATCCGTTTCAAAGGATATAGGGCCTCTGACTTCTGGTTGCCATTGCTCTGGGGCCATATAATTTGGAGTTCCAAGCCTGTGAGCCATATCTGAGCTTAGGAATGAGGAGCCAAGCAAAATACTGGGAATACCAACATCTCCCAAAATTGCTTGATCATTATCATTGATAAGAACATTAAATGGTTTAAGGTTGAGAATTAGGCTTCCTTTTGAGTGAAGTTCCAGAATACCTTGAGCCAGATTGATTCCATACCTGCATCCAATAACATGCCCTTAGTATTGACCAGTTTCCCCCTCCCTCCCTGTGCTATATAAAGATATAGATAAGCATATTTTCACTGAATAAACACATCACCTCAAAACATCATGCAACGAAATCCTTCCTTCTCTGAGTCTAGCCATCTTGTCACCAATAGAACCCTCATACAAATTCATAATGATGCATATCTGTGAGAACAAACAATTACGTTAGCAAGATAGAAGCCAAATAAGCATATAAAAATCTCCCATTTAGTGAATAAAATGGACAGTCGAAGTCTAACCCTTCCATTCAATATTGAAATTCCATGTAGCCAGCAAACACTAGCCACTCCTTGGCACTTAAAATATAACTCATTGAACTTCTCTAATACAATCTTCATATGATCCTCTCTGATTGGATATAACATCTTGGCAGCAACTTCATGGTACTCATCATAATCTTCAGTTGACTGATGACGAGTTGCTAACCAAACATCACCAAAGGGCCCCCGACCGATTCTGTGTCTAAGTTTCAACCTTTCAGGTTCAATCCACGGATTCGCGCTGCTGGATGAGACTCGAAAAGTGTCAGTATCACCTTCCAAGATCTCATAGTCAAAAGAAGCTGCTGGCAGAGTAGTAATGAGTTCTTTAGCCATTCCTGAATCTGAAATTGTAATATACATAAAATAATTCAGCAAATTGCATAAATCCCAAGACGAGTACACAGATGCGATGATTAACATTTGAACTTCTGGAACTATGTCTATGCACATGCACAGAACAGTTCATTGTTACTTAGCACTTCAAATAGACACAAAAATATAAAAAGAGAAGGAGTGCACAAAGGATAATTTTGCAAGGAAAGGAATTTGCAATAAATATAATGCTTTCAAGGAATGTTCATTCCTCCCCGCCCCACCTCTCTCCATTTTGGCCATAATCATGTGTCTGTAAGACAGAGTAAAGCATAAAAAAATTGAGATTTGAGAAAATATATAAATATTTAACAGATAGGACAGAACAATCACAGAAAGATAGCAGCTACAAATTAATGTTTTCAACATGGCACCCCAATGAACCATGTGTTCACTGCATATAAAAACTGCATGTCCGAACCATAGATTTTGCAACTGCAGTTTTTATGAACAAGAACATAACGAAATACTTCCTGCTCAAGTTGCATTCTATCTAAGCAGAAAATAATTCCACAATAAAAAAAGTAATTCCCCCCCTTTCACAATGTTTTATTTTAAAACGTGAAAATTTCTACCATTCATTCATTCAGTTACACGATTCCCTGACTCCTTATCAAGTAAAAATAAAAGTAGTACAAATAAACAGGAATGCAATCGCCAATCGGTATCAAATAAAAATAAGGGATCGCCACCTATTCATGTGTTTTCATCACCCAAACCAAAGAAAATAAAAATAGTTGACCAAAATGAGCAAGAGAAAGCTATCTTAAGTTAACTGGTACAGGCTCTCAGATATTCATTTCCTGTTGCTGCGCCTCAAATTCTCAATGTTGCGGGCATCTAAAGCCCGAACCAAACCCCCAAGAGCACCTTTTGGGAGAAATTGAGCGAGCCAAACTATTCAACTTCAACACAGAAACGCAACGGCTCACTCACTCACTCATCCACACCCAAGCAAGGCAACACATGCATGCATACAACTAGTCACCAACCCATCAGCATATGCAAACTCTTCTTCACCTTCTGAGAACTAAAAGAAGAACAACAAAACAAAAAGCATGTAAATTTATAAACTTTTGTTTTCCTGGTTTGATGATGAACAAAATTGAGGAGCCATAAACAGTAGAAAATTCACTGCAGCTGAGTATAATCAGAAGTTTACAGAACCCCAAAAAGAGAAAAAAAAAAAAAGAGTGTAATCAAAAGAATAAATTCTGGGCAGTGTGAGTGAGAGAGCAGTGACGAACCAAAAGCGTGATGAACAATGAACAATGAACAGTGAACAGAGAAAAAGACTAGATTTACAGAAATTCAAACAAGGCAGAGAGAGAGCGAACCGAAGGAAGAGATAACAGGTGTTGATTGTTGAAGAAACAACGTGTGGGGTTGGAATCTCCAAGAGAAAACGAGGAGTCGAATTTGTTAAGGAAACAAAACAGACGGGAGGTTTTTTTTATTTAAATAAAATAAAAAGAAGAGGGTAAAGTGGTTCTTATGCATCTCCGATGCGGGGCCCACAGTGATAATGCGATATAATAATTATTTATGATTTATTAATGGATTGGAATATTGCACGCAAACGCAATGTTTCTCTCCCGAGTTTAACGCTACTTTTTTGTCATATACCATTCTACGTATCGTAACTTACAAGTTTCAGTTCTTAGAGATTGGATTGAAAAACGATTACCAAAAAAAAAATAGGATTGAAAAAAAGAAGTAAAAGGGTAGATAAATGGGTAAAGAATGATAAACAGGACGAAAAAGGTAATTTGACAGAGCATTTTACGATGCCCTGTACTTCAGGAAAGGACGCATGTACTCCGCGATATGAATCTGTATTCAAAGTTACAAACTGTAAAAACAAGTATTAAGGCCCAAAAGAAGAAACAAACTGTAACAGGGATGATGGAGGAACACTTCTTTTTTTACTTCTATAAAGTAAATGATTCATTTTAAAAAATAGAGCAAAAAATATTAATTTTTAATAAAAAATTAAATAAATAAATTTTAATAATTTTATTATTTATTATACATGTATATATATTTTATTATAATTTTAATTATTATTATTTTATTAATAATTATAAATTTTTATTTTACTCTTTAAAGTGAAGTGTTATTTTAGAAGAGTCAAATTTTTTTTAATAATCAATTAAGTTATTGAATATATTGTTTGATTGGCACATCTCAATACATGGATTATGATGGTAAGCTTTTGTGAATGAGCTTGCTATGATAGGTAAGTTAGTCCATTTCTTTAGTTCACAAATGGAGATGCCTATCTCTTTCCCTTGGAGCTGTCAAAGTTTACCGCTGAGTTAAAAGAAAAGTGAACTGTATCAGATTGGTTCACTTTGGATACAAGTTGAAAAAATAACTTCGCTCACTTTAAGTGAATTAGTAGGTTAAACGGGTGACTCAACATAAATTAAAAAATAAAATAAATAAATATAAATTTATATAATTTTAACTAATAATTTTTAAATTTAATTCTTAATTATCATAAACATAATCAAAACATGATTAAAAATTCATAAAATTAAATATTTTAATTAAACTAACTTTTTAGTGTCACAAATCATAATTAAAATAAGACAAAAAATTTATAAAATTAAAATTTTAATTAATTTAATTTTTAAAATGAACCAATCCAGCTCACCATGCCCAACCCATCATTTGATGGGTTGAGCTGGGTTAGTTTGGGAGCCATGTCTCATTTTAATAGCTCTACTTTTCATAATGTTGTGCAGTGACTTTTATTGAGACCACGCAGACAAAAACATTGTAGAATAGGGATAATCTCTCTTCCTTACACACACAATATTCTGTTAACAAATTTGGTGTTTTTCTTTTGTATAATTTAGTGATTAATTTTCAAGACTATCATTATGCATCTTCGTCATCTTATCCAGGTAAACCTAAACCTAAATTTATAGATAGAATGTATTGAAATACATGTCATACGTTAGGATTAAAAAGTAGGGATTTTATTTTATATTTGAGTAATTTTTTGAGTTAATTCTAAGAATTTTGTTAACGTATGCCTTAAAGGCACGTGTTAAGGAATGAAATAACATGTACTGTCATTTATTAAATCATCCTAATTATTTAAAAAAATATTAAATGTGTTTTAAATTTTGAAAACATTAAATGATTTTATTTTTTATTTAATATTTTTTATTATTGATACTTAACTTTTATCTTTAAGACACACGTTAAGAAAACCCTAATTCTAAAATTAAGTTCACAACACTTTCTTGTGGCTTCTTAATCCTTGAGACTTTAATACACTTTTCTTGTATAATTACCACTGTAAAATTGTGAAAGTAACATTGCTTTATCATTAGTTTTTATTTTATATATTAGTGGTGGAAAACAAACTGATTGCATAATTCACTAAAAAATTTTAATCTAGACTTCGAATTGTAATAAATAATAACTATATATACCATGATAGTATATAAATTAATTAAAATCATTTACACGACGATATCTCATAAGTTTTGAAATAGAACAGTTGTGTAAAATGTCAAACTACACATTCATTCGTGCATAAGAAATTAAACCCAGTTGTCAAACTTGTGCCATAGTTTAGTTAGAATGGTGAAATGGGAACGACTGCCATCGTCTTGTCGTTTCTATAGGAAGATGTTAGTGTTGGAGTAATCATAGAGACGTATAGTCTTGTGTAAAAGGCTAAAAAGCATTACGAGTCAAAGAAGAGCTTGTTGTTTGGCACCTTCATGGGCCTTGTTTGGACACTGGGTTAGATTAATTTCAATGCGTTACTCTTGTTTTGTGGCGATGACTGGTTTGGATTTGGCGTGTTTGAGAACTGTGCGACCCCTTTCCCTCACTGATGATCATGGACCAGAGAAGTAGAAAATCAAGGGTGTATTTAATTTGATTTCTATTTTTATTTTTAGTTTATAAATTTTTATTTATAATCATAAAAATGTCACCTTATTTTTATTTTATTTTTTATTTTCATAATTTTGTGAAAAAAATGGTGAAATAAAAGTTATTAATCAAAACATATTAACTGAAAATAAAAATAAAAATAAAAAATAAACCAAACACATCCCAAGTGATTTTGACTGCAAATCTCATGGACCAAGCAATCCCATAGGCCACATTGATCTTCATATTGGTGAATAAAACGAAAAGAAATTCTTGTCTACTTTCATAATAATATACTTATCTAACAAATACATAATGTATGGTATTGTATAGCCATTTAGATGTTAAATTGAATTTATATTTTTGAATAACAAAATTAAGATAAAATCTGAACCCTTCAATTCCTCTTGCAAGAGTACTTAAGAATTTTTACAAAACAGAAGGGCAAGAATGTAGAATGTCAAGATATCAAATTCACTATCAAAATAATCACCCCACTTGGCAATAATATATGTGGAAGTCTACTCTTTCATAAAACTATATCTCATAACACAGGCGTTCCAATACAAATATTTATAACTCACAAGAACTCTTCTTAATGAATAAAGACTCTAATTTATTTTCCGACCAGAAAATAAACATCTTCCTTATCAATACAATTCAGAATATAAAGCTAGTACTAATCATCAAAATAGAAATTTGACTCAAACTTAATGCAGGTTGCAAATCTTCATTTTCCCTAGCTAAAACTTCCTAACCACCCACGTAAAACTGATCCAAAAACCACACAGGGATAAAGGATTCTGCAGAATCTGCAGCTGACTTTTCCACAGCACTGCAACTACAAACGTCTTACATCTACTTGGTTTACAAGTTACAACCAACCATGACATCCTCATAAAAGCCAAGTTAATCCGCCAGAAGAGGAAATAACTTTCAGAAACATGCATCTTTCATTCCTTACCACATCAATTATATCAGCACATATAAAACACACACAGTCTCTTTCCATCATTAATAAACACACTGCTTCTGGTGCCCACGTAGATATTCAATAAAAAATAAGGAAGAGAGATAATGCAAGCACCAAAAGAAACAAGAAATAATCCTAAACATACAAACAATCAATCAAGGGGTAGTTAGTATTTTGACTTTGGTTTATTCTTCAGCTTCAGAGTTCATATCATGTCTCCTTTTTTTTCTTGTCCCTATGTTTTCCTACGTTTTCTATTCACCTTCCAAAAAGAGGGGGAAAACAAAAAGAGACAAAGAATCAAATCTATAGTGAAATTTCAGATTTTACACAGCACATTCTTTTCTTTTTCTTTTTTTTTTTTGGTACATCACAGCACATTCTTTTCGTTGGTACATTATTACACGTTTGAAATCGAAAATAGAGAAATGTCCAATACTTTTCCACGTGGATTGGAATTAATGTAAGAGCACAAAAAAAAAGACTATGTTTGGATTGAGGTAAAATTTTAAAATAAACATTCTCTTTTCCTCTTTTATTTAAAAGTTTTATAAAAGAATAAATCTTTTGTTAATTTTTGTAAATATTTTCAAATTTTTTTAATTTAAAATTTTTTAAAACATTTAAAATATTTAAATAAAAGAAAAAAAAATTATTAATTAATATTCCTTTTTTCTTCTTCTCCATTCTTTTTCTTTAATTTTTTTTAATTTCTTTTCGTTTTATCTTCTCCAAACTACCAATCTTAGCTCTAGGAAGAACCTTGTTAACACTTAACAATGTCCTGGCTAAGAGCAGCAATCTGGGAATCAAGGAACTTAATAGTCTCTTCCTTTTGCCTCTCCAAGCTAGGCAGTTAGCCAATGCCTTCTGCAAGGCTGCAACTCTACCTCCACTTTCTTCCTACCCTCCGCCAGCTTCTGCTCCACCTCCGCCTGTGTCTCCTTCTCATCTGATTCAGAGCCGCAGATATCTCCGCCCTCGCGGCCTTCATCACCGCCGTCGCCTGCTCCTCCAGCTGCTTCACCTCCTCCGACATGTCCTTCACACCGTTCAGCTTCACCCGAATGGCCACATCTCTTTCGTCCATGAATTTCCCAAGTGGGGTGAAGTTATCTTGTCCAAAGCAGCCATCAGCAGCAGAAACTCCCCCATTATGATGGGGAGGGTCAGGTTGAAGTCGAAAAGCGCGGCTTTCTCAAAGGGATTGGAGGGAGAGGATGTGGGGCTTTGAGAGTTTCAGAGTTGGGGCTATGGGAAGTGAAATTTGGACAATGGGAATGGAAATTTAGGTCTGGCGGGGGAAGTGGTTGAAAACTGAATCAGAGACTTGGAGGAGGCCATGATCACGTTGGCCATGGCGGAAGCTGAGTTTGTGATTGCAGATTTGAAGTGTATGTCTCGCTCTGAGGATTGTTGTGTGATAAGGGCCATTTAAAATCTAAATTCTTTTGCCACACAAATTGATAAGGGAGGATGCGCGAATGGCCATGTGTCACTTCATGCACGTTGGTATGGTACTGTCCTCAAACAAGTTTTATGCTGTCTCCCCCGAGAAGGGTAGCAAATAGGAAGGTGAAAATGAGTTACGCTTTTTTAATTACATTTAAAGTGATAATTTCATATATTAGATTAGTATTTGTAAGATACCTGCCATAGATATAGAAACTCAAAAATAAAAGCCTCCTGTTTTCTAGGTAAGTCTTAACACCAGTTATTTTAAAAGTTGTTAGAAACACTAGCGATCTTTTAGGTCAGATCAGGTTTTATTCCCAACATTTTTTTGGGCAATAAGATAAAGACGTTGTTAAAGAACCAACGTGCTTTCCTTGAACTGTGACTTTATGGTTCTTTTCTTTCAACACAGGTTTTATACTTTCTTTCTAACCAAAAAAAAAAAAAAATAGATCCCTTGAACTAAATAAACAGACTGTATAGAATAGAATCATTAAAATGAGAATGTACACCGCATTTATTGTCCCACAATCACTGCCATCTCAACCAATACTCTCGCACACTGTCTGCATATATAGGATTCAAAATTTATAGAAGGAACTCATCTTTCATCTGTTGCAAGCGTTACTGGATGTGTTGTGAGTTAAGACACATTTCTCCCAAATATCAATACTGTTTCCATGTATGTCTCCGAGAATAGTGCCTCCTCCTGCAAAAGTAAACAATCCTTCTAATCTTCCTAAAACTGCCCAGTATACACCTGGCAATCATCGATGGGCAAATCCGGCCTTTAGTTCTACTTTTTCTCACAACTGCCAGCCGGGTGTATGAGAACAACCCTCCCAAAAGGCCAGTTAACCTGTTCTTTCTAACACGATCTTCTTCATTGTAGTGTTGGATCTCCCCATTCTTCATGGTTATGTCATCCAAACCCATGTCATCATCGTCACTAAGTTCTTTCGGTTGATAGCTATTCACTTGGGACGACGACCTGCACCTTCCATGTAAATCATCTAGCTAGTGTAAGGACTTGTTTGAGGACAGTACCATATCAACATGCACCAAAACTCTTTATCTAATGGAGGTTCCCATCAATATTTCTACCAAAATGGTTAAGTGCTACTATAACAGTCAGGGGTGATAGAAGGTTGCAACTTGCAAGCCTCGTATAATTTCCTGGGCATAAAGGTCATATTTAAAGACCTCTACAGCTCCAGTGTCTTTTCTTATTTTCAATTGTATTCATTTTTTTAAATAACATCTTCCATAATATCAACTTATTCCAATACGTGGCTTGTAACTGAAAGAAGAGGTAAACAGAAGATAAAAAGAGCGACCCAAGCAATGTATTATTTTAAGCGAATTTCAAAACAGATGTATTACCTGCAGAACCAAGTTTTTGTTCATTTAAGGGCACATTTTCAAATACTCTTTGACTAATGACAAGTGTTGAAAGTAATTGCCCACCATGTGAAAATTCAAGCATACAACAAACAGAAGAGAGTTCATTAAACCTATATGTTTTTATATAAATATTTATGAAAAAACTGCTTATTTAAATCACATTGGCTTGACATTTTCATGATGATACATGGACTTCCTGAACCAATTAAAGCACAGGCCAAAACTCAACTAGTGCAACCTGGCAAACAACATGTTGTTCCTGCAACAGCTGAATATTTGCCTGGTTATATAGAAAAATTTAACAGCAGAGACCATAAAAAAATTTGTACCTCCCGTGTTGTTTCAAATTGAAAACTCGTTTCTTCAACCGCTTTTTACGAAAACTGCAACTGTTTGAGACATGGTGGATGAAACGAAGCTGCGCATGCCAAAACAAAACAATAACTATTATGAGCAATAGACTTCTAACTATTACACATTATAGGAGTATGCTAAAAGAGAAGCAGTCCTAAAAATGATGGGTATACTTAGTTAGCTCTTAAATCTGATAAGAAGCTACAACAAGAACTAATTTAAATGGGTTTTCCTTTTCCTTTAGCATACATTGTGGTTGCAGAAAGCAACCATAAAAAACTAGGGAAAAAAAAAAAAACAATACCTTCAAATCTCAAACATACCAAGTCACCAACTAGTTGAGACTTAAAAGTCCTTTTGAAATGTTAGATAAATTGTATTCTACCCAGAATAAAGTCACAGGATTCACATAATTATCATCAATCTTTCTTTTTTAATAACTTTGATTATAAATTAACCATTTATGTGAGCAAAGATATCTTCTTCGTCTGTCTCTACTCACATCATCTTTTGGATAAATATAGCTTACAAATACATGCATGGAACATGCCAATGCACTATTCAGAGATCTCGATCTGCAACTTTGCCATCCCTACATATTAATTTTTACCCAAATCCTTAGAGAATGAATTACAAACCACAATGTTTGATGACAAAAACAAATATCTGGAGACTCCAAATTATGCATATGACTATATGAGAGAGAAAGATTACAGGAACACAGAGGCTAGAGCAGTTCAAATTTGATGATTCAGCCAAGTATTTTACCAATATGTGTAAATGCAGCTTAAGGTGGCTCTTGGATAAATCTGAAAGTAAAGTTGCAAACCTGGTCACCATCTTTGATGTCATAGTTTCTAAGATAATCCCCTTCTGTAACTAGCTTCTGTCCATCATAGCATAAGCAAAATTGCCCCCAAACATGTGGCCTCCACAACCCAATGTAAAAAATATATATAATCAGACAACAGATTATGATTATGGTAATCAAGTAATTGTAGAAACTTCGGAATAAAAAAACAACAACATTCCGCTTCTTTTCCATGAGATTAAGAAAGCAAAAACTTTCAGTACGTCTATCCAAATTGAAGTAGTGAAGCCTATACTTGTTTCAATATTCCAATATTATGATATAAAAATTCTGAGATTAAAATAAAAAGAGATTACAATGGTCTCAAGAGGGTCAAAATCAAAATTATTAAACAAGACAACCAAGAAGCTTTCCGAAATCAACTTAGTAAAATTACATATCATGCATGCTTCATCAACTTATGAAAGATGAGTGATAAACACACCATGAAATTTTCCCTGGCCCCTTCTGAGGCATGTGACTAAAGACTGCCTCCACTGCCTGCTTAAGTTCTGCAATAGTTGCAGTCTTTGCAACTTCAATATCTGTAAACAAACTCTTATGTCAATTCAATATCCAGGGATATGTGTGTGTGTGTTTTAAAGGGAGTAAGTGGATAGAAAAAACTGGATAATAGTTAAGCTGAGAACCTTAATCAAAGCCTCCCCCGCCCCAACCGAAAAAAGGAAAAAAGGAAAAATGATCTTCTGAAATTCATTATGAAGACCTTTAAGGGTATGTTTGGACGGGACATTTTGGAGGAAAAGGATAAAAAAGGTTAATTTTTCATTTCTTGAAGAAATTATAAAATGTTTCTCAAAATGAAAAATGAAAATGTAAAGATAGAAAAGTTACTTGATAATCTCTAATAAAAAAAATTACAATGATGAAATAGGCCGTTAACATACAAATAAGAAACAAACTTCTTTGAAGAAAAGGAAAAAAAAAAAAAAACTATTCAAGAGTAGTCCCAAAACTAGTGCAAAAAGGCTTCGATTGCCTAAAATTCCTCTACCGGCAGGACTTGGAAGAAAGAGCAGCGAATTACCGAAGCAAGAGCCATCCAACTTGAGCACGGAGAGCCTGAGGGGTTCGGAAGGAAGGTTCTTGTAGGAAAAACTTTTCCTGGAAAAAATGGCGTCGACGATCACGAGGGAAGAAAATTGCATCGCCAGAGTTCGCCGAGGGCTCTTCTGAGAAAGCCCGGAGGGAAAACCGCGCTCCACTTGGAACCTACTCTCGGCCATAGCTGGTTGGCTCTCAGTAGCCCGAAACCCAAGGCTCGATTGAGTAAAGAAGCAAGTCAAGCCATGGCGTTTATAGAATGGAGGAAACAGAGAGATGCTTGGAGCAGAACAACACGCATTGTGCAAATGGGGTTAGGGTTTCGCTTTTGGAACTGTAAAGGAGCTTGTGTCGAGGAGATTCCAGAGAGAGAGAGAGAGAGAGAGAACTTCCTTCGTGCGTCTGAATTCCGGAGGGAGAGATATAAGGGGTTTTGGGAACGGGGAGAAAACCGTTACCCGCGCCGTCAACTGCCTTCTTTTGTGGGTTTAGGCTTGGGCTTGGGCTTGGGCTTTTTTTAGCTAAGTCGAACGAGATTAAGCTACTTCGCATTTTAAAATTTTTTCACCGCAACAAAAATTGTGAATTCTGAGCAAAGTTCCAAGTACCGAGGACCAACACATGGGGTAATTGACTCAATGTCAATTAATTACATTTTGAAAACTAATTTTTAAAATGAGTCAATTTTAAAATAATTTACTATTTTAAGGCGGTTTTTGCTACGCTAGTGGATGCCGACATTTTTTTTTCTTTTCTCCACTTTACTGCCATGTGTTGCAATACCAAGAATTGTACCTAGTGACGTGGCATCATCCTTGGGACCCGTTCCAGCATAGCCTGCTGCTACACGTGACACGTATCTAGTTTCCTCTCCCCTCTATATAAACCTTTCACCCTATTTCGGCTTCTCATTCTTCATTTCTTACTCTTCACTTTTTACTCTTTAATTTTTTTTCTTTTTTTTAAAGAATTATAATTTTTTATTTGGTTAAGTACATTTATAATTAAAAATTTAATTTTTACGATTAATGTTTTTTTGTTTGCATAAAGTACGTAATTTTTTGGTATTGCAACATGTGGCGCTAACATAAGTTAGCATCGTGCCAAAGAGGCAAAAATTACCTAAGGTGGTAAATTGTTTTAAAATTAGTTTATTTTAAAAAATAATTTTAAAATAGGCCTAAGATCAATTATATAAATGATTGAAAGATGGTTAGTTTTTTTCTAAGAAATAGTTTCAAAAATATTTTAAAAAATATTTTTGTATTAATTTTTTAAAAATCCCAAATGATAAAAAATTTAAAGTAATTATTTTTTAAAATATTTTTTATTAGTTAACAATTTATGATTAGATGATAATATATAACTTTTTACACTGACAATAAATTAAAATTAAACTCTTATAATAATTTTCTCAGTTATTAATTAGTCACCATATACCAAAAGTCACGTATTTGCTTAATAGAAGTATTTTGTGTTAAACTAATTTCTATAATTTTCTTAGTCTTGCACGTATTTTTTTTGTCAACAAGAATTTACTTTAACTTAAAAGATAGGTTGACAGATTTTCGAGTGCTATTTCTCTTTAGCCCAAATAAAAAGTCATTCTAAATAAAATCCACTCAGTCCAACTAAACAGTTATTCATGGAATGGTTAAATTTGCATTGTCTTATAATTTTTTGTAGATTGCAAATTTAATAAATTTAATTATTAAACCATATAATATTATCTTAATAATTATGTGTATCAAATTTTAGATACACTGAACATTTATAAATATATAATCTAATAATTAATATTTGTTTATATTTTTAAAAATATATTATATATTAAAATAAAATAATACAATAAAATATCAATTAATTTTTAAATTATATAAAAAAATTTACATTTAATTCATTTCATAAAAACTTTTAATCCAACAGTTAAATTAATAAAATTCAATATTCACAAAAAATTATTAAGTATAACAAAACTTCCACTTAGTGTAAATTAGTCTTTGTCCCCAGTCGTCCACTGTCTATACATTATGCAATATCTCAGTTGGATTCCCATTTTACTCCGTATTATCATACCAGAAAAAGAAAAGGAGAAATAATAAAATGAATTGGTAAATATAAACTCCAAAAATTTCTCTCCCCAAGATGGAATTGGCTATTAAAATACAGTACTTGTAAACAGCACAAATACAAAGAGATGGATGTACATACAGGATTCATCAAATACAGTGGGTGAACAGACTCCTAGATCCTAGTTTTGAATACACTAAAGCCATGAGAGCAGTCCTTTGATTCCCCAGAAAATGTTGGCATGTCAACTTGTCACACAGCAAAATTTCCTAAAAATTTTAGATTAGTCGATCACAAGTTCCACAGACCCGAGAATGATTCGGATTCTTCTTCCTTTTTAGAGGAAATGCAGTGATGACCAGATGACCTAAAGCAAATGGTTATCCCTTACTGAGAAAGACATCCACTAAAGGACTTAAGTTATTTGCCAATGAGCTTATAGTAGGCGTATAAACCAGAGCCAGCAAAACCCAGAAATTGCCCAATTACATTCCACTGCAACAACAAAAACACAACACATTCCATCAACAGTGAAAATATACCCCAATTGGGAACAGCAGGTCCAGGGCAAGATCACTCACCAAATCAAATGGTAGCCCGCCAAAAATCATCCAGCCAAGGCCAATAGTAAATAGATCCTAGACATCAATACGGAATAATTAGAATTCATGCATAAAAACTGCATCCAACAATCAATTACGACACCGATATGAAACAAATAAAATCAGACCATATAAAAAGGATGCTTTTGTAGAAATGAGTGCACATTGGACTCCATGGCATTATGTGGAAGAGATACATTCTTAATCCAATTAAAACCAAGTCTTGAGATAAGTTAGCGTGTGTCCTAATTAAAGGTTTCCAAAGTCAACCAAATATCATAACTAAGCCTAACGGCTCAGAAACAATTATTCTGCAATAAA
The DNA here is from genome assembly GCA_019955255.1 of Castanospermum australe. Lineage (NCBI taxonomy): Eukaryota > Viridiplantae > Streptophyta > Magnoliopsida > Fabales > Fabaceae > Castanospermum > Castanospermum australe. The sequence goes on along the minus strand of NSJW01000337.1, from coordinate 979,038 downwards.
AATACCAGGTTCTACATCTTTCTCCCCAATTGTTTATAAAATTGATAATAACTTTGAGACAAGGAAGACAATTTCCCAATAAAATAACCAAATTAAGCCCTCTCTTTCTCTCTTAACACCAAAATATACTAGGACTCTAGGAGATCTCCCCAAATTCAATGGTACTCCAAACGATCAGGTTGGCATCATCAGTGCCAACCTGGAATAATAGATGCATCATTCATGCAAGGTAAAACAACAAGCAGACAGACAAACCTTCAGATTACCACAAATGGTCTGTGTCAGAGCTGAATTTAGAGTTGTGTTCAGAAAAATACTGTAATTCAAGAAGAATGCCAGTATGCAGGAAAAAAGCATAACAACCTGCCCAAGGAAAAAAAGAGCAATAATAAAAATTACAACTTGTCAAAACATTAAGTTCAGAGAAAACTGGGTTTAAAGCTTGATGCAGATTGCGATAGACAGAAGGCAATTGCTTCTTTATGAATAAACATGCAGACCTTTTAATTGCAGGAACAAGATTACTTGTGCAAGACAAATTTTAAGAATTCTCACCTCCTCCAGGCAAATAAATTTAAAGGAAGACCAAGATAGACACAGATATTATCAATGTAGTGACAATTGCCATAACAGAACATTGATATACTTTTTATCTAGTTTGGGACAGGACAGAGCCTGTAAGTTCAACAGACATACGACAAAAACTGAAATTTATACGGGTTTTACTTTTAATAATGAAAAATGAAAAATCAAATGAAATAACCAGATTACAAATACTGATCATCCAAGTCTGATTTATATCACGGGTAAAATATCAAATACCCCTCGTGGTTTGGCCCATTTACACTATGGTCAAATTGTGGTTTCAAATGTGACACACTGCCTCCTGTAGTTTGTTAGGTAAGCAAATTTCCATCAACATTTTAACGGAATAGGTGTGGAACACGTGATAGGCTGATAGCCTATGAAGTTTGGCTCTTTTGCACTATCCTCCATGTGGTTTATTCCATCCTTTCTGTCAGAATGTGGCTGAAAATAGCTCAGGGTGCGAAATGCAAACAGGGGAGGGGTATTTGATTTTAACCCTTGTATGATTTACTCCAGACAGAGACCTCCAGAATCCTAGTTAAATGCCATAGTTCTTTTGGCCAGTACCAAGGTCCAAGGATGAATACTAGTATATTACTACTAAACCGAAGGAGAAAGGCCAAAGCAGAACATACAATAAAACCAGGCGAGAGGAGATAAGGAAAATTGATTGTCATCTTCAAGTCACCACGAATTAATGTCCAAATAAACAAAACTGGTCCACATATGATACCTATAATATAATAGAAGAAGTGTGTTTTGAATGAGAAATAGATAAAAAATGAACATGTTTCCCTATTAGACAAAAAGATGGTAAGAAAGCTTACCATTGCACCACATAAGGCCAAAGCTATTAAGGCCACTAGTTTTTCCTGAGAAAAAGACATAATACCAAATAAATAAGAAAGTGCAGGCTAACAACAAGAAAACAACGTATATAATTTCCACTTTATATGAGAGAGTGAGAGAATAGGAATACAACCAACACGGGCTATGGTTGCCAGATATATTGCTGTGGTGATGTTTGACATGAAAACAACAGTATAGCCATAAGCATCAAAAGAGAAGTCCCGTATTCCCGCAATAAATGCACCAAAGACAATCAAGCCAACACTGAAAACAGCCTTATAAAATTGAGTTAAATGAAGGACTCAGGCAGATGCTCATTCAAAAAACAATTTGAACTACAATTTCATCGAGTTATAAAGGAAAAGGGGGGAATAACAAAGAAGACAGTGAACCAGTTATGTTATTCTTAACGGAATGCATATCAACTTCTCCTTTTAAAAGTGCATGCAGGGGGACCATCTGTCAAAGACTTCAAATTAAATTTCCAATTACCATATATACAATGCACATACTAAGTTTACTTAAGAAAATGTCCCAAACTCATAATGGCTCATTTCCATCTATTTCAAAATAAACAAATAAGAACTATCCGTGTCTTGGATAGGTAGTTTAGAAGCAATTCATGTGAGCATTTTGTGCTACACTCCAATGTAACTTGGAGATGCATAAGCATATATAGTCTGAGACAGCATGCATACTCTTATCATCATATGTCATATAGCAACCTTTGTCAAAACCATGGGAATTTTGCATGTTGACTTTTACTCATTTACACAAACTGCTTGACTGAGGAAAGATGATAAGTAAATAACTTAAGGCACTACAACAATAAATTCAATGCAAAATGTCAATTTTGCATTGTGCAATAAAGTTGATTAAATTAATTAATTAACTTTCATTCAATATATATATATATATATATATATATATTAATGATTTGAACATAACAATATAAAAGTCTTTCATTCTTTTTAAACTAAAACCATTCAGAGGTTTAATGACTCTTTAGCATGTGATTCTTTATTTCAACAAATACCAAGAGCTAAGACTTTTTTCAATACCACCATGGCACCATGTGCACAGCAAGGCATCAGTTGCCATAGGTTTTTTTTTTTTTTTGACAGAATAGTTGATAAAGTAATAAATCAGGTTCTTGCTTACAACAAGAACTTGAATGCTTATATGCAAATTATGTAAGGAAGCAATTTACCTGAAAATGACAGAGGTTGTATACCTCTGCCCCACCAGCATAAACTCTACAAGCATCGTAAATACCACTGTGGTCCTCCTAAGTGTGGTGTACATCGGAACATTTACTCCACGTACAGACTCCATGGTGACTAGCTTTCAAGGAGAAATAAAGGAGTGAATAAAAAATTAATAAAAAAGAGGATATAAATTATGATTAAGAATTTGTCCTTTGAGAAAACGAAAGGAAAAGAAGGGCATACCATGTAAAGTAAATATGATCCTGCCAGAGGAAGAGTGTGCTTCAATGTCTTCAATGGCACAAATTTTGTTGAGTTATCTGATATAATTAAAGATTCACCTGCTGTGAAAGAAATTATCCTCCAGCGCCTCAATACATAGAGAAAACAACACGAACATACCATCTGCAGCAGAAAGAAGCATATAAGATTGACTATAAATGTGGAACATGAATGGATCTTCAGAACAATTAGAATGGTATTCAAATTGCAAGGCCAAAGTGGTCAAGAGAGGTGTAGACACAGCATAGCATCCAAAACATTATAGATTCAATATAATTTCTTTGTTTCTCTCCTCAAATGCATGAAAGTATAACTCTTGCATTCTTGCTTTAACCAAGTTAACTAATCCCTAATAACTTAGTCTGAAGAACTTCAACTCTTAAAATATAGAGTCTGCTTAACAGTGAGAAACATCAAAGTGTCTGTTGAGCAAGATGGACAAGACAACAAGTAGAACAAAGAAGGAGGAAGAGAAGGTAGAGCAGCAGACCAGAAGAAAAAACAATGAACAACAGAAATCAAGAATACATGTTTAGAGCAGCACTAGTAATTTATATAGCACTCCATCAACAATGACCAAAAAGCTAAGGACGGTGAAGGGAGATATCAATCAACCAAGCATTTTTGCAATGATTACACCAGGGGTAGAAAGATGCTTGTGTTTCTTCCTTTAAGAAAGATGGCCTATTAAGTTGTTTTGTTTACAATTTTCTGCAAGAGATGCTTAAAATTCCTAATACAACATATTAGTGGCCTGTAAAGTCTTGGCTCATTAGAATCATGAGAACAACAAAATCATTTTGTCAATGAAACAACCTACTTGAATAAAAAATAAATTTGGACAATTCCCGACCATTCACCCCATCAATATACTCTGAGACCGCTCATAATCCAATTCCAACCATTTGAGCTCTGTTAAAAAGGAGTCCCAAACCCTCCCATCCCAAGCTTGCAGTGGAGTTCATATTGTTGAGATTGAAACACTTTAAATAGTTTAAAAATAAAATAAAATTTTGAAATGGGAGCATAAAGTTCATGTTGTTGAGATTTAAACACTTTAAACAGTTAATAAAAAATTCTAAAATGGGATCATAAAATTACGAACATTTAGTACAGTTTTCCAGTTTTTGAAGACAAAGGTTAAAAGACTTGGTTAGAGTTTTAAGAATGCGTAACTGAAGAGGAAAAAGTAGACATAATTATTATCAACTAATGTTAAGACATATATAAGTGACCAATATAACTCTTCAAGTTCCAAGAACAGATTGAACATTTGCATATAAAATTACAAAAATGTAATAATGTAAAGGAAAAAAGAAAGAAACAAATAGAATCTCTATAAAGGATCAACCTGAAAAAGTGTAATGACATTTGCGGATGGGAAGTCATAGGATGAAAGAGCCGCCTTATTGAACAACACCAAGAGAACTACAAAACAAAAATAGATATTACTAAGTAATGGAACAAAAATAGATCTTCCTTTAACTGGAGAATTTAATCATATAAGAAATATCTAAAAAAAAGTTGAAAAATTACAAAAAAAAAAAAGGAAAGAACAGAAATTGATTGGATAAGAGTTAGAGATGCACCTGCGCAGGACATGTAACAGATAGCAGCAAAGGCTCCTCGTTTGGTCATGGCGGAACCTTTGAAGAGCTTGTCATCGGCCTTGAAAAGCCGGTCCCCGTCTTGGTCCTTCGGATGATCCGACACCGGAAGCCGAAGATTCTCCGACGAATCGGACGGTTTCAGAGACATTTCTGAGTTGGGAAGAGAAGGGGGGCGATGGAAACGAAGAGGGGTTCTGCGAATTGGAGGAGAAGTCGATGTGTGGAGTGTGGAAGGAACGAAGGAAGAGGAGAGGAGCGTTGTGAGTCGCCACTCGGAACCCGGAACCCGGAACCCGGAGCTCGACTTGGTCAACGCTGTCAACTCCTCCACTATGCTCAAAAGCCGCCTCTACAAAAAATTGGGAACGACACGATAAAATTTGTAATTTCGAAAGTTCAAATCCACTCGTCTCTTTTATTTCTCACCAAAAAGAAAATTAATTTTAAGTAAAATTCACTTTTAATTTAATTTAATTTAATAAATTTTGACATTTTGAAGAAGATCTCTCTTTTTTTGTTTTTTCAAATGGGATGCAAAAGTCCAGAAAAAAAGGAAAATTTCAAAGATCTTACTCTTTGTTAGTCTTTACTTTTATTTGGATATTAGTGTTTTAATAATTAGTGATTAATATTTAATTACATATTTTACTTAATTGTAATATAAAAATAATAAATTTTTTATTTCTATAAAATTTTATATTTTATTTTGTTACTTGATATTAATTTTTAATAGTTTTCAAATATGATATTATAAAAAATAATTATAATGTAACTATTAAAATAAATAATCAATAAAGAAATTTATTTTTATCAATATTTTTTTAATTATAATATATATTTAATTTAATCATGTTTTATTTGTATATATTGATTTTTAAAAATAATGAATGATGTATTTTTATAGTTAAAATTAATTAGTAGGATTAAATGGTATCATAAAGTATAAAATCACATGAAAAAAATAATTTATTGTATTTTTTTATCTTTAACTGAGATATTTTTATAATATTATTATAAAACTAATTCTTTGAATATGGTCACAACTAGTTAAATATTGACTACTAATTATTAGAAATTACAATATTCATATAAAAAGAAAAGATATCAAATAAACATCCTTCGTTGAATGACTTTCTGTAACTGTTACTTCATTTGAGTAAATGTCAATTATTACTATTAGATTAGTTATCAATGAATATTTAATTTATTTTAAATTAATATATATTTAATTTATTTATACTTTTAATAATATAATTTTAATTTGATATTTTTTACATATTTATTCATTTGTTTAATCAATTACTTGATTTTTATAATTTTATTCAATATTTAATTTAATCACAATTCAAAATCGTTTAAAAAATCTATATAATTTTTAAACAAAGTAAAATAATTCATATAATTTTAAATAAAGTAAAATAATCTTTATTTAATCCTTATAGTTTCACTCTAAAAAGGGATCAAACTATGTTAATAGATAATTTCTCTCAATATATTATATTTAAACTTTTGACATTACATGTAAAATTTATCTTATTAAAATATTATCTTATTTACCATTGAATCAGTATAAAAGGAATAATTTAACCTTATTCATTCTATATCTTATTTCTAATAGCATCATTTCCTTCTAGTTGATCTAGGATGTCTTGCTTGTACTTTAGTCACATTTTCTTTTTTCTCCCCCAATGTGTCAAACCTCTTTGTAATAAAAAAAAAATAATCTATAAATAAAAAAAGTTGAATTTGATTATTTTTAAAGTAAAAAATTCACTTCAACAAAAAAAAGATAAGTTATGACATAAAATTTTTTATTAAAGTGGCAGAATATTAACTAGCAGGGGAATTAAGCCTCAGAATCAGGGGCGGCTCTTCTTCTGGTAAGCCCCCCAAATTTTTTTTAAAAAAAATGTTATTTTATATGTAGAAATTTTTATAATATAAAAATTTATTTAAGCATGCCCCCATACAATGAAATTTTTTATCATCGAGCTCCGCCCCTGCTTAGAATCACAAAAGACAGAATTACAACCCAGAAGCACTCAAAAATTTGTGCTTTCCATTACATTTGATTTAGTTTTGATTCCTCGGTCCTCACTCTTCCATGCTGTATTATACAAGCATTCAATGTTTTTGTTCTTGTTTTTGTTTTTGTCTTCGATATATCCGCTGTGTAATTAAAGTTGCTACCAAAACCTTTGTCTTCATCTTAATCACTTGGTTCTGTGTTATAAATTATAATTGAATCTCGATCGTGAATTTGGATACGATGATATTTAGTATATTTGGTTTGATTTTTGAAAGTATTCAAATTATAATTTAATAAAAAATATATCTCTTATTACTTTTATTTAAATTATAATTTAAAAATTTTAAAAAATTAATCCAAACATACAACTTGTCCCGTTGCAGACAAGTTGGACTCGTGGCTGCGCACTCTGCAGAAGAAAGCCCACACGCACGCTGTCAAACCCCAATTTGATAGCCGAAAACAAATTTTCTTTAAAATTGGTTTCTGAACCAAGAAGAAGATCTTGTTGTGCTCAGGGCAGAAGATATTATGTACTCTAAAGCCAATTCTGAGGTAGCCTTGTTCCTTTGCTGCATTATGGGCATCACATTCAATTTGACAAGTCTCAGCAAGGTTGGAAAATCCGGCATGAGTCTGTTTCTAACACTTTTTTGGACCACATTATGGGTGTTGTTCAGAATCCCCTGGCCTGTAACTTAAAATGCTTTCAAATCAGGGATCCTAATCATTCATTAATAAGATTGATCCTGAGAACCCGTGCATAAATAATTGTGATTCATTGCTGTATCATGTGTCATTTCCATCTCATGCATCTCGTGCAATTAATATATCTACCAGACGAACATGGGTTATTCCTTTGCAACAATTAGATTATGCAATGATGGTTGTGTTCAAGCACAATTTCTATTAGCTAGTGACTGCATGGGCAAATTGTGGTCTAGACTATATCTATAGGAAACCTACTCTTTGATGATGCCGTTGCTAAGATTTTACTAGGGCGTTTGGTTTGGCTTTTAAGACTCTAAAATCATGAGCTTTTGTTCAAATCACGATTTGCAGGTTCTAAAAATTTAAACCAAACAGAAGAACCTGCCTCCTCCTGCTTCCCTTGAAATCACTAGGCAATACTGCCCTAAGTACTGTGGTGAATTTTTTATAAGATAAATTAACTTCGGTGCTATGAATAGATACAGATGTGCCCAAATTGCATAAATATTAACTAGTCATAAGGTGAAAATTAAATAATTTTCTGGAAGTTTGGGAGTTGTAGTTGGAAACTTGGATCTATGATTTCTAGCAATGTTGTGGACTCGGATTCTTGAATCTGACGAACATGAGTTACGGGATCTGAGGTTGAAACTTGCATTGATTGAATAGAATTGTTTAGGCTTTTTTTTTTTTTAAGTTTTTCATAATATCCTCTTATTTACTGAAATTGATTCTTGAAAAAATTTAAACTTCTTCTAATTAAACCAACACCTATTGATTAGGATTATTTAAGCCTTTGGATATGTGAATTGATAAGTTTCAGATTTTTTTTTCCTTTTAAACAAAAGTTGTTTCAGATTATTTTATGCATTCGTATATGTGTAATTAACTTTTCCCCTTACATTAATCAATACAAATGCTTGTACCATCTTCTCCTTGGATTTGGTGTGAAGAATTTAAAACCATTTGTGCATCACCCGGCCCCCCTGCATAATATAATTAAAAACCATATTCTCATTTTTATTATTTATTATGGCAGTCGGTGGGACACTCGGTAATAATATATGATTCTTTTAATTAAATACATTGCTTGGTTAACCCTTGTTAGTGGGTGAGATTTTTTGGTTATAACTAATGTTAAGTTACAAAACATGAACATGAAATTGAGAGATATATTGAAGTCAAAGACAAACATAAAATGAGGAAATTTAAGTGTATAGAAGAGTAAAGAGGCATAATGTAAAAAAAAAAAAAGATAACTTATGCCTAATTTTACATTTGGGACAAACTAACCTTAAAGTATAATTTAGAACGATCTAAAACCTATCACAAATCTGTCTAATTTTGACTTGTATGAAGTTAGATTTTTAAGTAACTTTTTTATTTGTATTTATTTGATTTCACTTTGTGTATGTTTAGTTTGTGAGTAAATATAAAAATAAATTTTTATGAAATGAGTTTTTTATATAATTTTTAATAAAATACTCGTCCCATAAAAATTTATTTTAATTTTTACTCAACAAATCAAACTAATCCTTAAACTGCAAAATGGTTGACATGTATCAATTTAAGTTATCTAATGGCAAGCCTCCCACATGGCATAGTTAATGCAGAAACTAAACTGAGTTTTAATACACAAGATTGCGTTGTGGATAAAAATATAAATAGTAGCATTGAAGTTGGCTATTGCATCACACTTTGCAATAGTTGGAATTATGGCATTAGAAGAATTCTTAGATATTTTTAAAATATTATATTAAACAGTTTAATTTTTTTAAATTTTATTATATAATATTATAAATTTTTTGAAATAAATTTTTAAAGATTGAAAAGATATTCTTATTCACTAATATCGGGAATATAAGAATTAAAACCCTTACCTCATATGATGATTTTAAGATTTAAACTTTGTCAGTATTTTTTAAATTGCAGTCCACTATAATATTATAAATTTAATTTAATAACATATATTTTTATGTTATATCATGTGTTATGGTTTTTATAATTTAATATGATACACTTATTAAACATAAGAATTCCTCCTGAGGAGACGGTCATTATGGTGGTGGAAGTGGTGCCAGAAAAAGAGTCATTGTTTATTGGTGGAGGGGAAATGGACCTTTATGCTTTTGAAACAAACAAAGGAATGACGACAACTAGTAATTTTATATTGCTGCCCATGACACCGTTTCTCAAGAAAATTATTCTGCAATTAACGCAATTTTATTGTGATAATTAATCAGAAATTTTAACTTTATAGAACTTATTGATTAAGAAATTAAACTAAATAAAAAATTTCAACAACAGATTAATTTTTTTAAAATTATATATAATTACATATTTTACTCATCTTTCAAATCATTTTAATATATAAAGTTAAATTATTTTTAACATTTTAAAAAAAAAATAAATTTTTGACAAAATTGAGTCTCTATATTAGTAATAATGAAAATTTAATTCTTTAATTAATTCATCATAAAATATTTAAGTCCTCAAATGATACTTTGTTTAAAATTTAAATTAGTTACTAAATATTTACTATTTTATTAATTTTATTTTATAAATGTAAACATTTATCTCATTTAAAATATGATAAAAATGACTATAAAAAAATTTAAGTAAGTCTTCAAAATATATAAGTATTATTATTTTGACTCTTAAAAAATTTTATCATCAATTTGATCTTTAAATATAAAAAATAATATCAAAATTATCTTTTTATATATGAATAATAATTAAATTAATTTAATTTTAATATTTGAGAGATTAAAATAATAATATTTTTATATAATTAAAAAATTAAATTAATAATATTTTAAATAATTAAAAATTTTAAATTTAAATTAATTTTTTTAAAAAATTAAAATAATATTATATTATAAATTTAAGAATTAAATTAATAAAAAATTTTAAATAATTAAAATAATGATACTTATATTTTTTTTAATATGAAAAAAAGGTTTATTCAAAAAACAATTTATATAAACCCGGTGGAAGTGAGCTCAACGTGCTGACGGATGGTTGGCTGCCATGTCGGATGTCTCCAAGGAGACAGTGGGAATAAATAATTCAAATGGCAGAATTAAAGTAGTACTCAGCTACTGTGTGCTGAATTTAAGGAGATACCTGTCCTTTGCCAATTTTTTTTTGGCAAGTGATTCTTATAAAGTGAGATTATTTTTGACTAAATGTTCGTTTTAATTCCTCGAATATATAAGTAATTTTAATTTAATTATTTAAAAAAATTAAAATTAATTTTATCTTTTAATTATAAAAAATAATATTAAAATAAATTTTATAATATAAATAGTAAAAATATTATTAATCAAGTCTTTATTTAAGAAATTAAATTGATATATTTTTTTTATTATTAAAAAATTAAATTGATATTTTTTTATAATTTAAAGATTAAATAATATCAAATTTTTTTAAAGAATTAAATTGATATCATTTTTTATCAAATTAAATTGATGTTAATTCTTTTTTAAAAGATAAAATTAATATCACATATATCTTTCGAAATTAAAATAAATATTTACTCTTGACTTTATAAAAAAAATTAAAAACTTATAATTATTAATAAATAATTAAATGTTGAAATTATAATAAAATTGGTATACATATATAATAAAGTATACATTCATATATATAATAAATTATGAAATTATAAAAATTTATTTATTTAATTTTTCATCTATCATTATAATTTCTCACGGGAGCCAAATTCTTATTTTTCCAGGTTTGGTTGCGCAATGTTTCTTGGCCCTGGTATTTGCTGCTCTCTTTCCCGTGTTTGGAGCAAATCATCATAATTGATAATTCGTAACAGGGTGAAAATTATTGATAAACAAATAAGTGATTTCTATAATAATGTTATATTGTACTTCATTTGATATTTTTTATTATTAATAATTTTTAAAAAAAGTATTTCTTTTCAGTTTTGATAACTTGTGACTAGATGATGGTTTTTGAAAAATATTTACAAACACACACTTGTTATAACATATTGAAAAATTCATGATTTGAACTTGTTTTAAACTTATATTATAAATTCCATTTCCTAAAACCGCATGCCAATTGCGAAGCATCTAATTAATTTATTGTTCCATAGTAGGAATAGGGTCTGTATTTTATTATTATCTGATTAATATCGTGATGTTTAAAATGTCTTTGAATCATGGTGCATGCAACAATATAAAGAAAACTATTTATTGGTTTTTTGAAAATTGAGGAAAGTATTTTACAAAGTTTTCAACTTAAGTGTGATAGCCAATTAAAAATCCCAACTATAAAAATTATCAATTAAAGAATTAAACTTAGCAAAAGATTATTCTATCAATATATATAATAAAAAAAATTTCAAGTCATATATAACTATCTAATTTATGTATGTTTGAATTAACTTATTTTATGATCAAAATAATTTATAATTTAAATTTTATTAAAAAAATTTAAAAAAAAGTAATTTTTTTTATTTTTCACTTAATTTTTTGAATACTTTCACGACTAGTGGTCCTCTCTCTGAAGGTATAATTCCTATCATTATACTCAACACTTATTGGTTCATGCTCTAAATTATTTTGATATATAAAATTGATTTTTTTTATTTTTTAAATAAAAAAAAGATTCTCTCAATAAAGTTGAATTCTTTAATTAGTTCATCCAAAAAAATTTACGTCTTCAAATAACACCTCCCTCATTTAAAATTGTACTTGTATCTTTCTCTAACCCTTACTTTTTTTTTTCTTAATTGATAACACCCTTTACATTTTTATTCACGCCATTGAATTAAACTAATGAACAATCAAGGAATCACACAGTCTAATAAGTTGGATTGACCAAACCATCTCACTCAATTGGAGGGTTCTGCTTTTTCACATGGTCAATACCATAAACAATTAATTAATGTTGGCCAATAAATTTACTACAGAGCCAAAAGAATCCATTTCTAACTAATGGCAACATCATGATTTGAACCAGAATTCAAATCCTAATTCTAAAAATCAATTGCTTAATCAATTCATTTGAATACCATGGATGCTGTGACTGGTGGTGTGCTCTGATTGGATGCCCAACTTTTTATTACGCACTAGTTCACATTAGATTGTATAACAATTAATTATAAAAAATTATTTAAAGAATTAATAAATGTCTAAATTTTTAATATTATATTGTTGAAAAAAATTATTTTACTTATTTACATATTATTTAAAATAATATTATAAATTTAAGATATTTGTATAAAGTATATATCCAAACTTAATTTTTTTCACTACAAAAATAAAACTCTGTTAATTGTGCAATTAGAGCATAAAGTTATGTCATACAAGGTAATCGTAAAAAATGTTGCCAAAACATATATGCACCATTATAGACCATTTCATTTCAGAATTAAAATCAAACGGTGTTTTCAAACCTGTGAAATCCTAACCAAACAGTAGGAGCTTTATTATATATATTAAATCAGTTTATAATTAAAAAACTGTAAAAATTTAAAAAACTTAGTTAAGACCGGAAGACTCTCACATTCTTGAATTGCAAAAATAAAACCGTAACATATTCTTAAAAGATACAAGAAAAGTAAGGTAATTTTAATAAGGTTACTTACAAAGCGTTAACATAACATAAGTAAATTATATTTTTATAAAATTATATTTTATTAAAAAAAATTATATCATTATTATTTTTATTCTTAACTCAAAAGTTTATGAATAATTCAAAAGCTTATGAAAATATTCTTAATTCACGCTTAGCCATCCCAACCTTGTTTGGTAAGAAAAAGACTGGGGGAGGGGACCCTTTGTCTTGAAAAGTTGAAATCCACTCTCAGCTGAGCTGACCGACAAAGAAAGTGCCAACCTTTCTCTGCTGTATTGTATGCTCATCACTCAGTGCCATCCCTTCTTATTATACTTCATTCGTTGCCATGCCCCATACTTCGCTTTCAACATATCCGCAATACAGTACCACGGAATTATGATTCTCTTCACAGTTCACGTGCTTCCCTCACTTTCCAACTTGGTCTCCTTTCAAGCTCTCATCATGGTCAAATGAACACTGCATTGCCCATTTGTTGCTATCGCCAATATTCTCTTTCTTGGCCTTCCCTTCTTCTGACTTCTGCTCCACAAACAAAGAGTGCCCATCCCTCAGTTTCACTGTTAAAGTCCTTCATTCCTAATCTCTCTGTTCTGCTGGCCCTTTTAATTTCGTTACCCGTATCCTTTCGATCAGGATTCGGCACTACTAGATTCAGGTAGATTTTTAAGCTGGTCAATTCTCCTGTTAACAATCCAATAACTACTTCTCCTTATGTGGGTGTGTTCATATTTGCCCCTTTATTGTCCCTTTCATTTCATTTCCTAACTTTTTTTTTCTGTCATATTTTCTTCCATTATGTAGCCAAAGTAAGAAAAGTTCAGCTTGAATAACTTGATAGTTCTTCTCTTTCTTGCTTTGTGTTCCCTTCGTTGGTCTTACACTGCTAGCAGTCTTCTTCGTTGCAGATATGTAAGTAGATTTCTGAGTGCGTTTGGTTGGAAAATTCCAAACTCTTGTTAAACATGTGTGGGTGTGAGGAAGGTTATGTCCTTTTTCAACCTCCGGGTCTTCTCCCTTGTTAATGAATTCTATGACTTCCAAGAGTTTTTTTTTTTTTTCTTGTTTTCCTTCTTCATGACGTCTAATTTCTCCAAATAGCAATTGGCTGTTGGAGAAAAACCATGGGAAAACATTGGTCTCTTATGGGTACGTTGTGCATCCTTCTTTTGTCTGAAGTCAGTTTGGCTAGCATTCAAAGGGTTGGGAAGGTGTCTCCCGGGTTTGGAGGTTCTCAAATGAATTGGATTGACAGGGATGGTTCCTTTTGTCAAACAAGGGAGAGTTTGCCTTTGGCTTTGTCACCAATGCAAATGACACCACACTGTTTCTACTGGCAATCGTCCACATGGACAGTACCACGGGGGTTTTGGATTGCAAATAGAGCACTCCCTGTTTCAAATTCTGATAAATTTGTGTTTGATGAGAAGGGTAATGCCTTCTTACAGAAAGGAGGAACTGAGGTCTGGTCTACAGATACAAGTGGCAAGGTAGTTTCTTCAATGGAATTGCAGGACACTGGAAACTTGGTTTTGATTGGGAATGATAGTAAAGTTATTTGGCAGAGTTTCAGCCATCCAACAGATACCTTGTTGCCAATGCAGGACTTCACAGAAGATTGAAACTAATCAGTGATCCTAGCCCTAACAACTTGACCTATGTTCTTGAGATTGTTTCTGGCAATGTCATTCTTTCTGCTGGCTTTCAAACTCCACAGCCTTATTGGTCTATGCAGAAGGACAACCGCAAGATCATCAATAAAGATGGTGATGTGGTTGCTTCGGCTACCCTTAGTGCAAATTCCTGGAGGTTCTATGATAAAAACAAATCCTTGTTGTGGCAATTTGTTTTCGCTCTAGATTCAGCTACAAATGCCACTTGGATTGCAGTTTTGGGAAGTGAAGGCTGCATCACTTTCTCTAATCTCCAAAGTGGAGGGTCAAGTGGTGCCTCCCCAACAAGAATACTACAAGACTCTTGCAGTACACCAGAACCTTGTGATCCGTATAACATATGCACAGGTGATAGAAAGTGCAGCTGCCCTTCTGTTCTTAGTTCTCGTCCCAGTTGCCAACCGGGTTTTGTCTATTCTTGTGGTAACTCAAAAAGCTCCATTGAGCTCCTGAAAGTTGATGTTGGACTCAATTACTTTGCACTTGGATTTATTCCACCCTTTTCAAAAACCGATTTGATTGGTTGCAAAACTTCTTGCAGTGGAAACTGCTCATGCCTTGCTATGTTCTTCCATAGCAGTTCAGGGAACTGTTTCCTTTTGGACAGGATTGGAAGTTTTGAGAAATCTGATACAGATTCTGGTTTTGTCTCTTACATTAATGTATCTAGTGATGGAGGCGCTGGCACAGGCACAGGGGACAGTGGAAGCAGCAATAAGTACACCATAGTTGTTGTGATCATTGTCATATCAACATTGATTGTCATTTCTGGGTTGCTGTTTGTGGGACTTAGATACTTCAGGAAAAGCAAAATTTGCCTGAGTCTCCCCGAGAAGAGAATTCAGAAGAGGACAATTTCTTGGAGAATTTAACTGGTATGCCAATCCGTTATAGCTACAAAGATCTAGAAACTGCAACTAATAACTTCTCTGTGAAACTTGGGCATGGGAGTTTTGGCTCAGTTTATAAAGGAGTTCTACCAGATGGTACTCAACTAGCTGTGAAGAAGTTGGAAGGCATTGGACAAGGGAAGAAAGAATTCCGGGCTGAAGTTAGCATTATTGGCAGCATTCATCACCTCCATTTGGTCAGGCTTAAAGGATTCTGTGCTGAAGGAACTCATCGGCTTCTTGCTTATGAGTACATGGCCAATGGCTCATTGGATCAATGGATATTCAATAAAAACAAAGGAGAATTCCTGTTGGATTGGGATACAAGGTTTAATATAGCACTGGGAACAGCAAAAGGGCTTGCTTACCTCCATGAAGATTGTGACTCAAAGATTGTTCATTGTGATATCAAACCGGAAAATGTGCTTCTTGATGATAATTTCCTGGCCAAAGTTTCAGACTTTGGTCTGGCTAAGCTCATGACTCATGAACAAAGCCATGTTTTTCCAACACTAAGGGGCGCCAGGGGCTATCTTGCACCAGAGTGGATAACAAACTATGCTATATCAGAGAAAAGTGATGCTTATAGCTACGGGATGGTGTTGCTAGAGATCATTGGGGGAAGGAAAAACTATGATCCTGCTGAAACTTCAGGGAAATCCCATTTCCCAACTTTTGCCTTTAAGATGATGGAAGAAGGGAAGCTGAAAGTACTTCTTGATTCAAAGTTGAAAATAAATGAAAATGATGGAAGGTTTCTTACTGCTGTCAAAGTTGCATTGTGGTGCATACAGGAAGATATGTCTCTGAGGCCTTCCATGACCAAAGTTGTCCAAATGCTCGAGGGTCTCTGTACTGTTCCTAAGCCACCAAATTGTTCTCCCCTGGGTTCTCGCCTTTACTCAACTTTATTCAAATCCACAAGCGAGGGGGACACTTCTTCAGGACCATCAGACTGTATTAGTGATGCTTATCTCTTTGCTGTTCGGCTTTCAGGGCCAAGATAACAATAGTTGTACCTTATTTTTTCTTCTCTTTTTGGGTGTTGTTGAGGAAATTGGTATCAGAGCTTTGCACAATTAGTTACTCTTGTATAGGGTTTCCATACATCACGTCCTTGTAAATTTTGTTTAAGTTACTCGTAGTATAAATTGCAATCCATTACCTTATCTTCCCTTCACTACTTGTTTGTGTGCGGTGTTGGATGTGAATACTGAATATAAAAGCTTTTTTGCAGTTTTACTCACGCAAGACATTTGCAAATTTTGATTATTTAGTGCAACCTGCTCCATTGTATTACCAATCAAAGCAGAAGTAGAAAATAGGGGTGGTCTTTTATTATGTTTTCTGAGAAAAGGTGTTGTCGCCAGTAATAAATGTATTTCCTTAATTCTTTGCAGTTAAATGACCACTCTCTTCTGTTCCTTCTCAAATTCGGAATTGATATATATTTTTGCACTATTCATGTTATTGCAGGTACCGTGAATGGTTCTATAGTCCATGAACTTTGAAGACCTGAAATTGCTGACCTGAAAAAATCTGTAATGGCATGCTCTGTCTCTCTATTGTTCTCAGTCTCCTTCCCTTCTGCTCCTTTCTTTTAATATTTGAACAACTCCATATCATTGTATGTTCTATGGTCTAAATTTCTCAAGCATGAATACAGAAGTCTTATATGCCAACTGCCAGCTAATGCCTCAGTGGATTTATTATTTAGGTTCTGCAGAAGGTTGAGACCCAGGTCCTTGTTTTCTCTAGTAATTACTGGTAAATGGTAATAGTAAGTGTTTCTTTGGTCTAGGCTAACACATTTTAGTTTTGCCTCTATTAGTATCCTTGGCTATGGCTGGAGCTGAAGCAGTTGAAGTATTTGGAGGCTATCAATCCAAATTTCCCTGGGCAGACTAGATATGCTGTGAGATGCAAGTGTCTAGTTAGTATATATGATGTGACAAACAACTTTTTTTCTCTCCAAATGATATGACAAACAATCAGGTATATGTTCGCTTGGAACTGTTAATATATTATTTAAACTTAATTTTTGTACTATGTTCAGGCTGTTGATAAAGAATGATCATCCTTTTTTACAGAAAGAACCAGTTCATTGGGCATTTAATTCATGGGTTGTAATGTAACAATGAAAACCTAGTTTATGCCTTCTGCCAATAATGTTTACATTCCTTTTTATAGATAGGGAGCTTGATCCTGAAGGAGAACTTTCTGAGGAGTCTCGGTGCTTCTAGTTTGAAGAAATGCTTCCAGAGAAAAGGCTTTTTGTGAGTATGAGCAAAATTCCCTTTTACTTTGCATTGTGTTGTGTAAGGGTGATTGACTGCCTACAATTTCTATTTTCAGTGACCGGAGGAAAGTATATTTATTTAATAGTATTGATACTAAGTTCATACTTTTGCAGTGGCAAGGTACATACTAATGTGCAGTTGATTGTTCATAACTTATCATGTCAATCTTAACATATACAGAGACATACTAAATCTGAAGTCTTATTACAGTCCAAATTCTAAACCTTTGTAACAAGGCAAGAAATATAGATTTACTTGCCAAAAAATTCTTGATCATATGCTGAGACATACAGTGTATTTGATATTGGTACAACATTTTCTGCATATTTTACTAGAATTAGTTTTCCTTATGTGTTGACCAAGTTGGGGCTTTTCTTTTACAAAACACAAGAACTTGTATCCTTGTGAGGAGCCCAAGCTCTTGGAAGTAAAGGTTTTGGAAGCCCAACTTCTTTTGACAATTCATGTTATAAAGTTCTTGTGGAGAAGCCACGGGTGGCTTCAGGTAAATCAACAACTCAATTAAATTAATATAAAAGATTGCTTTGGTATATTTTAAGGAAACTTGCTAATGGTTACTGTTTTCCATTTTCTGAAAACAATTATTATTTAAAGAAAACAATAAGGAAATGCAGTAGTTGAGGGCACATTAGGCCTTCAGGCTTCGGCAACTGGCTCACTAGACATTTTGCATCCAACCTTCTCTGGATCTTAATGTTCCAATCAAGTTTTTGAGTTTCTTTGAAGCCAGTTGCTCTCTAATAAACTATTATAAATGAGATAAATGTCTGTGATTATTACATGCACATTTTCCTGGACAGGCCTTATTCACTACCTTGTTCTTGTCTTTATTTTTTAATAAATGATTTTTTTTTTATCACACTCATCTACTGGTTCTTTCTTTTTGTTTGGTTACAAAAAATGGTTACCCCAAGACTACTGGTCAAATTCACTGGTTCTCTTTTATACAGGTGGTACGTCAAGTATGATTGGCCTGCCTTCAGATCACGCACTTATTGAGGATGATGAATGCTTAAGGTGCTTTATCTGCAATTAATATGAAATTGCCCCCACTTCACTTGTTGCTAGGGGCTAGGCACTGAGAATGCAATACAGAAAAGTGGTAAATCCCTTAAATAAGATTATGAATAAATAATATTAAGAAGTAAAAGTAAAACATTGAAAATTGAGAAGCATTTCTTTTTGTTATTTTCAAGAGAATAGCAAATAAGGATTACTGCAAGTCTGCAAATACTCCATTAATTGGACAGAGTACCTAGGATTATTAGTGTGTAAGAAATAATGATGATAGGTAAGTTTTGTCGGTTAGATTTGTCTCCGACACCATAGTTCGTGATTCATTGCTACTTGCCCTTGTGAACAAGTTCCTTATCCCAGGAGTGCAGGTTTACACATAAGACTACACATTGAAATCTCCTTTTCTAGTTGAAATCTGAAATCTCAGTCTTCAAGCAGCAAGTTCCTGATCCTGAGCCAACACATACCCGTCTTCAAATGCTGAGGGCTTCTTTCTGATCCTATTATCTATCTAAGCAGCTACGAGGTGCTCAAAAGAATCGTTTCTTTTCGATGAATGCATTGAAAAAATTCACTTGCATGTGACAATAGAATGTGCTCGTGCACCGCATGTATACACTATTTATCTGTTTTTTGGTGGAATATAATTAATTATCTGTGTACTTTAACGTGCATATCTTAAGTTGGATTAAAAAAAAGAGCAGACAACGAGAATATATTCTTTGAAGATTTCAAGAATGCGTATGTCAAGCTGGTGAATTCTGGTATAAGATAGAAAAGCTTGTAAATTCAGGAATTGAAAGCCAAATTGTTTATCCTGATTTGGTGCTAGTGTTTATGCACAATTACCATGAAGTTTTAGCTTTTGGGTGCAGCATTAATATTCTCAGTCTCAAGATCTGCGCTCTCAGAATCTTAACTCTAGGTTTGATTTCATATCAAATAATATGTTGGTTTAAGGAAATCATCCTTGCACGCCAAATTTTCACACCACATTCTACTCCTTCTCATTTGGGAATGAAAAGTTAGAGAGAATCTGTGTTGAAATGTGTGTTTCTCTTATTTTATTACTTAAAAAAGAAATAGTATAAGAATGATATAATAAAAATGACGTACAACTAACATTGTTGATGTTTTTAACATATTTAATTAAATAAAAAAGTTTAACTTGTTAGGAAAGTGAAGGTCATTCCCCTTCATGCTAAAGTTATTTAGATTTGAAGTAGAAATTATTTTGATGAAGAATTTTGAGTTATATTATAAATATATACTATTTTTTAAAAGTTAATAACACATGTTAATAATAAAATAAAATATTTAAGATAAATAATGTTTACTCAAAAATTTATCTTTCTTCTTGTTTTGTAAGTTTATTATGAAAAAAGAGTGTAACAAGGATTAATTGCAACTTGGGTGTACTGCGTGAGGCTATTGGTCGAGGGAGCCAAGGGACCACAACCTAACTCCACTGCTCCTCAGTACATCCCATAATGGTTCTCAATAATTTTGGTGGTTCTTTGCTATGGATTTCTGAATACAAGAAACAAGTAAAGTAATCAAAAAGTAAAAGCCAGCAAAAGCAAATTCTTAACATATCTGCTGTGACTGTGAGAATATCGAGAATGGCCAAAGGGTTCTCATTCATATTTCTGTTTCCAAAAGGAAAGTTAGGTGTAAATCAGCCCATCTTCTTTCTTGGCCCGAAACTCGATGCTGTTACCTACCCAAAAGGCATTGCTTATTTTGGGGAAGTTCTATTTTCATGAGTGGACTCCACTGTTTATAGTAGTAAGCCACAGTTATGTTATATTTGAAAGAGTTCAGTATAAATTAACCTGAACTCTTTAGAAACTCAGAGTCAAAGCTCAGCTAAAAATAATACAGTTTGTTGGGTTGATTACTGTGGTGGAGCTCTGACAGGGAAGAGAGATAAATTAGCAAGACATCTATGTAAGTTTCCCCAGTACATAAAAATAACAAGTTGCAGTAAATAGTAAACTATTACCACACAAGTATGAACTATAGTAGTCACACATCTTAAAAGAAAAAAAAAACTAAGATGCCCACTTTTTAGAAGAAACATTAATTTATAGCTGCTGATGGATTGAGTTAACATCCTACCTTAATAAGATTTAAGTAAAGTTAAAGTTAAATTGAATTATATTACTTACTAATAAACTTAAGTAGAAAGAGTTACAATCTGATTAATAATTATAATTTTTGGTCTAATGATAAACGTTTGATCTAACAAATAGTATTAGAGCCAATGTTACAGGTTTAATTTTTGAAAGGTTACAAAGGAGTGAATCAGCATACTATCTTGGCAAAAACCAAGTAAAATCGAAGTCAGATTCAATTGTGCCCCTTACCAACGAATTTAAGTAGAAAGAATTGCCTATAATAACCAATCTCTAGTAAGACCTTTTGGACAAGGTTTTTAATCCCTTCTGTCACATGGCCGCAGAGTACATCCACAGTAATTATGTTATATTCCTTTAAATTTAATGTACCTGTCTAACAGCTGTTGAATTGCATCTTTGGGCAATTTTATTTGACCAGAGAACGTAATATTACATAGAGACGTGAACTTTGTGGTAATTTAGTAAGCAAGTGTTTGCATGATGATTATTAATTCAGCCCAGAAAGGATAATTCACGAAGCGTTTGTACCTTGCAATATAAATCACACTAGTTCCGTTGAGGATACGCAGATGTCACAAGGGGGTGGAGGAGGAAGATGATATGAGAAAATTTTCAATGGACGTGATGATATGGAATTGACTTTTTGAAGTTTCAGTGTCAGCAATTTTCACTTGGGCCTGGCCTCCTTGAGTCACTGACCTTAGCTTATCTTAGGATTCTTATGTTTTGTTTAATGGTTGATGGAGATTGAGAGATAGATTTCTTCAACATCTAAGAAAACTGTATTGCACCTAGTAGAAACATTCATCTTTGTCTCCAATAAGAGAAAAGGGGTCACAGCAAAAATAATAATAATAAGAGAAAAAAAGGGGGGGGGGGAGGCAAAGTAACGTCAAAGTCTTGAAACATAAGGAAACAGAAACAATGGAAAATGGTGACAATGAGGAAAACACCTCCCACATGATTTCTGAAAAGACTAATACCATATATATGTGTCCCAAATTTTGTGGTTCGTGGGTCTGATCAGCTTGAAAATCTCAACTCTTATGTCGTTTGTTTGGCTCAGAATCTTACGTATTTAGTAAAGAAATTGAGGGAATAAAAAAAGGAAAAAAGTAGAGTTTGAATGTATTACATCAGTGCTGCTGTTGTTTCATTCTTGGGATGTACTGTACTGTTGGTGGTTTTGTTAGCTTTCAAACACGCAAAGTGGGTGGGGATGCCTATAGGAACTTCAATTTCTATGCTCACTGTTGCTTTTCTTCATGTTTGAATTTCTAACAGAGATCACAAAGCTGGTCAACTAGCCACTGCCCATGTGAGAATGATACCGGATGAGTTATTCGTTTTTATTTGGTGGATTACAAAAAGCAATCTACTTGATTTTATGATGAATTAGTGGGTAAAATAAATAAAATAAAAAAATAATGAATTAATGGTCAATTCATCTACAATTAAATGGGTTGATCCGTCGAGTCAAATTTATTTTGTCATCTTTAATTTTTATGTTCATTAAGAGTGTTCAAAAGTTGGGTTGAATTAGATTTAAAAAAAAAAAATATTCAAACCAACCAATTTTGATTAGGTTGGGTTGAGTTTGATTTTATAATTTTTTTCAAACAACCCGAACCAACCAAAATTAAACATGATTGGATTGGATTGGGTTAGTTTTGGTCATCGAAACACTTATGAATTTTTTTATTTTTTTATAAATTATAAATAAAAAAATTCAAAATCAATTATAATAAAAAAAAAGGAAAAACTAAAACATATAAAAAGTCTAACTTTAAAAGAACAAAAACAAAGAAGAGGGAAACAAAAAAATCAAAATGTAATATTTAGGTTAAGGGATTTTAATTTTTAAAGCAATTATTAAAAATAATAAAATAAAATAAAATAAAAAAAGCGGGTCATCAATTGAATAATTGGATCATCGGATTAGTTAAATGTTAACTTGTCACTCAAACTGATTAAAGTCAATTTTAATCGTATTTTATTTGATTAGACTCGATTACTCAATTTAACTTATTTTTTTTTGTTTGATGGAAGCCAGTTTGACCGAATCATCATATCATATCGATCTATTAAACATTACTCAATTCATAATAATGAAAAATCACTAAATCAAAAGTATAAAAAAAAAAAAGAAAAAGCCACAAAAATTAATCCATGAATACAGTTAGTTAGTGACAAATGCATCTGAACCTGAAGTCAGTGAGGGGGACAGAAACCTTGTTTGGCAGAGTCACAAATCTTATCTTTGTGGTGTGCAACTTGCCTTAAAAGCATATCTGTCTTCTCATGTTGGCATTACACAGTCCATTAAGGAAAGCAAATAATTTTGAGTTAAACTAAAACTTGTCTGACCCAACTGCCCTTTTGTGACTAATGAATGTGGATGTTTACAATTACTCGGTGGACCCCCGACAGGAACCCCACATCGTATTGACATTTCAATCATCATTACTTTCTATTTCAATTTATCTATTATACAACAAAAGCACATCGATTGAGGACTAGGAGCCTGCGCAAAAAGGTCGTAATTAATGATAGATTTTTACTTTAATTGAATTCGAAAGTTGGTCCAACACAGTAAATATACGTTCGGTAAGTGTATATTTTTTTAAAAAATTATTTTTTTTATAAATTTTTTTAATAAAATTTTAATTATAAACTATTTTAAATATAAAATAAATTAATCTAAATATGTACTAATTTTATTTACATAGCATGATAGAATAAGAGTAAATACTTATTGATAGAACTTTTTAATCAAATATATGTCATAATTATATCTAAAAGATTAGCCTCACAATGATATTTATGAAGATATTTTGATTAAAAAAATAATTTTTAGATTACACAATCATGGCTTATTTTAGTTTTTTTGTTTAGTAACGGGAAGATTCTATTGTTTAATCACTGAAATTTTCTATTAACCAAATACAGAAGAAGGATATGCAAATAGGCTTGCTCCTAATTGTTGCCTACGTTGCATGCAATGCAACAAAAGAGTTTTAAAAGTGAAACAACCACGCATATTGAAATTTTACCTAGCCATGTCCTCCTCTCCAACATATAAAATCGTTATTCGCACATACCATGGCGAGGTAATGATCAAATTTATGATATTTATTCATATTAAAAAATTTTCTTTTTAAGAAAAAATTTAATTTTTGATTACTGTCAATGTTATTTACTCATGTATTGTTATATTGTGAAAAGAACTTGACTATAGTTATATTTATATAAAAAATCAAACTCTTTTATTAATATAGTAGAATATAAACAAATGATAATACAAAACAATATTTACATTTATTTTATGTTGATAATAAATTAAAATTAAACTTTTAAAGAAACATATATGCTTTTTCATTACTTTATTTAATCTTCACATCCAAGGTTACTATTATACATGGATTAATCAATTAATTATGAATTTTCTCATATAGCATTTTAATTATTTTTTACTCAGCTACCCTGATATGAGTTTTTATCCACCTAGCAAAAGGATTTGGCGGCTTTGCCACATCAATCAACAAATAAAATGGTAAAAAAAAAATAAATTGTAACTTATGTTTTGAAGTTTTTTTTTTCTTTTCAGTTATAATGTATTCTTCTATCATGAGTGTGAAGTTAATTCTCATTTTAAATATTAAGGTTATCACTCTTTACAAAATATTATTTAATGAAATAGAACTCGTAACATAATAAATAAAATTAATCTTATTACAATTTATTTATCATTAAATTATATCCTTATCAATTTATATTTTGAAGTTTGAGTCTTCGTGGGATTGATCATTTGTTTTTTTCTTTGAAATTTGGAGCAATTGGATGGTGGTTAGAAAAACAATGCAAAAATGAAAAAAAAAAAAAAAGTGAAGGGTGAAGGCTCAATGTAAAGTAGTGATGGTCCTAAATGGGCAGTTTCTATTGCCTATTTATTTGAAACGATCCTTCACGCCAAAACGCTAATTGGTCGGTTTGTCGTCTGCTCAGTCATTCCTGCAGTGCAGCTACATAGATGCTGCAAACTAATTTAAAATGAACATTTTTTTAGGAGCTGTAACCTGTAACTCAATTTTTTTTTGTTTTTTTCATTGGATCTCGAAATCACCAGGTCTCTCATACGAATTGTGGATTAACAGACCTCAAAAGCTAACAATCGAACTCACAAAAGCAAGATTTAGTAATAAAGATGTTGGAGTTTTACAAGGAAAAATATTAATTGAAATGTTAAGGATTTAAATTTTATTAAAAAAAATTACTTTGTGAAGGCGATGTAAGAAAAAAAAAAGTTAAACATTGAGGTTGGAGAATTCAAGATTATATAAACCCCACCTTATAATTTTATACAGTCATATTTCAATGTCATACTAATTTATAGAGTTTATTTGGATTGACATTTGTATCACTCAAATAAACTTTTAGAAGTTCAAACAATTTTTTGTTTATTTTTTATCTTATTTATTTTTGTGTCTTAATTATTTATCAAATGTGATTCTGATTTTAAAATGTCTATTTCATCTTAAATAACTATTTTTTATTTTTGCTTTGAACATAATTTTTTTTAAACATAAATTACTTCACTGAAACTCACTTTTATTTAAAATTAAGTTTGTAATATTAAATTCACCTAAAATCAATTTTTCAAAATCTAATCAAAACACACATAAAATTTTTATGTGTCATACTTCAAAAGTTAATCATTGAAGTTGGAGAATTTAAGGCCATAAATCCCACATTAAAATGTCATATTTTTCATGTGTATCTTAAGTCCCATATCTTATAATTGAATCATAAGAGTCTTTTAAATCTTGTTATTTCTGTTACAACAAAAACAATTTACTTATGTGAGTCACATTTTTTCTTAAATAATTAAGTTTAAAAAAAATTTAATTTTAATTCATTTTTAATGTAAAGTATTTTTATCCTATTATCCAACGACACATTACCAAATATTTAACTTTTTAAGTAATTATTATTTTAATCAAATTATTTTAATAATTTGATAACTCATGATTAGATGATAGTATAAAAAATTTTATATTAATAATAAATTAAAATTAAATTTTTAAAAAAATTATAAAATATTACATGATGCGAAAACTTAAACATCAAAGTCAATAGGTTTTGGCAATACAATAATTTTTTAATGTAAAAAATTCTAGAAAAGGGGAAAAAGAAATAATAAAGAGAGAGAGAGAGAAGGTTTGCTTATCAAATATGAAGAGGTAAATCTCAAAGATTATTATATTATAAAGTTATTTATCAAATGTATAATGTTATTCATGTAATTTTGTAATCGTGGCTATGCCTAATTACATATATGGTTTCATTATTAACAAGGGTTGGGAGTGTTAGTAAATGAGTTGCGCTCTTAATAGAGGATCAAAGTTCAAACTTTATAATAAGTACTTATTAGAAAGGCTTTTTGGTTAGAAATCGATCGCAACTGTGCTTGATATATTAATCTTACAGTAATATCTATGAGCATATCTTGGTCAAATATTAAAAATTTAAAATTTCATTTAAGAGATTTAACTAAATTTGTAAAACAAAAAAATACAATGATCAAAGATAATATGGAATTTACTCTCTATTTTTATCTACATATCAAACATACCCTAATTGTAAAAATTATATAAGTAACATATACTTCCATCCTTGCATGCTAAATTTTATTAAAACAAATAATCAATCTAAAAAAGTTAAGTCCATATTTAAAAATAGCTTATTTTTTAAAAAAATCTTTTTTAAATTTTCTAAAAAATTTTGATTATAAATTCTTTTAAATATAAAATAAGTTAATTTAAATACATAAACATAAAAAACTGTCATTTATTTATTTATTTACATTGAATTGAAATAAGTCTGGTCCATAGGTGATACTAAATAAATTAATATCAGATTAAAAAAGAAATTCACTATTATTTGAATTAGGCTCCCACTTAAGAACGTTGAGTAATCAATATGAATATTGTTAACTTCTCGAAAAAGAAAAACACGGAATTCAATGAAAATCATAATATTATTGAAACGCTATATATATATATATATATATATATATATATATATATATTGCCATCATGTGTTTGCGTCCCTTTTTTCTTAACTCGCATATAAATAATGAAAATGTACCCAAAAAAAGACATCAATAATGAAAAATAAAAACTTTACTATTTACTTAATTTTCTATAAAATCTTTTGCTTTAGTACAAATGAGATAAATAAAATTTACAAGTTTATATTACTAAATAAAAAAAGAAAATAAAGATAAATAGATGGACACAACCATAAAAAAGTTAAAAACACAAAAAGAAATGCCGCCATTAACAAATAACTATAATCGCGAGAATTTGATTTTATATTTTAAAAGATAAAGTGTAGTTTTATAATTATTAATTCAAAAATTAATGATTTAAAATTTAATAAAATATAAATTTATAAATAATAAATTATAAATTTATTAAAATATTTTTTATTTTTTATTACTGATAATTCAATTTACTTTTTAAAGTGTACTATACACTTTAGAGGGGATCATTTTCTAAATTTAGGCAACAAATGTTTTCCCAAAAAATAAGAATCACTTATATTTATTACCATTTGAAAGAAAATATTTTAATTTGATTTTTGAAAAAAATTGATTATCATGCTATAATACAGTGTGCATTTGATTCACAGTCAAGACTAATTTGTTGAAAAAAGAAAAAAAATCGGTTCTCTTACCAAACGGTTGATCCGGCCGATTTTTTTTTTTGTAGTTTTTCTATTTTTGATAAATTTTTTCATAGTAAATATGTATTTTAATTTTTTAAAAATATATATAATATTATATTAACCATATATTTATAAATATATTAAATTAGTGATTCAATGATAACTAATGTTATTAAATTAATTCTTAACGTGATATTAAATTAATCTTAAAAAAATAAAATTAATAATATTAATTATTATTAAATGATTAATTTAATATTATATATAAATAAAATACAAATATAAAATTACTTATATTTTTAAAAAATTAAAATTGAGTTAATAAATTAGTTTATCTTGCAGTTTTCTAGTTAAGTTTTATTATAATTTAAATTTAATTTTTTATTTTTTTTATTAATGAATTATCTTTAAATATCTTTATAAATGTTAAATGAGTCAGGATATGTCCTGGTTCTGGATTGGGTATACTTTTTTTAACCTAAATTTTATTAAAAAAAGAAAGAATAAAAATTGACATTTAATTTTTTTTTTAACTAGACCGTCGCGTCATGGATCAACTAAGAAGCCGATGAACCGGGTCGATCTGCAAAGTTGACAAGGAGCGTAGGTGGAGCGTGTTAGTTAATAAACCGTGCCTGCGTGTTTTCGTAGAAACCGTAAATGTTTTTATGTAACCGTATATGCTGACTCTGTCTCTGTGCGTGTCTGTGTCTGTGTGACTCCCTCACTCGCCATTTTACAGAGAGAGAGCGACCTGACCTGACCTGACCTGGATTTTGATTTGAAAAAACCGCTGTTATAAAATAAAATTAAAAAAAACCTCTCTCTCTCTCTCAACCTTAGACTCTTCCTTCACACTTATATTTTTTTCTATTTTATATAATATAATAAATTTTAGAAAAAAAAGATAAATCATCAGCAACATCTACAGTTTGAGTCTCTCGGATCTTGTTGCTGGAGGATCCTCCCATCGTGATCGTGAACTCCATCGCCATTCTGGTCGTGCCTACCTTCGCTCCTCTTTCTGGGGCAGATCTCTCTGTTCTGCCCACTCTTCCTCTCACTGCTTCAATTGTATTCGCTCTTTGATGCCATTTTGACTGCCCTTTGCTTTGCCAGGTAACCACGACAGCGTGGAAAATTTTCACTTATCAGCTATTGGGTTTGTGGGAGAACTGTTGGGAACTGTGAAACATGGAGCAAAATTTCATTTTTATTTCTCTGGGTTGTGTTCTTCTTCTGCCAATCTTCAGTAAGATTGTAGTAATCTGTTATTGATTTGTTTCGTTGTTGTTATTGTCCTGCCACAAAACGGAACTTGGGTTCTCATTGGGATATTTCGTGGCACTATTTTGGTATGAGGAGATCAATGTTAGATTAAAGTTTAATACTTGGAAGTGGGTGTTTCGGAATCGGAGCATTATTCAGCATGCTGCTCTTGCTTACTCTCCCCCTTTACTGTCCCTGATTTGCTCAGTTCCCTAGTTGCGCTTGTAGTCATCATATCTTGATGATATTAGTTCATACCATGTGCTTTTGTAACTTGGTCGCGCGTTCTTCATTTGGTTGCCAAGCAAACGCAACACAATTAAGTCAATTTAGAGCTTTTAATTAGGTTTCTTACTCTCTGTTATTTGAAGCCTGATAGTCTCGTCTTTCCTATTTTTTTTCCCCTCATAAAAAAGAAATAGAATTTCCCTCTTCCCAATTTATCCCATTTAATCTTCATGCATTTGGCAAACAAGCGGAGATTAATTACCCAACAAAATTGCTCTGCATTATTACTGATTAATGTCCGTGATTTTGAAGTGCCTTGTTTATGTTTTTAATCATATCTAACTGAAAATTCTGTATTATGATACTTGTATTGTGTTGCTTTCTGCCTTTGACTGGTAAATAACTTATGACAACACCTGACAGGTTTACTATTTTGTCATCTCACTCCTATCTTTCTTCTTCAAGTGGGTAAGTTGCCATTTCACCCAAAGGCTGATGACTTCTGTTTTCTGAAAGATCGTAATCTCTATTTATTCTTTGGATAGTGGGGAAAAAAATTATTTGGGAATTTATCTAGGTACTTTTCAAAACCCTCCTGGCTAAAAGGGAAAAATATGGAATTTTTAAACACCATAGGAATGGTAAAACTTGTTCTGTAAGGATATAAATTTGTCTCTTGTAGTCTTCTTGTGTTAAATCATTTCTAAGTTACAGTTCATTGTTTCTATGTATCGTGTAGCTTGGTGTGAATGATGGATCCAAGTAACATTTTACCTGCTGATGGGCTTGAAGCGGTCCACCAAAATGGTGTTCATGAGGAACCTTCCAATTCTGGAAAGGACGGTGTTGTTTCAAATGAAATAGACCCCAGTCTTACTGAAATTACAGAAACTGTAGCTCCAAATGGAAATTTTGAAAATTTCAACAAGTTAGATAGCACTACAACTGACAACTCATCTATGGCCGAAATCAAGGGATCAAATGACAACATGGATGGCAATAATGTGATCATTTCTAAGGTGAGAGGATTATTTTTTTCTTGAGTTGGTTTCATTAAGTTATTTATATTATTTGGATCTTATGTATTTGCTCAATTCTAGGAAGAGGAAGTGAAAATCACAGATCAAACAGAACAATTAAGAGCACGAAAGGGTCCTGTCAAGAATAAGAATGCAAAGTCCCCAAGTCCAGGAGGTGTTCATGCAAGTAGTGTGAAAAAAAACCAAGATGGAAAAGATGAAGAGGCACCATCTGCTGTTTCAAATGGTACGTTGTCTTTAGACTCTCACCCAAGACAGCCTATTAAAAGCAGATCGTTCAATGACAGGCAGACTCAGTTGTCCAAGGTGAACTCTTTGGTTACCTTTGCTTGCTTTACCAAATGTTTACTTAGACACTCAGAAAATTGTGCTTCCTTTGTTTCTTCTTTTATCTATTTCTGATTTTCGGTAATAAAAATTATAGTTTTGCAATTCCCTGATAGTTTTTTGCACTTTGTTTCTCTCAGCACTCTGGAAAGTCTGATGCAGCATCTTCCAAAGTACCGACGTATGTAATGCTTGCATTTATTTGTGAATGTTTCATCATAAGAAATTATATGATACAAAGGATTGATGACCATAATTATCTGACCAGTGGGCTGTGATTTATTGGACACAGGGAGAAAACAAAACCAAAATCATTGAAGAAAGGACCCCTTGATAAAGTTCAAGGAGAAGCAGAACCTTCTTTGTATCCTTTTTCTTTGGGTTATGTTTCTTCCTCCTTGTGAGTGGAAATGGAGAACTACTGCAAATTTCTTTATATTTATATAGTAAGTTTATTATTGAGTGCAATGCTGCGTATGATTATGGTTTATCCTTAATCCACTTAGAAGTACCACAGCAGAAGATGCTAAACCTCACAGGGTGGGGACACTTCCAAATTATGGATTCAGTTTCAAGTGTGATGAACGGGCCGAGAGAAGAAAAGAGGTAAACAGTTAATACTTGTTTCCATCTATTGTGTTATCGTCCAGGTTTCTTTTAAATAATCTTGCAGTGTAAAAAAGAACTGAAATTTTGGTGGGCAGTTCTACTCTAAGCTCGAGGAAAAGATTCATATAAAGGAAGTGGAAAAGAGTAACTTGCAAGCAAAAACCAAGGTGATAATATTTGATATCCGGGTTGAATTGTAACTTGTAGACGTTGCTTTTTAATCACATCAATCTTTCACTCCTTTTATAGGAGACCCAAGAAGCCGAGATTAAGATGCTTAGGAAGAGTCTAGCATTTAAAGCAACTCCAATGCCAAGCTTCTATCAGGAGCCTCCCCCTCCTAAGGTGGAGCTAAAGAAGGTAAGTTACTATGTGTGTCTGATTGCCTGCATGAGCTGCATGTCTGCTCTTCACTAATTATTTTCTGAGATTTTCTCTTTTGCTTTGAAGCCATATGTAAGTATGTGTTTGTACGTGTGTGCTGCTATGTCACAAGCTGACAAGCACACATATGCAAACACACCCACATATTGCATGTGACATCAAGAGTCAGAGCATACAATAATCTTCTGAAAACAATTGGTGGAGAGAACTCTTTGCTGACGGAAGCTTCTCCCACTTCTCTCCTTCAATCAGTGTCTGTCTAATTAAATTTCTTGCTTGTTCTTAAATACCCTGTGATTACAGAATGATTGGTCTCCACTCGTTATATATAAATTCACTTACAGTTATAGTTATTAATTACTCCCATAGGTGTGGTCTTTTTGGCTAATGCATGAATTGTTTAGTTGTGCAACCACAAAGTTTGGGTGTACCGGATATAAAAATGTAAGAAAATGTTTCTTGCGGAGATTGGGTAGAGTGACATTACTAATAAAAGTTGTATTTTCTGAATTCTGAGGTTGTTGGACCAACATTTGTAGGGTGGTGAAATAAAAGGTTAGCTTGTTATGTTATACATATGATAAGTTCAAAATACTACATATATAGATGTTCATTATGATGTCAATTTCAATTGGTAAATCTGATAGTTCATTTTAATACAGACTATCATTAATGTTGCATCTACTAATGCAATTACCTGCTTTTGTCGATCTCCATGAGGGACCTTTAGATTTGGATCATGATTTGATGATTTCCACAAATCCGTGGTTTATTTGATTGCAGCTATTTTATAGTTCTTAATTTGTTTTCCTAGATGGCCTGTTCACTTTTCTATCCATAGGTGGATAAGCTGATTGCGTGCATCTAAACTAATCTTACGTATACTTCAACAATTTTTTAAAACTAATCCTCATCTCAGTAGATGGTTTAGTGGGGGTGCTCATTATGTTATCCTCATATATCTTACAGTGGTGCACAAGTTCTTTTCATGTTGGCTTTATATCAATGAATATCTGAATGTTGCATAATTATTTTGACAAGCATTTCTAAAGCCTTTTTTTTAACTATAAAGTGATGCCAAAACCCCAGTTTTCTGTCACTGGTGAATTGAAGTTGTCTAATTGAACATGTTATTGTGGACAAAAAAAGTTTTGAACTTTTGATCCTTTTTTTGAGATTTTTTTCTGTGTTATCTGGACCATTGATCTTTTCCTTGATCTTGTTTTGAGTTAGCAAGTTTGGTCTTGTCATTTGGAAATTAAAACTTTTTAGCCTTTGGACATTACTGATAGATACCAACACAGAGCAAAATCTCCCAAGCTTGGTCGTAAGAAGAGTTCAACAAATTCAGAGTCGGAAGGAAACATTAGCAGCGGTGCTCGTGCTCGACAGGCTCGTTTAAGTCTGGATGAGAAAGTATCTCAGAGTAACCCCACTAAAGGAATTACTCCTGTCCATCAAAAGAAGCCACAGCGAAGATCTCTTCCTCCTAGACTGGCTTCTGAAAAGATCAGTCCATCCAATTCAACAACTGTACCCACTTCATCCACGGCAACGATTGATGAAATGACCTCCTTATCTAGTGGAACAAATAAAGATACCACCATGTCCAATGTAACAGGGGAAGAGAAAATTGAGATGGCTGCAGCCAATGGAAAGAACAGTACCTTGTCCAATGAGACAAGTGAAGCTCTGCCTCTGAATATGGTGCCCTCAGATGAGCCGAGTGAAGCAGAATTTCATGCGAACGGTGATATAGTGGTTGAAGAGAAACCTCAGCTTGCCTTGGTACAAGAAGCCATAGCTGCAGAGCATTAAGCAAACAGCAGGAACAGAATCAGATGTTTCTTTCAGAGCAATTGATTCATCTCGTGAATATTATAGAAGCAAATGACTGAGATTATTTGACAATGAAGGCTTGCAGGTTTGCCTTATGGTTTGTTTTATCATCTTGTCCAAGCACCATTGTTTCTTTTATGTGTTTACTCCCAAGCTTGCTGGTTTTGTCCTTATGATTCTCTCTCATGCTTGCAGCAATGTATGTAACTATTTGTCGGGTTATTCTAGTTGATGTTATTTTAGTATGAAGCACTTTTTCTGTTTAGTGGATATGTTAGGGAAAATTTTGAGAAAGTTTGGTATCAGATGGTTCAAGTGCACTTTGTTCAGGCCTTTCTTTGTTAAACAATTGGCATTGTCACATGAAACAAGCTGTTTATGTCATGGACACCCTTCTGCTTAGTCATTTGCTTGTCTTACAGCTTTCATTTTGTTATGCATCAAATTCTATTGTCACCATGATAGACTAATCGATTTCCAGCTCCCAGTCTACCCAATAACCACATATGGACATTCAACCATGCGGGCAAACAAATAAATATATTTTCAAGCCGCTAGGAGTTAGTTAGTGGTGAGGAGGGATTTGGCTTTTTTAAAATGAGGGCAGTGAAGATTTATAACCGTTGATGAGAAAATCAATAATTGAGATTATAATAAAATATATGTACATGTATAACAAATTATGATATTGTTAAAATTTACTTTCTTGATTTTTTTAGTAATTGTTAATACTCTTTATTTTATTTTTTAAAATTGAATTTATCACTTTAGAAGGCTCAAATTTAGTGGTGAGGTATTTGAATAGTTTACATAAGGTCATAAATTTAAATTTTCGTATCCCTCTTGAACCAAGAAAATAAATAAATAAATGCATTTTCTTTCCCTCTTTCCTTGTGTTCATAGAGGGAATTGGGAATTTTGTTATTTCAAGCTTATAATTATCTTCTATCTGCCCCCAACCCCCTCCCCAAAATACTCTTTCAATCCGTACAACTTTTGCGCGGAACTCAATTCATTTTTTTGGGTAGCGCCGTGGCGAAAAATTTGTCTGAATGAGCCACTGATTTGAACGATAATAAAATCCATGATGGAATAAAATATGTTACATTTCCACCAAAGTAGGCTTCTAATGATGTCACTGAAAAAGAAAGATAGAGCCTCTGAAAATGGCTTGATGGTTTAAGCATCTTAATTTCAAGCATGCTATTCTAATTTTATCAACTGACACCAGGGTAAGTGAAAATCAATCTTTCACAATTGAATAGTTTTTTACTGGATAATTTTCTGACAAAATCCGTTGTTGGATTAAAGTTTCTTGCATGTTGATCATACTCATAATATTTCACATTAATTCAAAATTATTTTGTACTCTATTGATTTACATTAAGATTAGTGTAATATATATTTTTAAAATATATAAAAATATAAAATACTTGATTACATTCTTACTGATGTTTAATTTTTTTAAAATTTGACACAAATGATTAACATGATAGATAATTATAATTCAATGGCTAGATTGATAAAATTACATTTTATAAAAAATTATTGAGTAGTGTGTGTCATGTCTTACACTAATGTCAATCCATGGTTGCTCAATCTAAAATGGCAATATAAAATTTGTGCCAAGGCTTAGAACCATATATCTTTTAGGATATGTATAGATGGAAGAGTTTGGAAGGAAAGGAAATGAAAAGTTAATTTTTAAATTCTAAATTCAGAGAATTATAAAATATTTATAAA
This sequence comes from Castanospermum australe, assembly GCA_019955255.1. Lineage (NCBI taxonomy): Eukaryota > Viridiplantae > Streptophyta > Magnoliopsida > Fabales > Fabaceae > Castanospermum > Castanospermum australe. Next base: position 943,953 of record NSJW01000337.1, on the reverse strand, counting down.
AATGAAAAAAAAAGAATATATAAAAGTTATATGATAATCTTTTATTTAATTTTCTTATTTTAAAAAATTCTCTAATAAAAACGTTGAATCAAAAAAAAAAATTCACCCTCCTTCCCTTTTCCTCTAAACTCCTCCATCCATATATATCCTGTAAGTGGGTGTGTTTGGATAGAGGGATTTGGAAGAAAAGGAAAGGAATAGTTAATTTTTCAATTCTAAAATGAAAAAATTATAAAATATTTATAAAAATGAAAAATGGAGAATATAAATGTTACATAATCTTTCATTTTATAATTTTATTTTAAAAAATTCTCAAACAAAATTTTTTTAATCAAAATAAAAAATTTTCTTTTTTTTCCTTTAAATTCTTATAAACTCCTCTATCCAAACATCCTCTTAGTTACAAAGCGCTTGAGAAAACCTAGTCTTTAATTTTTTGTGGTATTAAATATTAATATAATCAATTCGTAATTTTGTATCCCTCACCTTTTTCTTTTTTTGTCAAGGGGGTAGGGGGAGGGAGAGGATAGTTCCTTTTTCATGAATCGGTTTTGGGTGGGGTTTTACAAAAGCAGTATGCTTTACTATGAGGTCAGGGCTTGCACCCGTATCCCTCACCTTAAAAGAGACGTATCCCTCGCCTTAAAAGAGACGTCCTTTAATTTCTTGTGAGGTGGGCCGGTTACTTATGCCGGGACGTTTCTGGTGTCTTAAGGAAAAATGAATTCAAGGGAGCATTCTTTTGTCAAACAACTTGATTATGAAATGGGGGCATGACACCCAATAGAAAATGACAAAAAAAAAAAACAATGACTGTATATCTAAATCTTAAAATTCAAGTTTGTGTTTTTTTTTTCTTGTAAATTATTATTAGAGTTATATGAAGTAATCAATCTTATCAGTCGCTTGGCTTTAATCATCTGCGAAACATATCCAAGTTTTGACCACTTTGGGTTTGCAAGCTTGAAAGGAAGAAAAAATGATCTGTGCTGCATGACCGCGGGACTGGGAAAAATTCTTAAATACTTTTAAAGTATTATATCCGAGTTTAAGATTTGATTTAAATTTTATTATTTTAATCAAATGAGTGTAGTATTTTAAGGCTATGTTTGGAAGATTGAAGATGATGGAAAGGAAAATGGTTTATAAAAAATAAAAGAAAATGAAAGAAAGGAGAATGTAAAACTAATTAAATAATTTTTCTTTCTTTATTTGAATATTTTAAATCTTTCAAAATCTTTCAAATTAAAGAAACTTTAAAATATTTATAAAAATTAATAAGAGAGTTTTAGAAAATTACTTAGAAATCTTCAATTATTTTTCCTTCTTTTATAAAAATTTTAAATAAATGAGAGGCTTATAATAAAATTTTTCTTTTTTTCATTTTTTTTTTAATCTCCCATCCAAACATAGCATAGGAGTACGTAAGAATTTCTCCGGATGTAGGAGTAGGATTCATTATGCATGCATGCCGTCTAATAGCACGCTTGGGGATTGAAGTATGTATTGGCCAGCAACAAAACTTGAAAGAAGGTTGTTATGGTACAGTTTATGTTTCTGGAAAGACCAAATAGGAGTGTGTGTGTGTGTGTATAGCACATGAATTTTCGTTGACTAGTTCTATTTCTATGGTATCCTTTTTTCACATTCCAGACTCGGCCTCTCTTCTAGGAGGCTTTCCTTATGTCGTTTTCGGTCCAATTTACTATTAAGTGACTGTACTTGTTACATACGGTGCCTATATGACTTTTGAATGTTCAAAAACTGCAAATTCATAGTCAGAGATGAATGCATTCATCTAACTTTTTGTTCATTTGCGTGGGAGCGGGTGACTTTATTACTAACAGTGACACCAAATAGTCCAAATCCAGTACACATCCATCCCAGTCATAAAACCAGATGTGAAAGAAAGAACCAAGGAGGAAGCTTCCTGTGACATAAAGGATTAGAGACCTGAGGGGAGTAATTCTGGTGATATTCTTTGTGAACAGAAAAAAGGAAACAAAAAAGAAATTCTCGTGTGAATGGCGGATTGGAGTTATCTGTCAAAAGTCTTAACCATGATAATGGAGACAGTAGAAAAGAGTTGACGAAAAAAGCAAGCTTTCACTTCATTGGATGCCCTTCTTAACCACTAAGATTTGCCAATGAGGCTCATCAAGCGAGTTGTTGAATAAAATTTTATAAATGCTTCTATTAGATTGTTGATTAGGCACGGCAATCAGCTTGCTGATTAGATACTAGATTAGATGTTTCTGAGAAAACATAACCATCGAATTCCTTGCAAAATGACCCAGTGGCCCTGAGAGGGATATATGCTTCCATTCAATTATATTTTGACATTTCACCATTAAATGATTAAAAATTTTAGAATTTGTGTTTTTTTCTTAATAAGTATATTTTTTAATTGTATCTCAAGATAGAATTAAATGAAACATAATCTCAGAAATACTACGCGTGCATGCAATAATTTCTCTCCAAGAGAGGCTTATCTTCCAGCTGAACCTACTGCGCCAGTTTTACAGCGGACCTACGCTGCGCAAGAAACTTAAGAAGGAGGCTTCGTATGTTGTGTCATGTAGAGACTTTTCAAATGGTGCATGAATGAATGATTGCTTTACATGAAAGACAATGCATGTTAAGTGCATGTGCCATTTCAAAGTGTCTGACAATATTGTGTACGAACCTAAGCCCTTGACGAGAAGTTTAATTGAAGCATATTAGAATTCCCTAAGCTTCCTAATGTCCCAAGTTTGTGCATAGTAAGGTGAGTCATGCACAGCCACAGCAGAATTCACTATGCTCTCACGGTCTCAACCACTTTAAACAGCAAGCCGAAAAGATAGCATGGGTGAACACAGCCAAGCACTACAGTCACCCGGTCTGTGAACAAAAACATATGGGTCACACCCTAAAGTCCTAGATTGGTCAATTGCAAGCTTCCTTCATATGGATGAAGATGGATTAATAGGAATGGAATATGGTTGAAACAAGAGTATGATCAAAGTATACAGAGATCTCAAAACAACTGCTTTTGGAATGAGACTACAAATTTTTATTCAATACTTCTCATAATATTACAGCACAAAGGGCAGATTTCAGTATATCATTACACAGAATAGAAGTTGCAGTAACAGGTTCATAAAAAATGATGCCTAAAAAAACTAGGGCTTGGTAAGTAAAAAACAATCCATCCCAAAGGGAAAAGATTGTCATGGCAGACCTGTATAACTTGCTGCCACGGCCAAAGCCCCTGAGAAAGGCATCATAACTCCGAACTGACAACTGCAACCAGCATAACAACAGCACATACACTGGAACTTCAAGCTGCCCTTTGAGTAAAACTGAGACCCAACTATCACGAGCAGAACAGAGTTCATAAACGCGACAGATTTGGTAAACGACATTGGACAGACTCTCGTACAGATAGCTGTGAAGACTTAGACGGGGAACTAGGACACACATGATGGCAAAACCAATGCAAAGCGGAGCTAAAAACATCAGGTGCCAACACCAGTAAGAGAGATTCCTAACTCCAGAACCCGGTAACTATGTTCTCAGAGATATACAGCCATTTAAAAGGTGGCGTCCCGTCCATAGGATGCCAAAAAACTTGGAACAGATTTCCAATTAAAGGAAACCTGCAAAAACAAAGATTAAATGACTGCATGCTCTGGAAAAAGGGAACCGAGTCACTGGATGACCAAGACCCATAGTTAATGGACCCAAAAACTACTGTGCAACACTAATCATAAAGCTGTTTAACAAGCCTCCTGCTTGGTCCGTGCAGGGCACTCGCTGCCCTAATTTGCAAAGCGCAATTGATTCTTCCTGCTCAGGAGAGGATGTCACACCTCCAGAGAAGTTCCACAAGTATGTCAACCGTGCTGCTGCTGATTGCATTGCAATGCTGGATATTTAGTCCCAAAAGTGTGGGGCCCAATTTTCTCAATGCGGCCAAGCTCCTATCTGAAACCAAAGAGCAACCTGACAAAGAAAGAATCTGCAGATTGAGCTGTTTCGCATTAGCCAGGGCTGCAATCCCAGTATCAGTGATTGCACACTTGGAAACATCAAGATCACAGAGCAAATGGGCAATTTCCTGCAATTGCCATCAAGCTAGCATCACTGATATTTTTTTACAACCGTCAAGGTTTAGGATCTCAAGAGTCCAACCATGAAAATTGGACATAGATGAAACTACTTTGTCTGTCAGATTTATACAACCACTAAGATTAACTTTAACCAGACCAGCCTCGGAGCTCTCAAGCAGTGGAAGAAACCCAGCATCTGTCACTCCCTCAAGTCCACTCAATTCAACATGCTGAAGCTGAGGGCACAGCTTTCCCAGTACAGCTAAGGTAGCATTACCAAATCCAGGGCAGTTACGAATCACTAATGACCGAAGTGATTCACAAGGAGATATTGGTGGCAATACCAAATTCAGATCTTTGATCCCATAGCAGCTTATATAAGCAAAAGCCTTCAATTTTGCACCACAGTTAAGGAGGACACCAAAAAACCCAAATTGGGTAATTCTGTGGCACTCTTCCAATTGTAGGCTCTCAAGTGATCGAGCAGCTTTGGTGAATGATGCCAACCCATTGTCTGACAGAAATGCACACTTGCGAAGGTGGAAGTTTTTCAGATTTGGGCAACCCTTTCCTACAGCTTCAAGCCCAATATCGGTTACTCCCTGGCAGGATGCAATCGTGAGTGACTTTAGTTTTTGCAATCCATGACCGTTACCCATAACCCAGAATCCCTTCTCACTAACATTTGGGAGGTAATTAAGGACAAGATCGGTAACTGCCTTGCCATAATGTCCAATAACAGCCAAAGAGAGATCAGAAACTGTCAGTTTCTGGAGCTTCACCTTTGTCAGAACCAAAGAAGCTGAAGAAAACAGACCAGTAATTCCCTGATCACCAACGCCAGCACAGTCCTTGATTGATATAGACCTTAGATTGGAGCAGCACTTCCCAATAGCTTGTAGACCTTCATTACCAATGTTAGGACATGATTCTATTGATAACTCAGTCATATTTGGGCAGTTCTTCGCAACTGCAATTAAAGCCTTGTCAGAAATCATGGGGCACTTGCAAAGATCAAGCTTCTCTAGCTGGTGACATCCACTAGCAATCTCAATCAGGCCTTCATCACCTACGGTAGCAACATTCCATAGAGAAAGAGCTTTTAAAGAAGGGCATCCACGAGCAATTGCCTTGAGGCCAAGATCAGTCACCCCACGATCCGAATTGCTTCCAAGGATTGAAAGCTTCCCTAATCCTCCTCGAGAAGCAGTCCCAACAGCAATGGCAGCAAGTCTAACATCTGTTGCCTTCTTTCCTTCCAAGCTTCTTGAGAGGTATCCATCACCTCCAAATTCCTGATCATCAACCGTCCTTTTCACAGAACTCATTCTCATCTCTGGTATTTTTGTTGCTGCAGATTTCATTCTTACAAATATTGCTTAGAAGCATAAGCCAGCGCTTGGAAACACAAGCACATGCACTCCTATCTCGGCCTGCAGGAAACCTTCTAAAGATCTCAAAGAGGCATTCATCTGGCAAAGCTTCAATAGATGTCTTCTGCTTCTTCTCAAACCATTCTCCACTGATAACAAATGGAGCACTGACGCGAGATCTCTTCCGAGGAGGAAAATAAACATCAACTTGATGGCCAAAAGACAGGAAGAAACATGCTTCCTTGGGGTTAGTGTATATTGACCCCCCAGGGAAAAAATCATCCCCTCCTGAGAACCCAAATGAATGCAAAGTCAGGACAGAAAAAATTGTGCATATAAACATTATGAAACATGTAAATTTAACCAGAAAACTGAACAACAGGAAGTATCTATTCTATGAATGAAATATTTGAACATACAACAGAAAACCAGATATGTTTATGAAATCCATTGATTCCTCCGAAACCAACACCAGGTTCAGATCAACTTTCAAGAAAATTGCTAATATCAAATGTATGCAAAATAAACTACTCAAAGTTGAACCTTCTGCAGAAGATAGCAAAACAAGATCCAATTTCCAGTAAAGACCAGGAACTAAAAACAAAACTCTTAGAAAAATTCCATGCTAAATTCTCTCACTATCTCGTCAACAGATTATACTCTGAATCTGTTTGTATCTCTCATCAGATCCGCTAAGAAAGACAAAGGATTTGTCATGCAAAACCCAAATGCTAATCTTATCAAACCCAATGAGAAAATAAATATATAACATTAGATCACCGGCACATGACAATCAAAACTTGAAATTTCATATCTTTTGCAACCTCCAAATAACAAACAGTCATCGAACTAACAGAAGGATAAACATAAAGCGACTCAAATACACTGAATTTATTTTTATGACCCGAAACATCTCGGGAAGAAACTTAGCCATATGACATGATGATCCACGAAACAGATCAAATTAAGAAAATTAATGGTCTCGTTCGCGAAAACAAAAACCCAGGAATTAAAAAAAAAAACAGAAAAACCAAAATTATTGTGAGGGAGAATAGGTTTCTCATGCACCACAAAACCATCAATACAACCACAAGCCACAAAATTTGGAGCAAAATCATTAACAAGAACAGCAAAACCCGAGAATCGGATCAAACATATCATAAATCCATAAACTTACCGGTAAAGCCGAAGACTTCAGACATGGGTACAGCTCAAAAAACCCCGGGAGGTCAAATCTGCACTGTTCTCCACGAAAGAACCCTCGAAAGAGAGCAAAAAAAGATGGAGCAGAAGAAGATTGTGACTGTAATGGCGATGTATAACTCTTGAGAGCAGGAATGCATGAGAGAAAGTGGAGCTAGAAGGTGACGGAAACCCTATCAGATAGGGCAAAAAGAGAATGGGGAAGAGAAACTGGGGAAGAAGGAGAAAAATGAAGGGTTGAAGCTCCTCAAAGGGAAGCTTTTATCGCAAGCGGAAATAGATCCCGGTACATAACAATACACTGAATGCTTGCCCACATGCAATGAATCTATGCATAGAAAGTGGGGTTTCTTTGTAATATTCTCCCTCCCACCAAATGGAAACCGGAAACCAGACAGCGGTTTCGTTTTTGCTTTTTATTTTTTAAATTTAAGGATTTTTTTAAATTTTTGACACCTTGTCTGGTAGCTGGGATAGTATTTGGGGGTGTTTGTATGTAATCAAAGTTTTTTTTTTTTTCCATCATGACATCATCTAATCCCCCATGTTGAGAGAGTTGTAGAAACCGAACCTGCTATTTTTGGGGACAAGGATCATCATTTAGCCAATCATTGTTAAGAATTTCTTGTGGCTGTACAAATTCTATTTTCAAATTATTTACTAATCACTCTAAAATGTGTCAATTTAGTGTTGGGTTTTCACTTAACTAAATGTTTTCTTACTTTTTTTTTAATTATTTGATATTCAATTCATATTGCTATTTTTCTCTTTTTTTCTACTGCAACATTTTACTGTCTGCTTTGATTATATTACTATCTTATTACGAATATACTAATGTAGAGCTTGAGTTTTTTACTTGACAAGAACTTGAGATGATATTAGAGATTTTATGTTAAAAATAAATTCCAAACAGATCATTATATATATATATATATATATATATATATATATATATTATCATGTTTGGTACCTCCATACCTTTTAGGTGTGAGAAATTTCATTTAGTGTATTTTCGTTAAGAGTTTAAATTCTTATCATTGTAAAAATTCTTTCAACTACTTAATTTAAACTTGTTTATTATTTAAATTGTAATATATTGATAAATAGATCATTATTAGAATGACATAATTATTACTTATGTGTACCTCTATTATTCTCTCTATTCTGTTAGAATATATTTTAATTATTTATTATTCTCAAACAATATTTAGGTTTATATATATTTTAGATTATTTAGAGAATTATTTAGAGTAATTTTAATTTAATCACCAAAAATAATATTATTAATATTCTTAAAAATTAATTTAAAAGAGTAAGATATAAAAATAATAATTACGTTTAGATTGTTTTAGTATTCAATTGAAATTATGAGACAAAATTTAGAAAAGTAATATATAATACTAGTAATTTCATCAAAATTAGATTAGTTTTCAATTGGTTATCATTTTCATGCATTGCATTTATATATATGTTAGATTATTTAGATTTATGTAACCAAAAAAAAATTATTTAGATTAATTTTAATTTTTTTTATTAAAAATTCTATCATTTGAATTGTATTAGTATTCAGTATATTTATCTCAAAATTACGAAAAAACATTAATAGAGTATAATCTGATAATAGTAATTTTATTTAGATTGAGTTAGGATTTAATATACTTTATCTAAATTATCTTGACTAAATTAGTGTTTAACGTGTCTTATCTAATAATATTTATTATACTTAAATCAATTTTATTATATATATAAATATATTTTATCTAATAACATATATTAGATTGAAGTCATCATGAGAAAACATTTAAGAAAATAAAATACGATAATAATAATTTTATAAGATTTTTTTGGTACAATAACTTTATAAGATTTGATTAGCCTTTAATAGATCTTATCTAATAATATTCATTAAATTCAAGTTATTATGAAAGAAAATTTAAGAGAATAGGATTTAATAATAATAATTTTATCATAATTAAGTTAATGTTTAATGTATTTTATTCAATAATGTATTATTATATTCAAGTGATTTTTTTTAAGTTTTAAGCATATTGAAAATTTATGTTTATGAATCATAACATTGACTAATGAGTTGTAACTTTAATATGTACTGTAATTATTGATTTGCTGTAATTTTTCAAATCATTTTCTCGAAAGAAAAAAAGAAAAAGGCAGTTCATGCACTTGAAATGATGTATCTCCCACGTTAATTTCCCTTTGCCTTACAACCACAATCTTTTATACCCAACTAGGAAAGCAGCCAAACACTTTTTTATTTTAGGCGTTGCCACAACACAAAACGCGTCTGTGTTGACCCAATTTCAACCCATTAAAGATTAATTAAGTCTATATTTAGGAATAGATTAATTATTCAATTTTTTTTTAAGTTTTTATACTAAAATTTTAATTATAAATTATTTTAATTATAAAATAAATTAATTCAAATATTCCTTAATCTTAATTAAACTGAAATTGCCCAAGTGTCCACCCACCTTTCACCGGCCAAACACGCAAGCATTGTTGGGCAGAATCAAACGCCTTTTAATTTCATATTTATATTATTTTATCATTTTATTTAGTTCTATTTTTTTAATTTTTTAAAATTAACCTTTAAATTTTTAATTATTATTTATTAATTTTACTTAATTCTTTTTCTTTTTGTGATAAAAGGGGAGGTGTAATCATTTCTCTTAATTAATATGTTATGATTATGAAAAGCAATTTCTAAGTACATGCTTGAAACCAACTTGATAATTTCTTAATGCTTTCCGTTTAATTATTATTATTATTATATAAGTTAAAAATCCACAACTTGAGCTAGTTTCGTGCGCTTCGTGGCAGGCAGATCCGGTGGTTTATTTGCATATTCTTGCCTGTACTCAGTTAATGGTGATTTTATTTAAGGTCAACTAACTCCTCAGTATTTATCTTTTTTTTCATCATTTTTTTTATTTTTAAAATTTATATAGACCTATTTTTTTAATAAATTTATATGTAATGTATTTTTAAAATATAAAAAAGGTTTGTATAAATATTTAAAAAATATTTGTAAATTTTTAAAAATATTTAAAAAATATGTATAAGTTTTAAAAATAAAAACATTTATAAAAAAACTACGTAAATAAAAGAGAGATCCGTGTATTTTTTTTCCTTTTATTTACATTCATTAAACAAATTTTTAATAGTATACTCAATCAATGCAGATTTATAATTATTTTTTATAATAAAAAAGAAAATAATTACATAAAAATAAGGCAGGGAAAGGTGGTTAAGTCCATTTAATCTATGTTTGTTGTGATAAAAAAAATGAAATGAAATAAAATAAATATAAAAAATTTCTTATTCTCATTTCATTTCATTTCTTTTTTTTTATCAAATATGCACTTAACGTAAGTTTTGGCATACGGAATGATAATTCCATAGAATCATAATGGAATAAGAATAGAATGAAATGAAATAAAATAAAATAAAATGAAATGATCATTCTTACTCCACAGTTTGGTAGCTTTTGAAATGTAATGTCTTTCCAAGCTATTTTACTATTTGATACATAGAATTAATATGAAATAGAATCAAAATTAATATAAATGATATAAATATACCTTATAAGAAAAAATCTTTTAAATATTAAAAATAATGTTTAATTTTAACTTTTTTACTATTTTTATTAGAATAAATATTATCATTTTTTAAAAGAATAATATTATTACATTAAATAAATACTTCATATTTATTTTTTATATATAAATAAGTTTTTAAATCAAATACAGAAGATCTACGTCGAAACTAAAAATTATAATGATAAACTTAAATACCATCAATATTAATAAGTAATCAAATACATAAAATTTAACTATAAAAAAATTATACTATAAACTGAAAAATATCAAAAAAGATAATATTTTATTATTCAAAAAAAAATAAAAAAGATAATAGATGTAATTATATAAAATTTTTAAAGATTTATTAGAAATAAATAATTTTTATCCCATTTCATAGAACATAGAATCTCAATTTCATATCTTTAAAAGGTAATAGATTTCATGTTCTATTCTTAATTTCATATAATGAAGTATCACTATTCCATAATTTTTTTACAAACAAATATAAAAATATTTTATTTTATAAAATAAACATAAAATAAAATCATCACGTCATGTTATAGTATAGCTATGGAAAATACAATTTCAATTCTACTCTCTCAGCTTTTCTCTCTCATTTTGTCATCATTTTCCTTTGAGTTACTGTGATGGTAAGTATGCTTCCATTTTTGAAAGAAAAATAAGATGACAATATTCTTACATTTTTAATTTACCCTTTTTTAAATATTTTAAAGTTACTAAATAATGACTTGATTTTATTTAAATTTTTTAAAAGAAAGTTAAATACTTGGTGTGAGAATGTAAAGTAGGCAAAAATGCAATCAAAATATTCTGATTAAAATTTATTTTTTTAAATCAAGTAGAGTAATGTTCCGGTCAAATTATACTTAAAAAGACTTGGTGTAAATTGATTCTATTTAATTATTTTAAGATGACTCAAATTTCATATCCCTCTCATGAGGTAATTATTATCCCAAAAAAAAAAAGAGTAGAAGATCGACCGCATTTTGTGGCCACCGGCCAAACGTATTAAATCCTTTCTAAACAAAATTCAAAACAAGAGTACTTTCTTTTTTCTTTTGTTTGAGGTTGAACTCAAACAAGCTAATTTTTGTATATAGAAAGAAAAAGAAATAATTTACTATCTTAAAATTTTATTTTCTAATTTCCCGTCTTTAATTTTATTTACTACATACAAAAAGATAAATCCATTTTTTTTTAAAAAAGTATAATATTATCAAATTATAAAAATTATAAAAATATCAAATAATTACTACTAAAGTAATAAGTAAATTTGAATTAATCAGTTAGGAGGCCTCTATTTAACTGCCTCATAAAAAGGCTTATAAGATGAATTTTACTTATAATATTAAAATTTGAACTTTGTTAAAAAAATACTTTGTAAAAAGAAATAGTTTAAATACTCTAAGTGAGATTACATCTCCTAAGAATTAAAAAAGAAACTATTAAAAATGTTAACATAATTTGCCCAAACTTATAAAGGCCACGTTTAGGATTTAGTGCATGTTTGGGATCATTTTTTTCTGTTTTTAAAATTTCTCTAAAAAAAATTTTAATTATAAGTTGTTTTAATCATAAAATAAGTTAATTCAAATACGCATTTAAGTCATCAAATATCAACGAACGGGGGGTTTTAAAAAAAATAAATAAACCCTTCCTTGGGGCTTAGGCTTAAAAACGACCTACATTCTTTGGGCAATTATAATTCTGAACCATTTTTATAATTATTTGTTGTTATCTCATTTATTTTGTTCACTTTTTCAGATACATCAACCGGTGGTCCTGTGCTGTGCTTATGACCCTTTAGCCCTACAAAACAAAAGCAGTGTGTAAGTATGACAACAGGAGGGTCTGTGAGGTTGGCATAAAGCCAAAGCCAGAGAAATTTAGCTGGAGTTCTAAGAATTATCCACTTGCTGGTTTCTGTATATACCATATGGGGTTCTGCTTTTCATAAATCATACCTAACAAATTTTTAAAAACCTATAAGCTACACAATTTTTAAGGAAAAAAACACAATGTAGAAATTACAAAAGCGTGTGTGTTTTTATGTAATAAAGTATTGATTAGTAATGTTGTGGTTTGGATTAGTTTGATTTGAGAGAAAAAAACATTCGATTGAAATGAATTAATTTTTTTATATTATGAATTTGATTAGTTTGGTATGATTCGATTTGATCTAATTAACTTTTGACCAAATACTTATTTTTTAAAAAAATTAGAATTAACCTGATTTTTTCATTCAATTAACAACAAATTGACTTTAAAATTTAATAAACACATCATCAAATAAATTTAAATAATTAATTAATCTAAAAATTTCATAAAAAATAATAATAAATTAAAATATAATTACTATAATTATGTAAATTATATATATATACGAGTTTTGTTTAGTTTGATTTAGTTTTATAAATGAAAACTAAAAATCAAACTAAATTGATGAATTTTCATAAAAACGAAACTAAATTTAATTAATCATATTCAATTATTTTATTTTTTATTTTATTTTTCGACTTAGATCAATTTAATTCGAATACAACACACTCTTATATATGATCTAGTATATAAATTAAATAATAAAGTAAAATCTATTTTTAATTTTTAAAAGATACATTATTTATTAATTTCGTTCCTTAAATATTAATTTTATTGATTCAATTACTCAAGTTTTAAATCACTCATAATTTAATTTTTTTTTTTAATTTTATCAATTTCGTCTTCAAAAGGACTAAATTATTATGATTTTAAAATTTAAGGGATTAAATTAATAAAATTAATTTTAAAAAAATTAAATTAATAAATAATTTATTTTTTAAGGATTGAAAATAAGTTTTACTCTAATTAATATATCATATTTATTGAACAATATTTTTCTATATCAAGGGTAGCTGTGTGTAAGCAACATGGAATTGGCTTTTCTTTGAAGGGAGGGGATGTAATGTTTGGTTGTTCTTTCTCAGATTCACATGGATTGGTTTTTTTCATTTCCAGGTTCGTTGCTTGATGTTAAAGATCCCCACCACCACCACCTTCTGTTTTTTTTTTTTTTTTTTTTAATAGAAATCCTTCACCATCCAACTAATTTTGACCCTGACCGAGGCTTCTCTTAATTATTAATTATCAATCATGCATTCTCTTCTCTCACCCCTAAAACATGCATTGTACTTGGATCAATGATATATATTATATACAGAGAGAAAGAGATTCCCCTTCCCTTGAAGGATGTCATCCCCATGGGTTATATAAATATTGGGTAAGAACTCGCAACCCATTTGTTTAGAATTACTTTTGTATTTTTTTTATTTTTTTAAGATACCGATATTTTTTATAAGCTGTTAAGTAATTATTGACCGTTGATTATACTTAATTATAAATAAACCATTAAGAGTAGATTAGTAGTGAGAGATTTATATACAATTATGTTATTTCTACACCTCATTCCTATATAATCCTCATACACTATCTTTTATGATAAAAAAAAAAAAGAAAAAAATTTAAGTCTCTCATTTTTTATTATTATTTAAGGTAAGTATACTAATAAATATGTAAGATTAAAGTATAAAATAATATTTTTTATTTATATATATATAATATTTTTTATAAAAATTAATAATTAATAAATATTTTATAACTCATACTACGAGTACACTTATATTCTTAGAATTTAAATGCTTTGTCTCATTTTCTTATTTTCAACCTTTTCCTTTTAATTAAATTTGGACAACTTAACAAAAAAGATACTTAAATTTTAAAAAATTAATATTAATTAAAAATATATATATATATATATATATATATATATATATTTAATAAGTTGTCAAAATTTAATTAAAAAAATAAGATTAGAGAAAAAAAAAACCATAGCAACTCCCAATTTCTCTTGTTATTGAAGTTGTAACCTTGGACCCAGGAATCAATATCTTCTTGTATCAAAAAAGATCTTCATGAGATGTTGCCAACTCATCCAAAATTTGGAAGTGTGTAATGGACTGCTCAATTTGACAATTTGTAACGTATCATCACCTTCTTCTCTGCACCGTTTTTATTCTCCATGCGTTCAAATCTAGTTTTTTTTTTTATTATTCACTGTTTTTTAGGTTAAGAATCATCGAATCCGCCAACTTTTTGGACTACTACATGTTGCGTTCACGCATGATAACCACATGCTTGCCCCCATCATGTCAGTACACACGTGCTGCTGGATCAACAGTATAATTTTTTTTTTTTACACCCAGTGTATTGGCACTTTCCAGTTTGACTCGAATTCGATAGTGTTCAATGACACTTGCCTAATTAAGAACTTGAATTATTGGCACACAGTCAGTTCCATCTTGTAATTAGTTTATAATTTGCAAGTGCTCGGTACCGTATAACAAGGACCCCACTGAGAGAGCGTGACAACTAAGATTCACTTTCTAATATTTCGGGATCGAAGAGATTAAGTCCTAATTAAAGAAAAATTTCACTTAACAAGGGCCAATTCCCATGAATGCAAATCACTGCATGTCTGGCAAGAAAAAAAAATAAAATGAGAATGAAATATTTTTTATATTTTAATTTTAAAAATTTTATATGTTTCATTTTATTATTTTACAAAAAATAATAGTTTGGATATATAACTCAAAGATTACTAGTAAAGAAACTAGTGATATATTTGAGATTCAAAAGGGAGAATCATTATATGACATAAAATTTAAGTGAAGTTGATAACTATAAACTAATCAAGATCTTCTGATCAGATATTGTTCTAAGAACACATATTAGCTGTACCGAAACATTATACGATCTTGGCCACTTTATCTTAAAAAAAGCACATGCAAATCGTGAAAAGCATTTTTTTTTTTGGTATATTTATGATTTCGGTAATCAGCATTTAGGTCCAAATTGGAGGCCACAACAATTCTGCACTTTTCACATCAGCGGTTGGTATTGAAATCTCAATATATAATTAGATGGAATACAAAAATGATTTAATAGCATATAATAATTTATCTAACTTCTCACCCTTTTTTATGTGCTTTGCCATTTGTCAGAGTTTATTTTGTATTTATATTTCAATCTTACACCTCTTTTTATATATTTATCTAAAATAATAGTAAAGAAGAAAAGAAAAACTTAATTTTTTTTTATCTAAAAAGATAAGAGTATAAAAAAGTATAAAATTAAAGTGTAAAAATAACTTAATTACTTGTCTAATCTTGTTTGGCTCGGGATGCTTGTGAACCAACATCCCATCAGCATCCCTTGCTGTTTTAGTGAGTTGTGACGGATTCATTGGAAGAAAATAAAAAGGATTATTTAAGAACACGACATTGTCATGTATACAGATATTTTTGTACAAGAATATATTATTGTTTGTGTAAGGATTTGTCAATCTTATACAAAAGTAATTAATGTTTTTCTCTCACATTTTCAAATAGAAGATGAAAATCCAAACCCTGTTATTTCATCCTATTCACAACGCCATGTTCACGTGGAGTCAGAATCAATACACAGAGTGTGTTTGGGATTAATTTATTTAGTAATTAAAATAATTTCTGATAAAATTTTTTTGGAGAGAATTTAAAAAAAAAATGATTTTTTTTAAAAATTAAATTATTCCTAAATATACACACAATTACGTGAGAAATTTTTGCTCCACGGTTTGGTTATTGGGGTCACTCAAATTACACCCACGCACTCAAATGTGGATATGTGATTGAAGTAATAGAATTAGACTTAACTATGATTAAAATTCATCTTATTTTAGTAATTTATTTTATTACTCTTACCTAGATTAGATAAGTATATAAATTAATGAGTAAAATTATTAATTGAACTAAAATCAAATCAAATCTACTTAAATTTAACTAAATTTGAATAGATTTTTAAATATACATAACTTAAATTTAATAAATTTTTAAATCAAATTAGTTTCAATTCTTAATTTTTTAAACATAAAATTTTATTTACAAATCAAATCAATTTTTAAAATTTATCATTCAAAATACACTCAAAGTTCTTTATGTTCAATTCTTTCTGATTATTCTTTATTGATAGGTGATTTATAAATGTCATTATAATTCTTGCTGACCTTGTGATGTACTTCAACTTTAGAATAAGGCAATCTCCCAATCCCATTAACATAAATCAAGCTCAAGACTTTTAAAAACAAGCAATTTATTCTTACCAATTAACCTAACCTTCATTGACAATTTATTCTCCATTTTTACTTGTCAATTAAAATGATTCAAATTTTCCTTTTGAAAAACGGAGGGTCAAAGTATAAACAATTGACTCTGATTTTAATTGGTAATTAACTTACTGAAAATTTTACCATTTGATCACAATACCCCAAAAAAAAAATCCTAATTAAATTTACCCACTTTCTTTACTTTCTATTTGTACTTAATGACTAAAATAAGCATTTTTTTTTAGTACAATAGAAAAGAGAAATGTTACACGGAAACACAAACTGCGAAATTTGGTTCAATTCATAGCAGTGAATCAAATTATCTATTCGCACAAATTAATAGCTTTAAGCAAGTTAATTACTGGAATTGAAACCATACACAAAAGTGCTAGAATAACTAATATTTTTCAATCAAATAGTATTCCATTTTTTATGAAAAACTTAACCCTTTGTATAAATCTCCTTTTATTAAATTCATATGACACCCTCCCAATAGAGAAGAATAATTTCTAGGCAGGGCATTACACTGGAACTAGTCTGTTCCATCTTGGCAGCCATCCTCAGGGCTGCAAACAGAACAATTCTGTGAAATTCCTTCACTCAGCAATGGCACAATTTGAGAGTGGTCCTATTGCAAAAATGGATGGATCACAAGTTAATTAGGGAGGTAATATGTATCAGTCCAAGAACATAAACAAAGTGCCCTTCCAGTGTTAAAATGTCTAGTGTCACTTCTTCCAGTAACAAGAAACATCAGTTCTCAAATATCAGCTCTTAGGGCCATAAGAAGCTTGCAGCAGCTGCAGCATGAAATTATCTCTTTGCAGTGGATGGTTTGTCTATAAATCACCCCAGTAAACAACCAGGAAGAATTATACAATTAATCTAATTCATTTAGAAAGGAAGCCTCAGAAAGAGAGAATAAAAATAACTAGCAAGAGTTGCACCATTCACAACTATCCAGTAGGACAGTGAACAAATTCCACCTCACCTCCCTCCCTCCAAGAAAATAAAGGTCCTATTTTGCTTGATCAGTCATACAGACCCTCTTGCTCCCAAATATCAACAAGAAAGTCAATCATTTCCTGTCACGTAAAATATTGTAATCGATTAGTAATATGTTGTGAAAATGGTGGGAGTCCTATGCATTTGGTCGCCCGTTTTATTTTACTTAGTGATATGTTACAAGAATATCAACTGATGAAGAACCAAGCTCAGAAGAACTTACTCCCAGCGGGATGGGTCGGGAAAAGGGCTTGTTGGTCCCAAGTAGACTCTCATAGGTGGCATTCCAACTGTGGAACATAATAAACTCAGAATTAGAGCTTGACAAACACCTTGAAAAAGTAACTTTACAGTGAATTTCCTGGGACTAATCCCAACTCTCCCGTCTATTGACCAATTCCCTCCTTGTATTAAGAATGGAATGCTCTTGCATGTGATCAGCAGTGCGTTTATTGATTAATAACAGAATATTTTTATAGCCAAAAAGAAAAATCCGCTCTCATTGAAAATTAGAAAAAAAGTTCTCTTTGATTACTTGTACCATGTAGAAAGTAGAAGCTTGGTCAATGAGAGAATAAGCACAGGCTGCACAACTTAAAATGCTTAGACAAGGGCACACATGATCAATGCAAAACTCATGCAATAGTATTGTCAGCATGGATGGGTGCTTCTTCCAGTCAGGGTCGAACTTAGCCATGTACACTAGCATAAAAAGTTAAAAACGGACAATGATCTAATACTAGTTAATGTAAAGCATCAGATTATACATTGAACTAATCAGCCACAGCAAGCTTAATTTCCTCACCAGCTTGAATATGCATGAAAGGCAAAGGGAATACAATTTTTGCCTTTTTAGCATGTTCATATTACAATTCAACACTTAAGGCCTCACGGCAGAAAGCTTATTTATTTATTTACCTTATTCTGGGTTCTCGAAGTTCAGTCTGACTCTCAGACCTTCTATTTCCAATCCATTGTTGTCTTATCTGGTTCCAGAGAAGAAGACCTGCATACAACAAACTTTTTTGTCACTGAAAGAACTAAAAAATACAATAATGAAGGATCCTATCAAATGAAAATAATTATATATATGGATCAAAGAAAATCCTGAACACTAACAATTACACGTTATTAAATTGACTACATCAGCCCCAGAGCTGTAGCTCAAGTGGCACTAAGTCTCTGTGGAGATTGCTTAATCCTTACATCAAATCCCACCTAGGCTGCTTTGCCTGAACTTGAGCCTAACCTACCCTCTCCACGCTAGTTCTTAAACCTCCTTTGTGACAGAAAAAAAAATGACTATATCAAGATGAAAGAAATTACAGTTTACATAAAAAGAAACATAGAGAAAGGAATAATATAATAAGACATGCAGTGGCTGTGTAACAAATTAACTTTCCATGCATATTTTCTCCAGTGATGCTGCTCCTGAGGAGAGAGGGGCATTTTCTCCTCTTTTTTGTCAAGAAGAGAATGAAAGGAAAAGAAAAATATAAAGGTGCAGCTGCATTGCAGAACCAGCATTATAAAGGTGGCATTCAAGCTATTCCAAGGAAGTTGAATTCTAACTGTTCCTCATGGGTTAAGGAGTTTGATTTGAGAATTCCATGAGAATATTAAGATACCTGACACTTAGCAAAGCACATATAAGTCCGGCATGAATCTATTAACAATTTAAGCAAGACTTTTTCCTTAGCAAAGAAAACGACTACCAAGACGATACAAGATTACAAGCACCCTTTGATAAAATGAGACTAACATATGAACTAACAGATAATAAACAAATAACAGCAAACTTACCATGATTGACAAATTCCGGAGGACCAATCTGGTTGCCAGCACTACTTTGAGGATTAGAAGGATGGCTTGATATACCAACTGATGAGATGCTTCTCTGGGACTGAGTTGCACTATGATCCATTTCAAAAGTGCTGCTGCTCCAGAAATCTTCTGATCTATTGTCTTTCTTCACAGTTTGACCTTGACTTTTAAACCCCTTAGATGGCTCATCCATTGAAGTAATTACTGGATGTTTTGGGCAGCATCCAAGACAACCTCTGCTCTGTTACAAAGCAGGTTCAGCCACAAGCATGATCAACATCAACTATTGACTATATTCAGTCTACCAGTTTGAATTAAAAGAAGATGAAGTAAATGATAAAGAAGAACTTGCAGGTACCAATTATAACCCGAGTTACTGAACAACACAACGTAGCACGAGTGCTACACTCCATTTACAGTATTCTACTTCTCATTAGACCTAAACAAACATATGCCTTAATTTAAAGGGCACATAATACCGAGAGAGATATAGTAGCCTTCTTTCCAGGTATGTTCACCTATTAATTATTTTGGAGTACTTTGATATTTGTGTTGGAGACTTTCTCAGGTCAGTTAGCAAAAAGAACAAATCTGAACTTCCTCTTATAACTGTTGTGTCTTTTTCCATCGCATGCTACAAGAACAAGCTTTTTATTAAAGTTTTATTTACAGTCAACGTCTACAAATGTCGAACCTACACATTAAGTTATCAATCCCCGATTGTAACTTCTGGGTATTCATTAACTGACTTATTTGTTTGAAGCAGCAAGTTCATTTTAAATTTTAGTTAAAGAGGATTATAAACTTCTGATAAATTTCAAAACAGCGTGTGTTTTGATCAATACTAAATATGCCATGATATCAAAGAAATTAATTTAAAGAAACATGTATCAATCATTGTGTTTATCTAATTACTATAAGAATTCATTGTTAGACACAACTTAAAAATCCAATTTATTACATGATAAAAATAATTATGCTAGTCAAAAAACATAATTATTTGTAATTATAGATTCTGGATGAATGATCTCAATACTTAAAACAAAATAGTTATCAAGTTGAAACCAACATTTGACGCTTGCCAATTCCCCTTCATTTGAATTTTTAAATAACTGAAGTTACATTTAAACAAAAATAAATTGAAACAACCCGTGCATAGCACAGGTACAAGGCTCATTATTATTACAATTTATAAATATATGCAACAACTGCAGTATCCACCCCCCCCCCCCAATTTTTTTTTTCCAGCTGAGAAAATTAAATTCAAATCTAGAATAAGATTGCTATCAGGCACTTTTATTGATGTAGTAACTGTTTTAATACAACATCCAGTGAAACTAAAATTTTTTTTGGAGCATGAGCATGATGTGTTTAGATTGGAATCAACAAAAAATACACGTTGATAGCAAGATAGAAGCAATAAAGATTGCACCCAGCCTTAAGGCACCAGAATTACACAATCAGGTCCACAATTAAACCCTTCTTCGTCTTTTTTTTTTTTTCCCCACCAAGTCATATTTAGCAGAAAGATGCCTCTTATAAAATGGACAGAAGATGTCTTCAATTAGTGTAACAATAAATTTCTTGAAATTAAATTCATTATAAAATAATTCTCCCTTACACAGAAAAGCTCCTTGCATTTGAGCTTTAACTTCTCCATGGCAGAAAGTACAAGAACGCGCAAACAAGCACCGCAGAACAGTAAAAATGAACGGCAGGGTTTCTTCCCAGAGCATCTACCTAACTGTGCTAACAAGCAACACCTAGAATACATACCTCCTATGAAATCCTATAGGGGAAGCAAAATTTTATGTATCTTATTACCAACATCCGAAGAATCCAAGCAAAGAATGACCAACAACAAAGCCCCATCAGGTTACCCTGTTCACCAGATCTTATGCTTGCTTAGAAAGCAAGCAAGTATAAACAAAGATTCCCAAAAAAAGTGGTACAAACTACAGAAAATGACTTTAACTTACCAAGAAAGGTTGGGAGAGGCAAAGCAATAACAAAATTTTGAATTTCTAGTTTCCTGACATTCTAGAACTACAAAATCAGCAACATCAACTTAAGTAAGGCAACTAGTTCTATGCTCTCCTTTGAAACCAGTGATTTTGGATCTCGCATAACCCAATTTCTAAGTTTGCTTTCTTTCATTATCTTCTTGCTAGACAAAAGGTCAAACTCACCTGGCGTATTTTTCACTTGCTCAGAAAGCTAAGTAAACTAAAACTGCATAAAAATAAATTACATACGATTTCCTTTTAAATTAGGTAGAACTGTATAAGTGATATTCAAATGGAAAATTCAATCCTTTTTTTTTTTCTGTGACCAAACAAAGACAAGCAACAACGAGAATAAGTGACCAAAGAACTCACCCCATGCACGCCAAAATTTGACAGACCCAAGGTGAAATGTATCTACAGAATTGCATTTACACAAGTCAAAGCAGAGATCTGTCACCTAAAATTCTAATTCCAGGAAGGAGAGAATTCAATGCCCTGCATGCACAATAATTTTTTAAGAAAAAAGTAGAGAATTTCTCAGACTTCAATAAAGAAAAGAAAGGGGGACAAAAAACGAGGAAATATTCGAGCTGTTTGGTTCCCGAGAAAAAAAAATAGAGGGAAAAATGGAACAGAAAGAACGGGGAAAGAAGGGATTAAAGAAACCTGAAAGATGACATTTTTGAAATTTTGGGGTCAGCGATTGACTGATTCTAGTCTCCTTCTCCCCGAAATCTGAAAAAGATTGGCCCTTTTGGTTGGAAATAAAAACCCAAAGGGTTTCCACTCTCATCTTTTCAGATTATTCAGATTTTGAAGAAGGGCGCTTAGGATGAAAAGAGAAAAACAGTAATACTCAAAAGGAGTTGTTGGGTTGGTAAGTATGGTTGGACCCTACCTGCCAGTGCCACACGGACACCCCAACTGCCATCTTTTGATTAGTTGCTGGGAATTTTGCATTTTACTTTTCAGTTCATTGTCGTTTTCTTAATAGGTTGACGAAGAAAATAAAAACATTGCTCTTGCTGAATCGGAGAGAGATGAATTGATCAAGAAATGTAAACACCTCATCATACCCCACCTGATTATGATATATTATATATACAATGAGATTAAAAAAACAAAACAAGTCTTCCTAATTAGTTGCCATTACGAGGAGTGGAAACATGATGAGGATTTTGAATATTAAACTTAAAATCTAAAGATTAAAGAAAATGGTCAAAAAAAAAAAACTGTACTAAATTGAATTCTGTACAAATATTTTAATTCACAAAAAAAATTCCAAAAAATAACTTGAGCTTCGGGTCGCAAAAATGTAGTCATAGATGATTACTTAAAAACATGACATTTATGATTAATTGGTACTCATTTAACTGAATAGACATTCAAGTTTTTGTCTACCCTCCTCCGACAAGAACTATAAAACAATTTGGTTTAGCTTTATTAACAATAGTAGGAATAGATACACAGATAAGTAGTGGCATGAGGTGGTGAAATGTTCTGTGCTCATCAAATGTTTACCTGGAGTATATTTCCCAGTTCAATTCAGCAAGATGATTCACAAATCACAAGCTTGATGCAGTCACAATTTCTCGTTTGTTGACCATAGCGCCCGTCGGAATCCACATACATATCTGACCTCTGGGTGGTCCATAGAATGTTAGACGATGTGGTTGAAGGAGGCAAAAGTCACCAGAACCAGTTAATTGTAACTAACTTGACACTTACCATACCAAATTTGACTACAAGTTATCCAATGACAATGTCAAAGAGGAAGCATATACGAAGAATCACAAAGTGCCAATAAAAGACCTTGGAATGGTCATGGATACCTTACGTATCATCATCTGGGCATGAACATAGATCATCAATTTTGTGCTCTACTATGAGCGCTATCAAGCTCTGGGTCTGTACGTGGGGCGATAAATTCTTACATATTTTAAAAGTAATACTCTCAACAAATTTTTAAGGGTTCAGATTTAAATTTTAATTTTATTATCTAAAATTATTTGTAGAAAACAATATATTCTCTAGGATATATTCTCCATCTTTCTTATCCTCACGGTTTCCAAGACAAAAAATGTGCAAGTAAGGGCTCTAATTACCTTCGTCCAAATGCTTCCAGCAGTATCTAATGCCTCGTATTCATCTCCGTTGCTCTCTTCATAAATTATACTTTCAGTATAAATTTTTTTTCTTATATCATTCTATTAGATACATAATATATTAGAGTAATAAATATTATTACTTAAATAATAAAATATAATGTTGATGTATAAATCTAATGTATAATGTGCCTATAATATAATGTAAGAGAAAATTTTTACCGTAAGAATTTCTCTGCTCTCCTTTGCCAGTATAATTAATATTGCTTGAACTGAATCACTCTATTGGCAGCCTAATAATAATGTCATTGGGATAAACAATTCAAACGTGTGCTAAACTAACTGTGCAGACAATTGTGGTGGTGTCGTCTGGAGCATCCACTCAATTAATTTAGAAAAGTTAGAGTTCATTTAAATTAGTTCTACTTATTAGAGGTTGTTTTTAAAAAAAAAAAAATTATTCGAGGTTGTTATTTGTACTTCAGATTATTATTGTAATTATCTACCAGAAACAACTTTTTTTTTTAATCACGAGGATAAGAATCTAGCAATTTCTGCACTTTAATAATCCACCCTTTTATTTTGTTTAGATCATCTTCTCATAATTTTGCACCCCTTTCCATCACTTTCCACTCTGGAGCCTTGGATTTCTAGTATGTTTTGTTTAATTTTTGGAAGCCCCTAAATGGGAGCTTGTACCCAAATCAAGCTTTGGGAGTTTTCAAAATTTAAACAAATAACACGCACTTCATGATATTGTATATGTTTCAGCAAAAACACATTTGGTTACTCCTGAGAGTCGCATGGGAGTCATACCATGATATCATTATGGAAGGCTTATGCTTAAATTGTAATTTTAGAAGGTTCACTTTTTGAATATAATAAATAATTAAATCATTTTCATATTAATTTGAGTAATTTTATACCAAAAATAATTTTATTTTTATAAAATTACTTTTAATTAAATAAATATCATCAAACACCATATGTATGGTTTGCAAACAAAATTATCTAATATATATTTTACTCAAAAATAATTTTAAAATTATTTTGTTGAGGCAATTGATTATTCATTATAGGTCTTGTCATCTCGTGAGAATTGTTGTTCCCACAATTTTCAATTGATATATATATATATATATATATATATATATATATATATATATATATATATATGTATATATACATATATATGCATCTACATATATAATGTATATATATGTAGATATATGTATATATACATATATATGCATCTACATATATAATGTATATATATGTAGATACATATACATATATATAATATATATATATATATATATATATATATATATATATATAATATATATTATATATATATATATATATCTACACACACATATATATACATATATATATAGTAAAAGTATATTTGAAAATGCTTTTTTTTTAAAAGAAAAATTACTTATTTTTAAAAAGGTTTCATAGAATGATTTTGATTATAAACTGTTTTGATTACAAAATAAATTAATTCAAATACATACTAAGTAAGGTACTTGGGATTGATATTTTTGGAGGAAAAATAACTTTTTTAATTAGAAAAGCTGTTTTTACTTTTTATAAGTATTAAGTTTTTAAAATAGATTATAATTTGTGATTATTTTGATTAGATTGAAAACTGATTATAATTTTAAACTAAAATTTGAGAATTTAATTATAATCCAATTTTGATTATTTTAATATTAGACACAAATTTATCAAGTTACCAAGTACAATTTTACCACATTTAATCTAAACAAATCATTCACACATTTTTTAGTAATTTACTATATAAAAGTAATTTTTTTTTCATATAATTTAAACAAAAGATATTATCTTAAATCGCTTAATATATTTAAATATAAAACTAGTTTTATCATAATCAATTTTCTTTAAAATTAATTATACATAATCAGTTATTAAAATAATTTTTTTACAATTTATCCAAACTAACACTTAATGTATTTAAGTCCATGAGAAGGAGAATTATACAAGGGGGGACGTGATAATTACCCTGCTATGCAGAGTTCTAGGTGGTGAGGATTGGGGGAAGCAAATCAGATTTTGTGCCAAGAATAGGAGCCTTGGTGTCAGGAAAAAATTCAAACCCAGGCAGTGTTGTTATGGCTCCATCGTTGGTTACTTCTACGGGGTAGCGCAAGAGATGGTGAAATCCTGCATTTTCATTATACGTTTCCTGCGAGTATAATTCCCAGTTCCCCTCAGAAAGACGATTCACGGCATGCACGCACTCCACGCTCTCTGGGTTGCTGAACACCTCATCATAACGATCCCCAATGTGCTCATACCACAGTGCTCTCCGGAACGCATGTATCTGACCTCTGGCTGAGCCATAGGCTGTTAGACGGTGAGGTTGAAACGCACCCATGGCAATCTCTGTGTCCCTTCCACCATCCATTGATCTCTGGTTGATGTTGGCAGAGCCAATGATTATGTATTCATCATCCACTGAAGAAACCAAAGCAAGCCACCATTGTTAGCCTATTTCATGCCCAACTTTGACACTTGTACCTGCTGAATGCTGATAATGCCAAATATATATATATATATATATATGGAACCATGCAGAATGTGGAACAATGAGACAATGTAACAGAATCTGCAGAATCATAATTTGCATGAAATGAAACAATGAGAACCGGCAACTGCAATTTTGTTTGTTTAGACCAGACATATGAGTTAATGGGATTTTTTTGATACTTTGATCCCCTACCTATCATCATCTTGGCATGAACATAGATCATGAACCTCCTAGCATTTTGTGCCCTTGAATAGTCACTGTCGGGTTCTGGTGCCTCAGGAGGGGTGTATTCCCCACCTGTCTTACCCTCCCTATTGCCAAGGCTAAAAAATGTCAAATAATCCCGAGGGTGGGTTGCGATTCCCTTTTTCTTTATGGCTTCTGCAATGTCAGAGTACATCATCTCCATGGTCCTCCTTTGCCAATCTAATATTGCCTGAACAGAAGCACTTTCTGGTATACCTTCTGGCCACATGGGGATCACAATGTACGCAGCAAACCTCTGTCCTGCTTCAATCTTGCTAGCAATCTTCAAAGATATCTCCTTTGGTATAAGATGCAAAGCCCCAATGTCCTCAACTATTATATCAGATCCTTGCCAACCATATGAACTCCCAAGGAAATACTGATTTTCAATGTAGATGAAGTTCTTTGCTCGCCGAATAGCATTTATATATGCATCCTGAATGCTTCTGTCAATGATATTGTCTTTCCCACTAACTAGGCCTAATTCAGCAACTTCCTCTGGGTCCTGAGGGAAACCAGAAACGGCACCAGCATCAATGGATCTGAACAACTGAACACTCCATGTGTCCCTGTCCTCTGATGTCGTTACATCGGAAGGAGGGACCAGAATGTCATCAAGCTCATCAAGTGAGAACAAGAATTGCTTCCCAACTTGCTTCTCCCACCTTTGCTCGAAGTTGTACAAGACATCCCAGGCAATGGGTCCTTCCAGCTTGCAGTGAATGTCATGCCATGGCTCTCTTGGACCACCCTTCTGAATCGAAGCGCCTGAGAAGTTTGGCTGATGGAAATCATCACGGTGGACTGTACCCAGAGTTGAAAACAGAGGATGCTCTGGCGTGTCATATCTCCCATCGCACAGATCAATCCCCCCCACGAAGCTTATGATCCTTCGCTTCTCCGGTCCTCCACCAGCCACCTCGCTGTCAACAACCACAGTTTTCTGGTGGTGGGTGAACATGGTCGAAATCTGAAAACCTTGAATTATGCTACTTCCATTGTCCGGGTTACGAGGGCACAGAAAACAATGTACGTTTGTGTTCCTAAAGAACTCTTCAGTTTCCTCATCGTGGGTTGCCATCAAGCCATCTTTCTTCAGTTGCTCAACAGAAGTTCTGTCATCCCAAACGAGCATGAGAACCCTGACTCCTTCATCAGCTTTCCTCTTGAGCAGCTCCCCAAGGGTGAGCTCTTCTTGGGGTGGCATCTTCGGGTCCCTGACTAGAGTTATCTTGGTGTAAACAGACCACCCAGTTATGTAAATCAAGCGTTTTGCACCCATAATGGCATCGAAAATGTCGTGCCAACATTTGCTAGGCTGATAATATTTTGCCCCAGACAATGAGATCCAACGGAGGGAGCCATGATGGACATGGGCATCTTGGTATAAAGTGACACTGCAACCTCGTCTCTGATTGAAAAACGTGCGAGGAACTCCCAGAAAGCTTGCACTCCCTATTCCCTCAGACCAGTTTGAGTGGATATCCTCGGCAACACTGGAGAACTCCACATTGACATGGATTTTAGAGCCACCTGGTATGGGACGATGGTCTTCGTCTAATATCTCAACCCATCTTTCGACCTTGAGACCATTGATGACTTTCTCAACGGGGACGTAGGCCCTTCCAATCAGAGTTGCCCCAATCGGGTTATCGTCTTTGACTGTGAATATGATGTGGGAAATCTTGTGGGCACAGTAAATCTCAAAGGTCTCGTTCCACTTGGGGTTGGAGGGCTGATCTGACAGCATCCTGGTGCGTCCAACCCTTGCCTTGTCTAAATCAACAGTTGCATAGAGTCTCGTCCCAACAATCTGCATGGCGTTTTCACATGTTACTAGTTGGGCTCGGTTTGATAAAATGGGAGTGAAAAATTACCGGATGAGTTTTGTACATGATTTTTTTAAATCAAACTTAAAACTTAATTTTGATTCATTATTAATATGTAAAATTTTATATTATTATCCATAATCATTATTAATATACAAAGTTTTATATTATTATCCAAAGTTTTATGAATGATAATGTAAAAATTTTTACAAACTTATCCATAAATGTTTCAGTTCTTTTTGCCCTACCCCATACCAAACATGGAGGAAAATTTTCACATGTATATTTAGAAAATGAAGCATGTCTCACATACAAAAAAAAAGTTTAGAGTTTAAATTTAATCAATTATCAACGTAAAATATTTTACGTCTCAATCATGTGTTAACAACCGTTTGACTTGTAGTTGTTATAAGGTTAAAATATAAAATTATCCCTCCAACTATGTATGAGTTATTTGCAAAAAACTTTTCTCTGATTTGAAATTCAACAAAACGAAACCAAAATGTGCCTCTTATTGCAAATTAAATTTTTTATGCTTAGATATAAAACCCTTTATAAAGAGTCAATATACATAGTTTGGTAAATTCAGATACTTAAGTTATCGAATTTTAAAGCACAAGAGGTTTTTTGACAAATGACTTATTGTTAAAGGATTTTTTTTGTATTTTAACTTTGTTATAATAGTCAATTTTTTAATAATATTTTTAACATATAATTAAATGACAATATAAATAAATTTACAATAAAAGTAGTTTAAATTAAATTCAAAAGGTTAAGATCTAAATTAGCCAATTATTAAAATAAAAAAGAAAAAGGTTGGTTAAGATACCTCTGGCCGGCACAGCAGACAACCCTTGACTTGGGCGAGAAACCTCTTCCCCTTGTGAGTCATACCCTGGTTTTTCAAAAATTTTAAGAAGAAAACGGAACACAAACACAGTAATTAAGAAGAGCTCAAATATGCCGTTTTCTCTTGAAAAGAAATTAATGCTATACAGCACTGAGAGATATAGTAGTCATGTGATCTATTTATTACCCAGAATTGATTGGGGGTAACAAAAAGAGGCTTAAACTAATATTTGTCAGAATAACGAACAATAATTAATTGCTTCTACTGAACTTTCATGACAAAAAGCAGCTTCTGTTCCATCTAGATATGACGAGAAATGTGTAATATGGTGGAGTTTTGTGTTCTTTTATTAAGAGAAATGCGATTTGAAAGGATGGGAGAAGTAAGGGTGTGAGGGTTGTGCTAGATTGGCTTGAGAAAATTTTTTCTTTAAATTTGAACTAACTCAATTCTTGTATAAGTGGGTTAAGTTGAATTGAATATGTGGATATGACAAACATTAACAAACAAATTTATCTATTAAAATAAATGCTTAAATCAGTACAAAATAAAAAATTCATCACATATCATAATAAATAACTAAATAACTTAATAAATCTCAATAAAATATTATATACAAAGTCTTAAATAAACTAAAAGTAAAATGTAATAAGTCATAAGTCATAAATATAATATAACAAAACTTAATCTTAAACATAAAAAGTATTAACACAAGTTTCAAAAATCAAATACAATAAGTCACAAAAGATTGAGAGATGAAAAAAAACATTAAGTTTAGTATGCTGAATATTAAAAATAACATTATTTTTTTTAAAAAAAGGTGGGTTGAGTTGCATTCAACTCAACTTATTATCATTTGATTAGAAATTTTTAAATTCAACTCAACTCACAAATCCAATCTAACCTGTCAATTATGAATTTGATTGGGTCAAAACCCGTTAATTCGTAAGTTGAATCAACTCAATGGACATCCTTAAAGAGAAGTATAGCAATGCAACTAAAAAATTCTTAAAAATTGTGGATATGTTATTTTGTTCATACAAAATTTTTTTAAGCAATTGTTCATATAATTTGGGTCAAGGTTGGTGATTAAGTAAAACTCTCTTTAAAATAAAATTTTAAGAGTTGAACTCTTAACTGACATTGCGAATAAAGTTTGCTTAGGTGACAGACCAATCATTATTAGGTTAAGGGTACGTTTGTTTGAGTAGGCTAAAAATAAATTGAAAAAATTAAAAATATATTTAGACATACAATAAAACTTAAATAAAAGTAAAAATGTAAAAAAAAAAAAAAGAAGACAATGTACTGAGATTTTATATATTGTGTCAAAATAAGTTATTATTTTTCACTTATACAAACCAACCAACTCTAAAGATGCAATTTAAAAGAAAATTAAATAAGAGTCTTGTTATTATACTCGAAGATCAACAAAATTAGAAGATAGAGAGAGAAAATGAAGCATATGCAATACATATGTGTATCGGTGCTCAAACTAATAGATCGTGTATTTTTTTTTTCCATGACCAAAGGTATTTTCACATGTATTTTCTTTAAATTAGTATATTTGCTTATTATCACACCTAACACTTACTGATTAATACATTTTGGATAACTTTGTGTTAGTAGATTATGATAAACTTTCCAAATATAAACTATCCAAGCTCGTATTACTTTTGAAGAAAATATTGTTAGGACCAAGCAGGACCCTATATCCAAAAACCTAAACCATTACTGATAAGATCTTACCAATTCATGCTTCATTCGTAAATTACCAACATAAGTTATTAGACTTTTGCATTAATAGCATTATGTGCTGACTATATATTCTTCAAATTTAATGGAGATTGTATAGCAACCTATTGATTTTTTCATTTTTCTTCTCTTTGTCCCCCCTCAATGATTAAAACAAGAGAGAGAGTTTTGATGAAGGTACCTTCCTGCAGAAATCCAAATTGAATCCAGTTTGTAGCTTGTCAACTTCATATATGATTACCCTTAGCGTCCCATGCAGCAAAAGAGGCGTTTTGGATTGCACCATAGAGGGTAAAGTGATGAGTAAAACAAAATGCAAATTTTATTAACAAAATGTGGCAGACTATTAGGGAATGGTTGGAATATGAATGACACAGTAGGAGAAAAATCTTTCTTGAGTAAATGTAAACACATGGAAATATAGATGTTTGGAGAGAGACGTGAAGAGAGAATCTAAGGAAAGGAGTGTTTTGCATCAAGAAAGAGAATTGTCCTTGGAGAACATAAACCAGATAGAATTGATTCCCTCCTTGGCTTGAAAGGGGTGCTTGCCTACTTATGGACTAGGAGCCCGTTTTGCCAAGGTATAAATGTGAGGATTGGTCATCTCCCAAGTAACCATTATTTTGAATTTGTGAAATTACTTACAATTTTTTTAATAATTGAATTATATACAATTAATTGAAAATTGCTTCAATGATTTAACTTCTACTCAAATCTCCATCCACATGATCTCCTAAGAGTAAGTAGCACAATTATATACTATTATGTTCTTTCTTTTAGCATCCTTATTTTTTATAAGGATATCCATATCCTTAATAATGAGTGGCTAATATTTAGTCACGTTCTCTACTTAATTGAAATATAACTATTAAAATATAAATATAGAATTTATATTTTAACTAAATAGAATACATAGTTAAATATTGATCATTAATTATGAAAGGGTCTCGATATCTCACAAAAAAGAATGGTACTGTAAAAATTGGATTTAACTATTCTAAAGTGATGAATTCATTCTAGAGAGTAAAGTAAAGAATATTAACTATTGATGAGAAAATTAACGGTTAAAATCATAATAAAATATATGTATATGTATAACAAATTATGAAGTTTTTAAAATTTACTTCCTTAATTTTTTTATCAATGACTACTACTGATTAATACTTCTCACTTTACTCTTTAAAGGAACCCTCAACTTTAGAGGAGCAAAATCCATAAAAATTAACCTCTTTTAATACAACATATTGTAATACGTGTTTTCAATTGAGAAAAAAAAAAAAGAAAAGAGAAGAGTGGGATTTAAAATCTTGAGCTACTTGGGTCTCAATTGAGCTAAGACTCGTAAGCATGTTGCACATAAAATCTTTTAGTCTCATATGCTCGATGATTAATTTGTTTCATACTTTTTTGGGCCGTACTACTGTAAATTGAACAAGCTAGCACAACCTTTTGCATTTGCGGAATGCAATGACATTCAATTTCTACCCTTATAGAGTTATATATTTACCATTTACCTATGATGTTGATAATTATTATATATTAAATTATTCATTTAATTTTTATAGTTTTTCTTCAAATCTAATTTAATCCGTACAATTAAAATCCTTTAAAAATGTTACTATAATTTTTAAACAGTCTATTTAGAATTATTTTTGCTACCATCCCTGTCACATTATTGCCACCACATCACTTTTATTGTTAGCTGCGGCCACCTACACCCTTATCATTCTTACCATTTTCACCATAATTATTACTATTATGTCATTAATTTTTTTTTTCATGTGTTAATCCGAGCATATCAGCTTTTAGAAAAAAATGGAATAATTATACCATTATTCACTATACTAAACATATTAAAGACAAATGATAATTTCATCTCATTCTCCTTCCTTCTATTTTACAGTAATATCTACCTGAGTAATAAGAAAGTTAAAGATGAATATTTGATTATTTAGATTTAGATCTCTCATTTATGTTATAAAAAAATGCATCTTTTATTGTGAAATGACTTATTATTATTTTATAAATTAAGATTCACTACTTTTATATTTTTTTGATATAAATCAAAAATATTTTTATAAAAGTTGACTCATTCAAATTGCTCTATAAACTTAGTCTTTTTGATCCGAGAATGATAATAATATGTTCTTACTTATAAAATATAACTCCAAAAAATAAAACTGTAATTATAATACTTAAAAACATAATTTACTTCCATTCACTAATTTTATACGCAAATAATTTGTATATTTGTGTCTCATAACGTATTCTTCTAGAAGAAGAAAAAGAATCCATATCCAATGCGAACAAATGCAAAGTTATCCAAAATTTAATAAATTTACGTATTGCTTTGTTTTTATTCTTAAAAACAAAACCAAAAAGCGAAAAAGAAGCCGCCCATGGGAACAAGGTTTAACATTTTTTTGTACTAAAAAGTTTTAAAAAAATTATTTTATTTTAGGTCAAAACATATCCCAAATTTTATAAAAAATTTATAATAATATTTATATATATTACCTACTAATAAAAAATTCTAACAAATTTAAAATTCAAGAGCATTTAAAATAAGCAATTGAAAATTGCTAGTCGAGCCAATTTTTGTTGGCAAAGGTCAGAAATTTTGCCTCCACAAATAAATTGACGGAGGAAAAGCACAAATGATGAAGAGACATGTGGTGGGGTGCATGCACATAAAATAATCAAATCCACAACAACCTTCGACTTGACCTATGCCTTCACTAAACGGTGGCACTATCGCCAGACAAAAACTATGCCCAAGTCAATGTTCCAAGGATGATTACTCACGTTATTGTGTCCATAAGTGGTTTCATTTTGCCTCAAGAGATAGACTTCAGCCACACAAATATAGAAGATGAAAAGGGAAAGCTAACTGTCTTAGTTATGTAATAAATAACATTCTTTTTTTTCTTTGATGCAATATGTGAAAGAGTTTGAGGTTCAGCTTGGATACATATAGTCACTAAAAAATTTTGAATTTTATTTGGTTTCTTTCTTAATTCATGGAATTAAATTCGATATAACAAAAATAATATACACCATGTTTTCTTCAAAATACATCATATTCCCTTCCTTAAGTTGTGCTCTAACTGTCATCAATATTTTTAATCACATTTTTTTTAAAAAAAATTACCTTTTCCATAATTTCTTTTAAGATTAGTTTAAGAGTTAAGGTATTTTAAAAATGATACTTAAGAATTTATCTATTTATTAACATATTAATGAATTCAATAAATATTGCAATTTTTTAGTGAATCAACTTTGATCTTTTACTAACATTTTTCCACACATTAGGTTTGTGTGTATATACATATCGATTTTGTTAATTTTGTGTGGGAATATAAATATAAAATAATATTCCAATTTTGTTAAGTATTTTAATCATAAAATTTTAAAAAATATTAAATAAACTAATTTAAATATATAGTTTTCACATTATTGAACCACTCAACTTATTATAATCGGAGCAACGATGATTCTTGATTCAAGTATAATTGGGAACACTGTCTCCTTCACTTCGAGAAATTCTTGTATTCATTTATAATAAGTATTTTTGCTTATTCTATAAACATGAATGTTAGATAAGTATATAAAAATCATGTCACGTGTTTGTTTGTTTTGCATCCATCTCCATAAAGTAAAATAAAAACACATAAACTCCAAATAGATACAAGAATTTCTCCTTCACTTAATCACATATTCCATATTGGAAAAGAATTTACTTTTTTACTTTTTTGGTTACAAAAGAATTTACTTTTTTGTTTCAACATGTTGATGCACATTCAAAAGAGTTTTTTTTTTTCTCCTTCCAATTTCCGAGCACTGTAATTATTTTTGTGGGCAGAAGGAGCCCTACCTGCTGCGCATTTAATTCAGTTGTTAAGAAGCTATTGATTATTGGATTTATTAAACTTGTGCATGTGAAACTTTTATTGCATATGAACTGTCTCAATTCCACTTTCCGACCATTCCCACCTACAATCCTTATAAATTTCGCAAAGAACCCTCACATACTCAAAAGACTCCCACACTTGACTTTGTACCTTAAACCACTATTAATTTCCTTCATCTCCACTCGTACCTAGGTTCTCTCCAAGCAATCTTCGACTCTCTCTCTCTCTCTCTCTCTCTCTCTCTCTCCTCACACCACAGCATGGTACAAGCAAAGAAGTTCAGAGGAGTCAGGCAGCGCCAGTGGGGCTCCTGGGTCTCAGAAATTCGCCACCCATTACTGTAATGAACTCATCAAACTCTTAATGCAAATTACATAATGCTGCTCCTTTCATGATTCTCACACATGCATATATTTAAACTCTCATGCCTCTCTCTCTCTCTCTCTCACCCTCTTGCTTATTAATTATTCCTAGTCTTAGGCATTATGGCTGCATGATTTGGGACATTTGGTAAGAGCACTTCCTCCTGTTGGGTTCTGAATTCTGATCTCTCTGTCACTGTCCCTTGTTTTCTGTGTACAGGAAGAGAAGAGTATGGCTAGGCACGTTTGAGACAGCAGAGGCTGCAGCAAGGGCATATGACCAAGCAGCCATTTTGATGAATGGTCAAAACGCCAAGACCAACTTCCCTGCATCAGAGAATCAAACTCAAGATGCCACCACCCATAGCGATGACGCTTTCTTGTCTCCCAAGGCTCTCTCAGAGCTCCTGAGCACGAAGCTCAGAAAGTGCCGCAAGGACCCATCTCCATCCCTCACTTGTCTGAGGCTAGACGCTGACAATTCCCACATTGGAGTTTGGCAAAAAGGAGCAGGACCACGTTCAGCCTCCAATTGGATCATAAGGGTAGAGCTTGGGAAGAAACGCGCAGAGGGCAAGTCCACTGTGTCAGCAGGGTCGCCATGCACTGGCTGTGATGATGCTGGAAATGGGGTAGATGAAGAGGAGAGAGTTGCGAAGCAGATGATTGAAGAGCTACTTAATTGGAACTATCCCTCTGGTTCAAGTAATACTCAGGAAGAAAAATGCAAAAAGGACCGTTCCATGTCAGAGTTCTTGAATTAGCATGTCTCATGTCCATTTTCTTCTCTTCTTCATTTGCTTTTGTCTTATGCAAAGTGCTGGTAATTAGCTGCTGATAATGGCTACTCTGATATTGCTCTCTTATGTTACTCAATAGTCAATGGTCAATAGTCAATTCACTATGCACTACTGTGATTGGCAAGCATGATAACTTGGGTCATATTTGCTTGAGGGGCACGTTGAAATTAATTAGGAAACAAACTTGCAGATAGATATAATGCAAAGGAATTTAATCTGCAAAGGAAACAAACTCTGTAGTCATTGGCCTAACAAGTAAAAGGACAGTTAGGGGTTAATTTTATTTTTATCAATTGGACTGAGCTTGGTGATCTCTGATTCATGATTGAAGCAAAAATTGGTACCATACTCTGTTCTATATTGGTATTCAAATCCTAAATGAGGGCTGTTCTATATTGGTATTCAAATCCTAAATGAGGGCGAAAAGCGCATTAAATATCCACGTTCTGCATATGGTGTTCCTAAAAGTGAAAGTTTTTTAAAGTTATGTTTGATAGTTTAAAAATAAGAGAAAAGAAAGCGATTTAAAAAAAATAAAAAAAAGAAAGAAAATTGAATGTTAATTAATAGATTCTTTTTTTTCTGTTTGAAATTTTTTAAAATTTTTTAAATTAAAAGAATTTTAAAATATTTATAAAAATTAATAAAAAAAATTTTTGGAAGATTATGTAAAAATCTTCATTTCTTTTTCATTCTTTTATAAATCTTTTAAATAAGAGACAGGCTTATGATAAATCTTTTCTTTTTTTTATTTTTTCATTATAATTCCCCATCTAAACATAGCATTACGGGAGTTCCTTGTCCCTTTTCTAAATCCATGTTAAATGTAAACAAGATGCTCAACTGGTACTAGTAAAATATATATATATATATATATATATATATGTACACTTATAAATCTTCCATAGTTGTTGATACGTGGAGCTTAGAAATTTGCTTATAATCCTTTCAATCACTTGGTCTTGTAAAACTCTTTCCCCCTTAATTAAGCACTTTCTGTCGTCTATATCCATATCCACTCAACTTTGTTAGAATTTTTTTTTAAGGTATAACCCCGTTTGAGGTACCCCTTTTCACAAAATATTTTTTTGGTAAAATTTAAATCCCTGACATTTTCGTGTAAACTTCTGTAAAACATATCACTTATGTGTATGCATTAACGATGGGGTATTAAAAGGTAAAACAAGCACAACACAAAGAAAATCATAGATTTTTGTAGTGGACATGGTTATTTTATTTACCAGAAAGGACAAGAGTTATTTATGAGTGTTCATGTGGTAAACAAGATATTATAAATATTCTGTGCACGGAATCAATAAAATGCACAATTTATTTGATATTTTTAAGTTTGATTCTCACCCTATAAAGTTTATCAGACTAACTACATGCTTTTATTATTCGAATACACAAACTAAACATAAGTAATATTTATCAACATCTTGTAGGACATATATATGGTACAATATATAGGGAAAGATAAGCATTCACTCGAGCCTTGGATCATTTGCATTGCCATTTTAATCACTCACCCACCCACATAAACATGCAAACAAATATACTTTGTTCTCTTCCTCTATATGCACCCATAGGCAATTAAACTTGGTATAGGTGGCCATGATTTATGCTCTTTCTCTCTATCGATTCCATTCTTAGATTTACTTCTCTCAAAATTGATGAGCCAAGTGCCTCAGTTGTAGACTGAGGAAGATTATAGCCTCATATAGAATTTTATTTATTTATTTATTTATTTATTTGTTTGTTTGTATCCGTATGTGTTATACAATATGAGATCCTTTCCCTCCTCCATATTATTCTTTTGACAAACATAGCAATTTAAGCAATAATTTCACTACCACCATTATAAAAAAAAAAATAAATTGACTCCTTTCCATAAAATGATATTTGCATATTTTTTTCATTTACAAATCTGTGCAAATATCGCAAGATTAAAAAGAAAAAGTTGATAAAGTGGACTCACTTATAAACTACTTGAATGACAATTTTTTACAACTATAAAAATTCGACTACAAAAACAAAGAAACTCTCAGCATAACATTTTAAAAAAAACAAAAACAAAAACAATGAAGATCACATGCCAGACTCCATTTTTTCTAAAGTCCATGCGACACCAATTGTATTGATGTATCATAATTTCAAAGATGAACTAAAGCAAGGAGATTATTTAGGTATTCATCTTTTTTTAAGGTACTAGTATATTGATGAGTTAATAATATTTATTAGTTGTTAGTTATACTTTAAATACTTTAAAAATATTTATTACGAGAACTAACAATAAATAAATATTTAACAACTCACTTGACGTATGCAACTATTTGTATGGTTTGTACAGGGTTATGACTAAATTTTTTACAACTACTCAAAAATCGACTATGAAAACTAAGAAACTCTCAGTATAAAAGATTTTTATATTAAAAAAAAAACTATGAAGATCACATGCCAGACTCCATTTTTTCTGATGTCCATGTGACGCCAATTGTACTGATGTATCATAATTTCAAAGGTGAACTAAAGGAAATGGCTGTGAAACTGCCAAGCACCAAAATGAATGGAAGTCACTGTCTTCCTATTGTTAGAGTCGTGAGAAATTATTACATGTTCCTTGAAGTATCATATTAGATTATATTTTATTTATTTATATTTTAATATTTCAGTATTTAATAGTTAAAAAATATACTTTTTAAAATATAATTAATTAATTATTTTATATTAATGAGTGTATTTTTTTCCTTAAAAAATATTTTTTAATAATTAAATACTAAAATATTAAAATATAAATAAATAAAATATAATCTTACATTACTCCAGGAACTTATAATAATTTTTTCAACTTGTGTGGCCTACATTAATTAGAAGTATGCAAGCTTACATGCCAAAGTCTACAATACCATAAAGGAGGAGACAACACAGGTAGTTGGCTGATCAATGAATGCTCCATGCATCAAGGAGCAAAGTGGTACTACATACTCTGTTGCTGTAAGATAAGACTTTTTTTTTTAATCAAGCAAAGAGACATTTTTCTTTGTGTGAATTAAAAGTATTTTCATTAGCTTTAGTTCATTTGAGTGGTCCCATAAGCATAACCTTTCTAATCTGAAAGTGATAATAGTATGATTATTCTCATAAAATATAACTATCATAAATCGAATCACAATTCTCATACTTAAAGACGTAGCTCAAATATCAACATTAATTTGATTATTGAATCATAGATGGTGACATTATTTGGATCCTAAAAAAATTGATATCAATTTAGTCCCTCAATCTTTAAAAAATGTCATCAATTTAATCTCTCAATTATACAAAATTGACATCAATTTATTATTTCAATCATAAAAATTATATTAATTTAGTCCCTAACCATATGTAAAATGATGATTTTAATGTCAACTACCCTGATTCAAGAACTAAATTGATGGTAACATTTTTTAAAAGAGTAAAATGATATTGACACAATTTTTAAAGGATTAAATTATTAGAAACTCACTCTATTATTAATTATTTATCTTTATGTATGTAACTAGATAATCATTCAATTATTCGTCTTAAAAGTTGATATTTAAAAAATTTTAATGTCTTAAATGCCAAATCAATCATTCATTTTAGTTAAAAGTTGGGGCAAGTCTCTTAAGATTATGGAGT
Organism: Castanospermum australe; assembly: GCA_019955255.1. Classification (NCBI taxonomy): domain Eukaryota; kingdom Viridiplantae; phylum Streptophyta; class Magnoliopsida; order Fabales; family Fabaceae; genus Castanospermum; species Castanospermum australe. Next base: position 904,575 of record NSJW01000337.1, on the reverse strand, counting down.
AAAAATTATAAAGCCATACACACGCGCGCACGCGCGCGCGCACACACACACACACATATATATATTGCAAAAAAAAAATTTAGTGCGGGGGCATACCTATAACCTAGGTCTGTCCCTGTACAAATTACTATACTTGTGTAGATAAGTTTTAATGTGGCTAGACACAAATTTTAAAATATAGAAAATAATGTATTTTTATGTAGAAAAATTATTTATGTAGCATTACCTTTATTACAGTTCTTTAAGCAAACTTTTGCCAAAAGTGGTCGTTGTTACTCCATCCATAGAATGATCTTATATGTGCCAGGTGTTTCCTTTAGCTGTAGGTCAAGATAACTTGTTAAACCATAAATTCCCCAAATAAATCTGTCCCAAAGGGTGTTGTAAAGTTCAGGTTAAGAAGAGTCTTGGAATGACAGAGCAAGAATCAAACCTCTGATTCTGCTAAGGTGTCTGAACCAGTTTTAAATTCAAAGAGGGTACCATTCTTGCCTTCTGACTTTGATTCATAGTGGCTGCCACTGGTGAAATGCCATTAGCATAACCACTCCATCGATCGCGGAAATCTTGTCAGCTTGTCAAGAGCAATTAACTAAAGCACCGTCTGATCCATTATATAAAAAATTGATAGTATATTATAATTAGTATTATTTACTTTTATATAATATTTGAAGTAAGACACCAGATACATAATATTCGATTAAAATAATTTTATTTAATTTTTAACTATATAACAGATAGAGAACAAATTATTTTATTTTATACAATCTTATACAATCAACATTAAATAAGATTATTTTAATTGGATAAATTACTATCTACTATCTTATTTAAATATTATATAAAAGCATATAATATTAAATATATTATATTATTTATCTTTTATACAGCATATCAAACGAAGCTTATGATGAAATAATAGAAACCAAAGAGGCAACATAATGCTCAATCAGTTCACTTAGGAACAATGGCCAGCCACAAAATGTCACCACACCCATATCAAGGTAACTATCGAACTTCCACATGCATGGTCCAAGACGAGGGATATCCACGTCCACAAATACCAGGTTGAAAGCACTCCTTGAAAAACATCAGATGGCCAATCGATACATACACGTTCAAGAAATAGCTTAATAACGACCAGAAGGCAGCTTTTTAAAAAAAAAAAAAAAATCTGTTACAAAAGAGATTTTAAGCACTAGCAACGGAATGAGGAAAAGTGGATTAAATGTGAGTATTTGAACTCACTGGGGATCAAATCTGGTATCAAGTGCTTTCTGAGGAAGCTGTGTGCCACTGGGCTTCAAGACCATGGGCAAGGCAACTGTAATTTTACATGCTGAAGAAAGCAACTAATACCATAAACTGTTGCACAAAATTCTACTTTCTGGCATCAACATAAACCCAAGCACAGCAGGACCAATATAAAATACAGACCATTAATACATTCTGACTGATTACAATCCGAAATCTCAAATACAAAGGCAAATTTCTGGCCACAGAACAAAAGTAGGAAAAAAAAAAGCCTAGTTACAAGCAAAGCAGTTTAACTAAACACCAAACGACAACCAATTTATAATATCAAACGTGACATAAAGTCACAGCTCAAATTTGAGCATGGCAGAGTGGCCTTGCAGGCAATCTTCAAGCAAAATGACAAAGACTTACAACCTTTCGGATAGGTACTTTGCCAGAGCATCAACCGGCTTGGTTGAATCAACATTTCCAAATCCCCGATGCCTTATCTTAATGCGAGCCAGGTAATCAACTGCGATCCAAGGAAAACTCAGCATCACCATATTTCCAAGACTATCAGGCTCTTGATTCTCTGGGGATTTATCTTGAAGATCAAGGAACTTTTTGACCCATTTAGGATGATATGTGACCTGGTACCAGGCTGATGCCTTCTGCTCATACAATAAATTCTTTTCATCATTTAATTCTTCTACATCTGAATTCAATTTCTCAAAATTTTGCCTAAATTCTTTTTTCAGGGCACTATATGAGTGCTTGAGCCTCTCCTTAAGTTCCCCTTGCTTCCTGCTGTTGTATTTAGGCATGGACCAGACCTGTCCAGTCACAACTTCTTCTTCTCTTTTCACTTTGTACTGGCCTAGTAGTCCACTCAACTGGCCATCATAAGAGCACTTTTGCTCCCACGCATCAGTAATAAAATCAGCATATCCCAGCACCTCAAGATCTGTATCATAAGGTATATAATCTGTCACATAGTTCAAATCAGCAGCATCGATATCTTTATCGTACGCATCCTTGATACACCGGTAAAGTCTTCCCAGGATTTTCTTGGACTTGTATGACTGGTGTTGCTCTTTCCCCATAAAATCAGGGTATAATTTTGGTTTCAGATTGAAAGGCATAGTCACAAGCTTCCCGGTCTTTGGAAAATCAACAGCTGTGGCTGCTAACTCAGCCAGGGTTATGCATTTCTCATCCAAGGCACCATAGTCACTGCTATCAGCATGCACCACATGTGCATTGCAGATTGCGCCCAAATTCTCATTTACCATGTTTCTCACAAAAAATTCTATGATGTCCTGCAGTGTGGAAGATAAAACAACTTTAAATTACTGATGCATTTTCATAACTCGAATACTATAGTCAACAAGAAAAATTAACTTTAGTAGATCAAGATAAGCCATAGGACAACATGCAAGGCATGCACAGAGACACGTGCAAGAGCACACACTTGCAACATATACCTCAAACTCTATGATTGTATGTAATATCTATTATGCCATAGGCAAGCTTAATCCCAGTCCCTAGACACACTTCAGTCTTAAGCTCTATTTTTATTTTTTTTTCTTGGTACAAGTCTTAAGCTCTAATTATATATTACTAATAAAGGTTTAGAACAAGTATGTATCAGATGCCATAACATAATCTTAGTACCACACCCATTAAGTACACAACAAAGGCATCTTTATAGTAACAGAGCTTTCTGCAGAGGTTGTTACATAAACTGACACTACAAAAGAATCATGCTTCTAGAAGAATAAGTACATGATTCCAAATCTTCATGAACAAATCAGCTTTTTTTGGGTGCTGAATATCAGCTATAAAATATTGCAAGTCATAGTAAATAAGATGTACATATCACAAAGTCTCACTTCTTATTTATAGTTGTATGATGAAGAATGAAAGGGAGGGAGCGGACAAGGATGTTCAGAAAACCAAATGACATGGCATCTATGATGAATACACAATGAATTTACTGTATTTAGAAAGAAAAAATATATATAGTAAGATAGTATTCATATTCAAATAATCAAGTCATCAAATATAAGTTACAAAAAGTTTAAAGCAAAATTGTTGGGTCATGTCGCAACATGTAAAGACCTCATAATCCTATATACTACAGTCTCCATGACCCATTCTTCAATTCACAATCTACTTTTAAAGTATACATGCGCATCATCAAAGATCAACTCTCCTAAAAGCTTAAGCTGTTAGGTGGAGGCCTAAGACTGGTTTTATATATCTAACACACCTCTTCACACAAAAGCCCTTTAGGCTTAAAGCATGTACAGTGCACAAGTCCATTTTTTACTTTATGCTAAAATTCAATTTAAGCAAGGATTGAACTACTCACCACTTAGTCATAGAAGCTCTGATATCATGCCAAAAACCAAATCTCCTAAAACCAAGACTGGTTTTATTTCTCTAACATGTGTTAACTTAATGGAAAAGGAATTTTAGCAATTGATTCTGTATAGGCAGGTTTATATATGGCTTTATGATCTATTTATATCTTCTAAACTTGAAGAGAAATAAATATATGATGCTGCAAACTTGCTTCATTAGCCCACCACAATAACAATAAATTCACAATTTCAAATTATGACTTTTTATAGATCCATGTGATTTCACATGCTAGTCTTCTTTCAAAACCGTTAGCCAATTCATCAAACCTTTTGGTCTTCACATAATATTACACATCAAGCAACCAAGACAAGTTCAACATATTCATGTATTTTCCACAATATTTTAGTTTTCCCTAGTTCTTACTGTATCCACTACTATCACAAAGAACTGTAATCAAAGTTAGCATTAATAAGTAAACTTAAGGTAAAGTACAAGTAGCATGTTGGGTAAGGGACAGGGGAGAAGGAATAACTTCCTAGCAAGTAGGCATGGTAATCCTGCTTTCTAGAATAATCTACGTATGTCATCCTAGATATTATAAAGAGTCAAACCATCAAACCACATATCCAATTATTCATAGACTTCGTGCCGCCAAAAAAGATAGAAATTATGTTTTTAGTCTTGAACTTCAGTTTCAGAGGTACCGAAAAGCACTGTTATGTTTCACTTCTGCTTGTTTTAATTGTATCTCTTCTTCCTGTTTGCATATTTCAGCAATGGAATCAAAGACCTTAGAGCAAAAGACTCTATTAAAACACCACTAAAAACTCTATTTGACGATTATAAGTTCATGGACATCAGTTCATGTGCATATGTTTCATGTTTCAAACTTTTATGTTCGTAGAATGCTCAAAAAATTTAGATCAGAACAAACATCTCTCAATGTGAAATTCTATTACTTTTGGCAAGTCCTTGTTGTGTAAATATCTCTTGAATTTCTAATTAACTAATTAAGGCATGATGGTATAAATTATTCATGTGAAAAACAACAATCCTATTTTAATATTTCACGTGGACAGTACAAAGCTTAACTATAAAACATCATAGATGACATTCAAAAAGCACATACCCGAGTAGTGACTTGACGGGTCACATGTCTGCTTTCTTGAGGAGCATACTCCATAGGTATCCAGCTCTTCTTACTAGGTGGAATAAGATTTTCATCCCATGTGACAAAATAGAGGTCCCCATCAAGGTCACTTCCAGAAGCTTCATTTGTATGGGGTCTGTCACCCTTTTGAGGGAAAACGAGGCAATCATATAAATGATGCAAATCAGGAGCATCAACTGCTTCCAAAACCCTTATATCTCCGGGGTGAAGACAAGGATTTTTGGCTATAACCACAAAACCTTTAACTACTTGCAGGTTCTTTGTCTCTGTAAATCTCGAGCCATGCTTTGAGAAACAATTTTCTAGTGATGGAGTAGACACTTGGACAAAGCACTGCCCTTGTTCAAGAACGCCCAACTCATCGAAGACACCCATCAACCATCGTCCAGATGAGACAAAAATCCTAGCCTTTTCTCTAAGGCCCCAAAGCTGTGCAGCACGGACAGAAGTTAACATTCCCCTAAGATGAGGTTCTGATTGGGGATCAAAACCAACACTTAACATTATTGCTGCAGCGTTTCCATGCTCAGCACATGATCTACTGAGAACATCAAACGCCACATCTGCATCCACAAGCATTTGGTTTAACTTCGCAATCATTCCCTCCTGCATTTTCCAAAATATTTCATCAGACACATCCAATGCTGAAAGCAATGTCACAATCTGCCTATTAAGAAAACCAGGCTGAAATCTGGTCCAAGTACAAATCTCCAAAGTAGTATGGGTAGATTGAAATTTGTTCATACTAGGCCTTAAAGAAAGTCGGAACCCATCCCCTTTAGCAGGCCAACAGGCTACAACCCCTTTAAAACCACCATATCTGATCTGATAAGCAGAGGGTACACTGTCTAGTTTCAATTTCTCTGCAACTTCAATTGCGAGATCAGGAGTGATAATACCAATCCCATCAGAGAAACAATAATTATTCCTCTCAACATCAGGTAGCATGGAATTAACTTCATTTGCAGCAACTTCCACTGTTGCATAAGTAGATGAGAAGCATTGTCCCATCCTAGCAGCACATTTTGCAACAATCCTCTGATTAAACTTACCCATCCAACTTCTTATACTATCACAGCTTATGTTAGTTTCTTCAGCGAAAAACCAAGCAGAACGGTCTCTCAGTTGATTGGATGAAAAGGCCAAAAACGAATATTTTCGCCCACATAAGTAAAATCCATCCTCCAGGATAGTCTTCACCCTTTTATAGATTTTTGTCTTTTGTGGAAAGGAGTTCGATGTGATTTCCTTCACAATAGTAGCAACATAATAGTTAAGAGCAGTAGCATTGACTGTCTGCATGCCTTCGTCCATAAATGTGACTCTCAAGAAACGATCTGAAACTTCTTTGAATTTCCTGAGAACCCTGTTGGACATTTCAACTTCTGGTGGAATACAATAGGCTCTAGTCGGAGTAATAACCAGTCTTCTAACCTCCATAATATCATCTAACTGTTTAGAGCTCTGATAAAGCTTTGGATTTCTAAGCAACCATTCCTGGACTATTTTTAGCCTCTCAGCTGCATCAAACACTGGGCGCTTGTAAGTACACAAGTGCTTCAGTGCAGCCACATTGACCTCCTTAGGTTGATTTCTCAGTAATTCAAAGAAGCCATCTGACAATCTATGCTGATTGAATATGCCTTTGTGTATGATTGCATTAACCAAGAACATGATGTCAAAAGTAATGCCCTCCTGAAAATGAATACAGAAGAATGGATCTGACATGGGCACCCCATAATCAGGTTCATCCAGTATCCTAATTGGCCTTTTAAGTGAAATCTCCTGCACTCTTTGACCTTTCAGGTAATTCATGGCCTTCATCAATTTTGCACCATGGCGGGGTGGGATTGAAATCTTATAAAAATTGCATCGACCAATGGCCCCGCTAGGTGTAAAATCAGTTGTCCTGATCCAAGGATCATCATCATCCACCAGGTCAAATGGAACTAATTCTTCAATATCATCATCGGCAGTCCTATACCAAACCCAAGGCGATGAAGCCAGATGTAATAAAATAATGAGATATGATGTATCATTATATCGCCTGATCTCGTTTATGTCTCTAACCAAGAACCCCACTTGAAAATCACACTTTATCACTGCTTTTTTCTCTATTCCTTTGAATGAGAAGGCAGTGTCTCTATTGAAACAAAATTTGCACATGCTATCAAAAGGATCCACTAAAAAGTTTACCCCTTTATGAGGTCCTCTCCAAGCAACAAAAAATTCCTCAGGCTTAACCAAAGTCCCAATTTCAACAAGTACATCAGACAACTTAAAAGGAGGCATATTTCTCCTCCTTTGATTCAGGAAGTATGGGCTTTCAGGCCCCAAGCTAACCTTTAAAGGTTGATTCTTCCAAATTAAATCACAACAGCCTGCAGCATTGAGTGCCTCTGTTGCAGATTCTGGCAATGCAAAATGCACAAAGGCATGGGGCTCCACCTTCTTATAGTCATCCATTCTTTTAATCTCTGCAGTATTAATGATATCAAAATCTGGATAAGACTCTGGAGGGGTCCAAGAAGTTTTCAACCGACACCTGTATACAAGTCCAATTTTATCTTCCAAGTATGCCACAAGATCGTTTGCTTTGACCTGACTGTCAAATCCACCAATGCTAACTTGGGTAACCACTGTATCCTTTTTGCTTTCTTCTAATTCCATTTTTTTCAAAAGTCTGCAAATTTAAATTGCACAATTTTGCAGGTTAGATTAACCTCCGAGATTGCCACCATAAATCAAAACTTGAGAATAAAAATGGGGTGTGGGAAACTTCCATCACACACACACACACACACACACACACACACACACACACATATATATATATATATTCTAACAAGCTTGTTGTGTTACGAAGTCTAAACAGTTGAACTCACAAATCTAAATGAACTTTCCAGAATGGGGAATTTAGGAGCAAGAGAAGGCTGGCTCACTGTATCTGCTCTAGAAATCTGATATATTATCTTTGGATACACGTATACGTGTAAAGAAACACTAACAAGCTGTCACGAAGTATAGAAAAATTAACAATCAATATTGAAAGAAAGAGACAGACAGACAGACAGACCGACACACACACACACACACACACACACACACACACATACACACACACAAAGAAATGAACTTTCTTAACATCGTTTTGTATAATTCAACAAGAGCAAAAAATAAGTGTAGCAGAGATAAAAATGTTTGCGGTGAATGTACAAGAAAAGATAAAATCAAGAACGAACGTATTTTGGAAGAAAGTTGGGGTAGCACCTATTGAGAATAAGATGACATAGACTCGCCTAAGGTGATTTGATCATGTGAGAAGAAGACCAACAAAGGCTCCAATGAGAAAAGTGGACCAAATTTGGTTTTTGATAGAGCCAGTAGTCAACCCCACCTATGGGAAAAGGGTTGGTTGATGTCCTTGTAGACTCTGTAGCTCCAAAATAATCCATAAAGCAAAAGATAATTTTTTTTTTTACTAGACATAACCTCAAGTGATAATTAACTGGACAACTTAGAGAATCAATCCAAAGGGTATAGAGCTCTGATCAATTTGACAACACTTAAATTTTTTTCACGTTTTCTTGGCAACCTAACTGACTCTGAAATATGAACATATATCCTACGGCACCCAAGCATTTTCAAATCCGTACCCACTATTCAAAACAAGACCAAAACACCAAATTTGACAAATTTGATCCCCACATTCTATCAGCATTCAAGCAGTCTGATCGAAATCAAATACAATGCTGTGAAAGTCATACCACGCCTTGAGTTTAAACTTCAAACCGGAACAAGTTTATTGGACTCTAGCTATCTCTATTGATCAAAGCAGAAACCCCCACCCCCACACTACCCCCGGCAAAAGAAGAAGAAGAAAAACCATAACCCATTACGATCAATCAGTGCCAAATGCTTACAACAAACAAAACCCAGACTCAAGACCCCATTTTTAACAAATTACTCCCCCCCTTCACATTATATGTAAACAAAATTGGAGGGAGAAAATAGAAACTAACCTTCTTCTTGAGGGTGAGGGTCAAGCTCGCACGAATCAGTGAGGTAGGAGTAGCAGCGAAGGAACTGCGAGTCAGCACTGAAAGATAAAGACTTTGGATCGGTTCGTAGACGGGTCAGACTCTTCACATGCCTTCTCCTGGAAGTTTACACTTTACAGTACAAAGGGTGTGTCGCTATTTGCCCATTCTACGCTATTTCCCGCTTTGCCTTTGCCTCCGCCTTTTGCATTCCACTATTATTATGTTATGTGTGTGTAGCTAGTCTACAAAGATATTTTTATGTATTGGTACTGTCCATCAAATAAGCTATAAACGGTACGGGACAAAGATATATCATGAAACGATACGAGAAATTTTAAAAATTATAGGATATAATATAATTAAAATATAAAATTAATAAAAAAATATGAATCTTAAATATATATATATATATATATATATAATATAAATATAAATCTTAACACAAATATTTATATTTAAAATATAAAAATTACTATATAATTATTTATAATTTAAATCTTATAGAAAAATTTTAAAAAAATTCAGCATTTATTTTATAAACATAATAAAAGATTATCATTTATCTAATTTTTATGATATTATACTTATATTGGTACAAATTTAAAAAAATAATGTAAAAAAAATTATGATAAAAATTAAAAGTGTCTTAAGTGTTTGAAAAATGTCTGACACGGATACGTGTCCGACACAGGTACGACAACTATTGTAAAGTGTCTGTGTTTTTTAATTATCTATCAATTGAAAATTAATACTTTATTAAATAAATATTATTTTTTAAATAAATAAAAAATTAATACATCATTAATATTATGTCTCACATTTAAGATTTAAGTAATACTTAAGATATGTTAAATTAAAATTTTATTTTAATACTCAAAATTCTAAAAATTTAGTTTGACTTATATTCAATGAATATATTCTTTAATTTTATTTGTTTACATATAAAACTAAATAAAAATATAAATTATATTTCATTACAAAATTATTAGTAAATTAACAATTTAGTTTGCAAATTTATTAAGTTCTATATAATGTCTTATGTCAGGTTTTATAAATACTATTTTTTATAACGATATATATTTCAAATATACATATATATATATATATATATATATATATATATAAATTTTTTTCTTACATTCTATATAAATTTATAATAAACTTATTATTTTTAATTTATTATTTATATATATTTAAAGTTATATAATAATATTTTTATAACGCACGTTGCATGGGTGAAAATCTAATCACGGTAAAATTTGTACCCAAATCCGATGCTCTTTTTGCGCGGGAGCTTTCCTTGCTGATTGATGCGGGTTCTCTTCGTCCCGTTTGAGTTATATATATTTTTTGTTTCATAAACGCACCTGTTTCGTGAGGGTCAACCAATCAGGTAGCACGTCAACGGCCAGAGCACGACTATAACCATAGACGCACCTTTGCGCGATAGATAGCCGGAGCAGCAAAGCGCACAGCACGATTGCACGAACCAGCAGTAACTACCGCCTACTAATGTACCACAGACGGCCAAAGTGAAGTAGTGAGGCTTAGCATCGGGTAGCTGCACACGGCCAAAGTGAAGCAGTGAGGCTTAGCATCGGGTAGCTGCACACGGCCAAAGGCACAAGTGCACAACAGCACAGGCGAGATTGAGGTTGCGAGTTGCGACTACGATCAGCGAGACAGATTAAAAGGTCGGCGTCGGCAGTAGGGGATGGGACTTAGGTGAGATCTGTTAGGGGCCTTAGGGATTACATTTACTCGATCCATATTTTTGTTAAAATTTAAATAATTATATTATTTTATAAAATTAAATTATATATAAAGTAAATATTTTAGTTATATAAAACATAATTATAAATATATAAAATAAATAAATAATAAATAATTAAATAGGTCAGCCTATCAAGTCTAAAAGGCCTTTTTAAAAGCTTACGGCCTGACTTGTTTAGTTAAATAGGCTTATTAAAAAGCCTTAACCTGGCCTAAATATTAAATAGGTCAAGTCAGGCCTAATACAAGCCAGCCACGGGCCCTAAACAGGTCACCTGGCCTATTCTTACCCTTACCTATTACTTGTAATTTGTAACTAACTACTTGTGACCTGTGACCTGTTACTTGTTAACTATTACCTGTCACTTATTGTCCGTTACTCGTTATTTGTCACCTATTACCTGTCACCTGTGGCCTGTGACCTGTGACCTGTTACATATTACCTGTGACCTTTTACCTATTACTTGTTACTTGTCACCTGTTATATATTATCTATCACCTGTTATCTGTCATCTATGACCTGTTACTCGTTACCAGTGACTTTTTACTAATCACCTGTCAACTATTACCTGTTACTTGTTAGCTGTCACTATCACCTGTTTCCTGTTACCTGTCACTTGTTACCTGTCACCTATTACCTGTCATATGTGACATGTTACCTGTTATTTGTGACTTGTAATCTGTAACTTGTTACCTATTTCATGTCACATATTACCATTTATCTGTCACCTATGACTTGTTACTTATTACTTGTGACTTGTTACCTGTCACTTGTGAGTTGACCTGTCACTTCTGACTTGTTACCTGTCACCTGTTATAACTCACCTATCATCTGTTACTTATCATCTGCCGGTCACTTATCACCTGTTACTTGTTACTTGTCACCTGCTACCTGTCACCTATCACATGTCACTTGCTACCAGTCACCTGTGACCAATTACCTATCATCTGTCACTTGTGACATGTTATCTATCATCTATTACCAGTAACTTATCACTTGTCACCTACAACATGTCACCTGTGACTTGTTATTTGTTACCTGTCACTTGTGACCTGTTACCTGTTACATATCACTTATCACCTGTGACCTATTACTTGCCACAAGTGACCTGCTACATGTTACCTAAGACCTGTAACTAGTTATCTATCACTTGTGACCTATTACCTGTCACCTATTACCTATTATCCGTCATCTATCACCTGTCACATGTTACCTATCACCTGTCACCTATGACCTGTTATCTGTTAACTATCGTCTGTCACTTGTTAGGTGTTATCTGTCACCTGTTACTTGTTACTTATTACCTGTTACCTGTCATTTATTACCTGTTACCTATCATCTATGACCTGTTACCTGTCACTTGTTACCTGTCACCTGTTACATGTCATCTATGACCTGTGACCTATCACCTGCGACTTGTTGCCTATTATCCGTCACTTGTTACTTGTTACCTGTCACCTATTACCTTTTACCTATTAACTGTCACTTGTCACTTTTTACGTGTCACCTGCTACATGTCACTTGTCACTTTTTACATGTCACCTGCTACATGTCACCTATTACCTGTCACATGTGACCTTTTACCTGTGATCAGTTACCTGTCCCCTATGACCTGTTATTTATTACTTATTACTTGTCACCAGTTACTTGTTACTTGTCACATGTGACCTGTTACCTGTAACCTGTTACCTGATACTTGTGACCTATTACCTTTTACATGTTATTTGTTACTTGTCACCTATTACCTATTACCTGTCACTTGGACTTGTTACCTATGACCTGTTACCTGTTACTTGTCATATGTTACCTGTTACCTATGGCCTGTTACCTGTCACCTGTCACCTGTCACCTGTCACCTGCTACTTGTCATCTGTCACCTGTCACATGTTACTTGTTATCTGTCACCTGTCACCTGTTACTAGAAACCTATTAATTGTTTCCTGATACAAGTCACCTGTTATTTATTACCTATTACCTATTACTTATTACATGTTATCTTTTACCTGTCACTTATTATATGTTACTTGTGACCTGTGACCTGTTACCTGTCACTTGTTACTTGTCATCTATCACCTATCACCTGTTACCTGTTACCTATTACCTATTATTTGTGACCTGTTACTAATCATCTTTGATTTGTCATTTGTTATCTGTCACTTATGACCTAATATTTGTTACCTGTCAGTTGTGACATGTTACATGTTACTTGTAACCTGTTACCTGTTACTTATTACTTATTACCTGTTACCTGTTACCTATCGTCTGTGACGTGTTACCTATTACTTATTACCTATGACCTATTACCTGTTACCTGTTTCTCGTCACCTGTTACATGTTAATTGTCATATGTGACCTGTGATCTGTCACTTGTTATAAGTCACCTATTACCTATTACCTATTACCCATTACCTGTGACCTGTCACTTGTTATCTATCATATGTTACCTGTTACCACCTATGGCCTATTACCTGTCATATATGACCTGTTACATGTTCCCTGTTGCCTGTCACCTGTCACTTGTCACCTATTACTTATTACCCTTTACCAGTGACCTATTAGCTGTCATTTGTGACCTATTACCTATTATCTTTTACCTGTCACCTAAAGTCTGTCACCTATCACATATTACCTATTTCTTGTTACTTGTTACCCATAATTTGTGACATGTTACCTGTTATTTGTGACCTGTCACCTATTACATGTTAACTGTTTCTCGTCACATGTTACTTGTCACCTATTATCTATTAGTGTAACCTGTGACATGTTATCTATTAATTATCACTTGTCATCTATTACTTGTTACCTATCACCTGTTACTTGTTATCAGTCACCTGTAATTTGTTATCTATCACTTGTTACCTGTCACTTGTCACATGTTACCTATCACTTGTTATTTGTGTTCTATGACTTATTACCTGTCACTTGTTATCAGTTACCTATCACCTGTCACCTATAACTTGTCATTTGTGACATGTTATCTATTACCTGTCACCTACGATCTGTTACCTGTTAACTGTCATCCATAATCTGTTACCCGTTAACTATCATCTGTAACCTGTTATTTGTTACCTCTTATCTATTACCTATTATTGGTTACCTATGACCTATTACCTGTTACCTGTTGCTTGTGAGTTGTTACTTGTTACTTGTAACCTATCACTTCTGACATGTTACTTGTCACCTGTTACATGTTACCTATCACCTGTTACCTATCACCTATCACCTATCACCTATGACCTATTACCTGCCACTTGTAACCTATTATTTATTTCTTGTCACCTATTACTTGTAACCTGTCACCTGTCACCTACTACAGTCACCTGTTACCTGTGACTTATTATCTATCATTTGTTACATATAACCTGTCACTTGTCACCCATTACCTGTCACCTGTTACCTATTATTTGTTACCTATTATCTATGACTAGTTATCTGTTACTTGTGACCTATCATCTGTGACCTGTTACTTATCACCTATGACCTATGACCTGTCACTGTCAGCTGTCACTTGCTACCCGTGACATATCTTTTGTGACCTATTATCTGTCAGCTGTTACCTATCACTTATAACCTGTTACCTGTTACCTGTCACCTGTCACATGTCACATGTCACAAGTCACCCGTCACCTATCATCTATTACCTGTCACCTATTTATGGTTACCTGTCACCTGTTACCTATCACAAATTTAGTTTTCTTTAAATCTATTTTCTTTCTATTTTCTTCAAACCCCCAAATAGCCTTAGGAGGTTTTTGTCCCATATCTACCCATTTCATAAAAATACAGCATATACTCATTAAAACAAATATTTTTGTCATTCAGACCAACAACAATGTATTATGATAATTCATATCTTAAGTGGACAATATAATTAAAAGCATGGTCTTTATTCATATGCAAATAAGTCAGAAGACTCAACAAAAGAAACAAAACATGATAAAATAAGAGGACAATATTTTTTACATAATAAACATATATAGTATAGATACAAAATGAATTATACTCGTCTCCATATGTCAAATTATATCCATTTTACATTGATATTAAAAAGTCAACTTCATTTTGCAAAGAAAAATTCATAAAATTTAACTTGAAAATTTTTTCTTGTTGTATATAGCTCACTAATAACTAATAATTGTGAGCTTCTTTTTTTTTTTTTTACTTGAGTTATTTAATGGTGTTAAGTCAATAAAAATTCAAAAAATAAGATTCAAGTGGAGTAAAGCATGGTAAAGGTGCTCATGATTTGACACGGCCCAAGCTTGAACCCTTTGGATCGAGTAAGATTTGGTTTCAATGAAAAGTTGGGCTGGGTTCAAATTCAAAAATATTGAATTTGGTGCATTTTTGAACGGGGATAAAGCTTCCTTTTAGATTAGCTCAACTGAGTTCGAGATTACAAATATTATTCTTTTTAAATCTTATATCCTATTTATTCTAAAGATTAATACAAACATTACCATATTACCACTTAAATATTAAAAATATTAGTTTTTAAGTTTCTTATTTCTAGATACTAAAGTTTTATGATTTAATTGATTAGTTATACATGTAAAAATTTAGATTATGTGTAAGCTCTAGCCAACCCAGCTCAGGCTTGATCCTATTCGTGCCACACGTAGACCCGAGCACGATCGGGTCTAGAGTCAGGTTTGAACAAAAAAAAATTGGTCTAATCAAAATATCAGATTAGTTCATGTCATATTAAACTCGACGTAACCCGACCCATGAATAAACCTAGAATACAGTTTTATGGCCAAATTTAGAGTTTATTGTCATTTTAACAAACTCTAACATAGCCACCAAGTGATGGGTCAAGTGATAAATGGGCAACTTTGCAACTTTTGTTTAGGTTATCTGTATATCTCTTCTAAGGTCCGGGGCACCCTCCACTCAACTTAAATTTTCATTTATTAAAAAAAAAACCTTCAACCAATTACAAGCCACTAAGAATGGTGAGAGTTTAAATAATTTATAAGAAGTTATAAGTTTAAATCTCTGTCTTACCATTGTACCAAAAAATAATAACCATTTAATTTTTTAAAATTAATTTAACTTCACTCACTTTTTTTTAACTAGTTTTGGATGGTTAAACTATTAGAACGATTTTCAAATTAAGAAAAAAAACTACTGAGACAATTTTAATGGTCCACTCTCATTAATATATGATATTATCGGTTCGATCAATTTGACGAGGTCAAATCAAAATTTAAACAACTATTTTGATTTTTTTGATATAAAGTGGCAATTTTCTGTTAATTAGGATTAAGTTCAATTTCAAATAATTTTAAATTTGCACTTTCTATATGGCTCTGGTATAATTTTAAAAGATTAATTTATTTATATGTTGGTTTAAGATTTAAATTTAAATAATTAAAATTTTAAATTATAATTATAGTCACGATATTAATACTATTATTGCGGCCTTTGCAGCTACTGTAATCGGAATTGAGATTGCAACAATTATAAAATCTTTTAATAAATAATATACTAAATGTTTTTTCAAAATGCTTTTATATAAAAAAAAAATTACAACATTACGGCTATAATGCAGTTGCAATATTACCATTATAGCTGCTATACTATCAATGCAATGTGAATAAAGATCACATCACAATTGTAAGATAATGCAGTTATAGCACGTATGACATGATATAATCCGTAATTTAATTGAACGAATTGAAGTAAGGAGCACATCTCTTCAATTATTAAGTCCCACAAAGTTAAATTTGTATACTTTGATTTGATTGTTTGATCGAGTAAAGCCAGTTTGACAAAGAAATCAAGAAAACGTGGCACTTGAAATATTTTCGAGTCCCGACATTGATTTTGTTCAAGTTCGAAGCAATTGCGTACCTGTTGCTTACATGACACTGCGAATCCTTTGATTTTTTAATTATGGTAATCTGAATTGAATTTATTCCCTTGCATGCCTTTTGCAGCAAACTTGCTTCTCAAGTTCAAAATCAGGTTTGATTAACAGAGGAATAAGACTCAACGTGGATTGTTTTAGGATTGATTGTGTTTCTTTCTTCTTGCAAAAGGAATTGTCATTCCCGTAAATTCAAAGCAAAAATATAATCATATTTAGAGTTGTCAAAGTAGGCTTACTTGGGTTGACTCACAACAAGTTAGAGATTATGTAGATTTGAATTTAGTTGATTTACTTTGGAAGTAAGTTAAAAAATAATTAACCTGGCTCGACCTATTAACATTGGTGAGTTAAATGCGTTGATCTACTAAAAATTAAAAAAAATAAAAATACATAAAATATATTAAAATAAACTAAAAAATTAAAAAATAATCGTCTAACCTAAGTTATAAAATATATAAAATCATATAATAGTCATTAAACTTAAGTTATATTATAATTCATAAGTCATAATCACTAACTTATATAAGTATGAATCCATAAATACCAAATTCAACAAGAAAAGATAACAAAAAATTCAAATTTTAAGCAACCCATTTAACTTATAGATCAACCTAACCCAAACCCACTTAACTCTCATAGGTTAAGTAAGCCGGGTCAAAATAACTTATTTTTTTATGAGTTAAATTTTTAGCAACCCATCATTTTAATGAATTGAGCTGAATTAGCTCATAAGAGAAAACTTATTTTGACAGCTCTAATCATATTATACTTTTAGAAGTTGTAACCTTTACACCATCAAACACTATAGACATGTAAGAAACTTTTCATAGTAATTTCTCAACAATTTTTTAAGAAAAATTAGCAAATTATCTATTTGAATTGAGGGTGTATTTATTGTTACTCATATTTATAGATAGTGAATCTTCTCTAACCAACTTTTATTTGTTTTAACTAAAATATCTTTTATTAAATAATAAATCCTTATTAATTATTAAATTAATTGTCCATTGCTACTCATATATATATATATATATTGAAAGCCATTTAAGCAATAATTCAGGTGAAGACTTGACTCTCCATAAAAAAATGGAGAACTAAGTTCAAATCCTATAAGTTAGCAAATATTATCTCCTTGAAGAAAAAAAAAACAATAGTTAATCAAATTGAAAGGTGAAATATGGATATGACTTAAATTGATTATCTTAATTGTGAAGACAAATGGCTGAATTAAATTCATATCTCCGCATGATTTTTTGTTTTCTTTAAAGGGATATCCACAGAGTATTACTATGAGATTAATTCTTCGAGCATAGTCACAATTAATTTTTAACTAAGAAGTCTATCCAATAAATACTTATTTTAAAATTTGAACTTTAGTACCATCATAGCTAACCCTTGTTGATCTTCACATGATTTTTTGAATCATGATAAATCATAGTTGAATTTCTAATTTATTAATTATAATAAATCTAACTTGTTATAAGTAATGACTTTAGTCAGATGAATACAAAATTATAACATTAATAAATTTTAAAGTTATGAAAACATATCATAATAGCTAAGTTTATAAATTTTGGTAATTTAGAAAAGTAGAGATCAGCGAGGCCTGAGTGGTTTAGAATGTCAAGAGTAATTATTGAGATAATTAAAGTGCACAAGCATTAAAATATATATTTTTTAATTTTAAAATAATTACTTATTTTAATTAATAATAAATTTGTTTGTATAAATATGAGAGTGACAATAAATAATTAATGGGAGTGATAATAAATCAACTCTCAAATTGAAAATGCCAAAAATAACTATAATAAAAGGGTTAAATTCGCTTGACTCCTGTAATAGGAGGCAACATCTTTTTTTTCACCATGAAATTTTAACTTTGTCATTGGTTAGTTCTATTAGTACTTTGCCTTCGTGTGATTTCATTATCAATATATTTGATAGCTTATTGTGTTTTATTTTTGTCATATCAAATAAAAAAGTACTTATTTATGTTATAATTTGTTAAACCTATAAATTTATATATAAAGATATATTTAATTTGTATCACAACATCAAATTTTCAAATGAACTTTACATTTGTCCACTTACCTTAAACAATATATAGTTAAGTTATTATATGAGTTTCTAAAAAGTAAATTAGAAAATTCTTAATTACATTAGTTAAAATTAATGAATTTGTAATTCAAATTAACAAAATGAAATCACATGAGATAAAATGCAAACGAAACTAACCATAAGAGGTAAAGTGACAAATTCAAAATTATATAGTAATACAGCTATTGTTTTTTTGGTTCATCCAAAGTATCCCCTCACTTAGAAGATGAAAGACTAATCTCCTGACTTTCAGTCGTGTCCCTTGTAGAAGGGAGGTCAACCAACAACGTATATTCCATTCACATCCCTTAGAAATTGAATCTTGAATATGATGCTTAAAGGAATTAAAAAAATTTCACTTGAACCAACAATGTTAGTAGTGACAAAGTAATTTTATCCCAAATCACAACGTGACAAATTGATATTAACCTTAATAAAATGTAGTTACTATATTATACAATAATTGTATGGTTAAAAAATAAAATAATGAAAATTAAATAAAATAATCATTATTTTGTTATAATGATTTTATTATAAGAAATGATAATTTACAAGTAATTTTTTAAAAAAAAAAACTACGAACATTAAACTATCAAATTTATATAAAATAATAATTTCTTAAAAAAAGTGATAAAAATTACGAAGTAAAAAAAAAAAAAAAGAGAGAATCATGTAGAGGAAAAGCACGTGCATGAATGGAGAGGGTAACAAGCAGTGCTATACTGCTATATATATATCAAAAGCAACTACAAGCCTATCAAAAGCAACACCATATATTGATAAACAACGGGGCTAAGAAGGCCAACAACACAACTACAAGCCTATCAAAAGCAACACCATTGGCACCTGCTAGAAATTGATTTGAGAGAAAATTTGGAGACTATGAACAACATAATAACCCAAGGGAAGACTATGGCCATCCCTCGCAAGCAAGTCTGCAGAAAAATTCCCTTCCCTGAACACATGTTGGAACACCACCTCTGAGCAATGCGAAATCAATTCCTGAATTCTAGCCACCAAAGGAGCACACGGCTCCCACGCCTCAGATCCCTCTCGATCAAAGTTAATGGCAGCACTAGAATCAGCTTCAACAATCAAGCTCCTCTGACCAAGATCCAGAGCATGCAAAACCCGGTGATTCAAATTCCAGTTGAACTCGATTAGTTTTTTTTTTAATTATTTTATTATCATAAATTAATTTTTATAATCTAATCTTTCACCAATTAAAATGGTTATCAACTTAATTCTTTACTAGCGCATTGAAATTTACTGTTGTACTTCCCATTTGAATTTTTTAATTATATATATATATATTGATTAACTATAATTTTATTGTAATTATAAATCAATGTAGTTAAATAAAAATAATTTTATAAAAAAAGTAGAATATATTTATAATAGTATGGTTAAATGTCAAAAAAAAGGGAATTTTCTCTGTTTAAAAGAAGTTATAAGTGTTGAATGTATTTATAAAAATAGTTGTTTATATTTACAATTTTGTCTCTTTTTTATTTGTATTTAATTAAGTATTAATAATTTTTAAAAAAACTAAAAATCTGAAATAAAAAAAAATTATAATAGTATAGATAGATAAAATAAATTTAAGATAAATTGTAATTAACATTAAATTAAAGTGAACTTTAATCAATAAAGTATTAAATTAAAAATAAATCTGTTTATGAAGGATAAAAATAAAATTTTTGTCATTCTTTTACCAAAACAATGAGAATGAAGAGAAGAAGAAACCTATACATATGTTGTGTCAGAACATGAACATGAAGTATATTCCAAATCCCACATTCCCTCTGAAGGAATATTCTAAATCCGGAACCCAAACACCCTTTATTTAGTTTTAATCCGCTCTTCCAGTTCCATTTCTCTTTCTTCCTTCTTTTCGCTCCGCACTAATCCAAAAGCGTAACAGAGCAGCATTTTATTTTTATCCTCGTCCCTTCGCCGGAATATATCATCTCCGACCCGCACGTGGCCGGAAAGTGACCGCCGAGCGCCGCCATGAAGTTCTGGAAGATCCTCAGCAACCAGATCGAGCAGACCCTACCCGATTGGCGGGACAAGTTCTTGTCCTACAAAGATTTGAAGAAACAGCTGAAGCTCATATGCCCCAAAGACGCCCACAACCCACCCAGTAAACGGCCCCGATTGGACGCCGCCCGAGACTGCGGCGGCGAAGCCGAAGGCGACGTTGAGGTGGCCAAAGAGGTCAACGACTTCCTCAAGCTATTGGAGGACGAGATAGAAAAGTTCAACGCTTTTTTCGTTGAGCAGGAAGAAGAATATATCATCAAATGGAAGGTAACTATTAAGTTACGTTTCGACAATTTCTATTTCCTATTCGGAATTTTCCTGGAATTCGCCTGCGAATTTCCTTCCTTTTGCTTCCTCCGTGGGGATTTGGTTGCGAATTGCTATTGAAAATTTTCGTTTGGGACGTATGACACAGTCCAGGTGTCCTGCATGTCATGGGTATTGCGTTTAGACGTTGACGGGTTGGATTTTTGAATTTGAAAAAGTTAACGTAATTGTAAAAGGTGTCTTTGTATTGTTCTGAGAATTTTGTTGGAGTTGAAAACATGCTTTTTTTTTTAAATTTGTGAAGATCAAATAACTTGAAAAGGTCACGTCAAAAAAAAAAAAACTTGAAAAGGTGAATGATATTGATCAATGTTTCTGCTGATTCAAGGCATGTCGATGTCATGCTTAACAACTGGAATTATTGTCTCTCTGTGTACAATTTTCTTAATGGCTTTGTAACCTAACTTAGATTCTGGACCCTTGAATTTTATCTATCTCGGAAAGGCATTAATTATTAAAGTTTCAAGACCAATGAAATTTTAACATCTTTTGGCGTCCATGTCCCATACTACTGACAAGGAAAACTTCTGGTGTTTTTTATATCTGTTTAATTGTTTAGTGTCTGATATGATGAATGGTTTAAATATACTCTTGTTCTTTCTGAAGTCTGAACATGATTTGGTTGCGAATTTGCGAATTACCTTTGTTGTTCAGCATGAGGTAATTATTGGTGGTCTTGGGTTATGGTTATACTTTTGATTTTAGCATTCTTTTGTTGTTTAGCATGTGATTCTAAAGGCATACCTTTAGTTGCGCATGTCCTAAGTTTCATATGGAAATTTATTTATTGTATTGCCTTCAATGCTTTGCGGGCATGTCTGTGGGCAGAAAACTTTTAAGGTTGAAGGAAAATGTTCTGAGCTTCAATTGCCATATATTTTTTTAAAACCTGCAGTTTATGTTTGTAATGCAGGAGTTGCAAGACAGAGTTGCCAGGGCCAAGGATTCAAATGTAGAGTTGATGTCAGTAGGGAGGGAAATAGTGGATTTTCATGGAGAGATGGTTTTGTTAGAGAACTATAGTGCACTTAACTACACAGGTATTTTCTTAGACCCCGTGCATGAGTTGTAAGTGACAGATTCCATTTTCCTTACAGAATGGTGTATTATAGTATTGACATATAAGACCTTGTAATGATCCTAAGCATTGTTAAGACGTATAGCCAGATTAATTTATAAGGGAATCGTGGGATATAGTCTTAATTCTTAGAAAATTCTATTGGGCAACTATTGGCAACCATAATTTTCTCAAGCTGTGAGTAATTAAAAGCTATGGATTCTATTGCATAATTGATGTCACTTGTACTGTTTTTTAATTCTTCTTTTATACTCTCTGGAACGTGTTTCTGATAAGTCCATGCAGATAACTATTGAACCTTTTTTATTTAAAAAATGAATAACTACTGTATTTTGTTGTGAAAGTCTTGAGGTCTGCTTAATTTAACTGAGTTAACTAATACACATCTGAAGATTGAATATATCACTTTATTTTTGTGAATAGATGGGTGCTTATATGGAAGTGAATGATTAAACCCAAAATAATACCAGAAATGAAGAATGGGGCACAGTATGACTACTTGGTAGACGCATAGTTACAATTTGCTTGAGGACCTGTTGACTCTTTTGTCTTCTGCCTTTGTTAGGCAGTCAGCAGCTATCGTAAAACTCTGTTGAATCTTTTATGACATGAATCAACAGTAAAAGGGAATTGCTTGGATTAGGAGGGATTTGATGGCAAATGTTTGGAATGATTTCTTTTTCTTCTCTTCCATTCTTTGTGCAGGTCTAGTGAAGATAATAAAGAAATATGATAAGCGAACTGGTGCACTACTTCGCTTACCTTTTATCCAAGAGGTCTTGAACCAGCCCTTCTTCAAAATTGATGTGCTTAACAAGCTTGTAAAGGAGTGTGAGGTGATGCTAAGTATTCTTTTCCCTAAAAACGGGTCTTCAGGTCCATCCTTATCAAATAGTGAGGATTTTGAGGAAGATGGGTGTGGCTCCATAATCGGGAACAAAAATAAAGAGACACTGGTACAGGTTCCCAAAGAACTTGCTGAAATCGAAAAGATGGAGAACGTGTTCATCAAACTAACTTCATCAGCACTGCATACCTTGGAAGAGATTAGAGGTGGAAGCTCAACTGTAAGCATTTACTCATTGCCTCCTCTGCATAACAAGGCTTTGGAAGAGGATTGAAAGAGAATAACTGCTGTAGAACAAGCAGCCAAATAGACACTCGGAATAACAAGGGATTGGTGCTGACTCTCCATCTCCTCATGTTTTCCTATTTCTCTGCTCTAGAGGAAGCAGCCCATAGATCCTGTGAATAACACGTGATAGGTACTGACTCTCCACCTCCTCATCTTACTTGTTGGGACATTCATCAATGTCCTTTTCTAATGTTGAGAACCTACTCAAAATGAATTTGTATGGAAGTCTAGTCTCCTTTGTAGAACAATGTCTGATGGTAGATGGTTGTGGCTTGATTTTTCCCCCTTTTTCTTTTTTTGCAATTCCCAATTTTCTTCCTTTAGGTTTTGAGGTGTCATGGACTGCTCAGCTGTTTTAAGTAAATGTTAGCCCTTGAAAATGGCGTATAGCAAGTATCAACACGTTCACAATCTGTTCTATTTTAGATGCTTTTAGAAAAGGATGGAAAGAGATGTTTGAAATTTTGTAATGCATACTAATTTATGGTGTTGCTTTATGGAGATAATAATTTACTGTGCATAGATAGCTACTTTTCATTGAACAACCAAGGTCTCGGGGGATTACTTAAATTGCTTGGATGCAATATAGAAGTTTTTTTCCCATGTCTATTCTATTGTGACTACTACCACAAAATTTAGAAATGGAGCCAAATTAGAGATTAATGATCTTACGTGCAATTCTTGTCTATTTTGCATTACTTTGTGAGGAGATAAATCCTTATTTACATTTCACCTTTCTCAAATTAATGAGAGAAATGATTTAGGGCATTTCAATAAACTTGGAAAGGCCATCGCCTGGTCACCTCTGCATAATTTGCACGGAAAATAATACTCGCACATAATTATTTACTTAATTTTTTTATATTTACGTACGTTAAAATTCTGTAGAGAATTTTTAGATTGGTAGATTTTTTGGGTAAGAATTGTGCTAATTTTTATACAGAAATTAAAATATTATAAAAATAATGTGGAAAATACAATATACAAATATCAAGATTCTATTTGCATCTTCAAAATTTTAAAATAATATTAGATGTGTGTTTGTATTAACTTGTAATCAAAACAGCAATAAGCTTATAATCAAAAAAAATTTTGAGTTTTTAAAAACAACAATAATTTTTTCCCAAAAAAATTGTTACCAAACACGTTATAAAATATTATTCTCTGCACTCTAGATTATTTGTTTTTTGAAGACAATTGCAAGACAACGTTATTTGAAAAAAAAGAAAAAAAACTAATTAAAATACGGATTGTCTTGTATAGAGTTAGTGAGTTGATGTAAAACCTCGTTTAAGTGATTGAAATAGTAGAAGTAAACTCAACAAGCGCCTGTAGCTCTGTGGATAGAGCGTCTGTTTCCTAAGCAGAAAGTCGTAGGCTGGACCCGTACCTGGCGCGTGTTCATCTTTCCAAGCTATTTTTTTTTTCCCGTTTTATCAGAAGCTTCAATTAAACATCCTTCCACGTTAAACACCACAATGCACTTTACATGACCAACCAAACAAGTACCATGTTGGCCAACCGCAAACACCAAGAATGTACCATTATATAAAAAAGCAGATACACTTTTAATTCTTTTAAACTTATACATAAAATGCTCACTTCAGATACAGAACCTGAACACGGGCATCTGTAGCCCCTTCTTTCTGCCTTCTGCTGTTCAATTCAACCTGCTCCCAAGTAAAAATGTCCTTAATAGCAGAAGTACCAGACTTTCTTCAGGTCTTCTCTGATGGCACGGTGAAACGCTTTGCACCAGAAACCTCCCCAGCCTCCTCAGAACCATCAAATGGATTCAGGTCCAAGGATGTGGTCATTGACCCATCAAAACCCATCACTGGAAGGCTCTTCCTTCCTGCTTGTCCTGCCATTGCCACCTTGGAGAAGCTCCCCCTCTTGGTTTATTTCCACGGTGGTGGCTTCTGCATTGGCTCCACCACATGGCTCGGCTACCACCATTTCCTAGGTGACTTCTCTGTCACATCCCAATCCATTGTTCTCTCTGTTGACTATCGTTTGGCTCCGGAGCACCGTCTTCCCACAGCTTATGAAGATTGCTACAGTTCGCTCGAGTGGCTCGGTGAACAAGTGGGCTCTGAACCATGGCTTCGGCAAGCTGACCTTAGCCGGGTGTTTCTCTCCGGGGACAGTGCTGGAGGAAACATTGCACACCATGTCACTGTGAAGGCCATTCAGAACCATGCGTGCCCTGTGAAGATCAAAGGGCTATTGCCGATACATCCTTACTTTGGGAGTGAGAAGAGGACTGAGAAGGAGATGGCTGAGGAGGGGGCAGGGGATGTGGCAATGAATGACATGTTCTGGAGGCTAAGTATACCGGAGGGCTCGAACCGTGACTACTTTGGTTGTAACTTTGAGAAAGAAGAGCTACCCCCAAGTTTATGGTCTAAATTCCCTGCAGTTGAGGTTTATGTAGCTGGTATGGATTTTCTGAAGGAAAGGGGGGTCCTTTATGAAGAGTTTATGCACAAGAAAGGGGTTCAAGAGGTGAAGCTTGTGGAGGCTGTGGGAGAGCAGCACGTGTTTCATGTGTTCTACCCTGAATCTGAAGCAACTCGCTTGCTCCAGAGCCAGATGAGCCAGTTCATAAAGAGATACTAGCATCAATTATGGTTGTCACTGGAATGTGTATGTTGATGTCAATAAGAATTTCATTCATGATAGAAAATATTCTGATTAAGCATGCAATGGATGGAATATTTGATAGATGATTTTGCTTCAAGTGACATACCAGAACGCCTATAATGGTACTACCAAAAACAAACTCCTTTAACTTTCCACACTCGGTCACTCACTAGCATGATGGTGTTCTGCATTATTTATTCATATTTGAGTAAATCCCTTTTTTGTCATCTAAGTGTATTTTAACGTCAATTTAATCATTAAATTTAGAAAGTAATATTAAAATCGTCATTCTCTATATGAATGAGGACTAAATTGATATAATTTTAATAATTTAAAGACTAAATTGATGACAATTTTGTATAATTGAACGACTAAATTGATGATATTTTTTAATAATTGACGAACTAAATTAAGATTAATTTTTTTAGAGAACCAAAATATTATCTCCTTTTATGATTCAAAAACTAAATTGAGATAATTCTTTAAAAGATTAAAGTGATAAAATTAAGCAAATTTTGTGCCTACAAGTGAACTGAGCAATACCAAACATTGGGTCAAAAAATATAAGAAAATGAAAAGGTGTACCCGCAAAGATCAACAGAGTTGCATTGAGAGAACAGCACCTAAATGTTCCAAGACTTCAAGCTGTTGAATTTTTTTCTACTCTCTGTCTTCGTCTTGGCCGTACCATAACAAAGGAGTTTGAAATCAGAACAGCATCCATTCCTCACACGGCTACTGCCTCCTCCTACTTGAGAGCACAAAGTCCTTTTTATAGCATCTTTGACTAGACTAGTTGATCTGGAGGTGTTCCAAGAACAAAACCAAATGATTACAACAAGTACAAGAAACATAATCCGTTATGTTCAAAATCAATAGCTTGCATCTATTAATCACATACAATGAAAGGTCATCTTACTTTTTCATCACAATCAACACAATTCACACTAATTTAGTGTTTTGGTTGCTTTTTGCAGCCCACATGAACAAAAGCTGATTGGTATTTTAAGTGATACAAGTATATAATCACGTCCCTCATATCTTCTGGGTACTTAAATTTATTTAAAACTTTAAAATGCTTAAGAAACCCACTTTTTCAAATTTATGTGATGAGAACAAAGGCACCTTTGCATTCGAAATTTTGAATACACAAATTGTTAATGAACCACTAAATTTAAAATTGCGGGACACATAATACAACAAGGTTGCTTAATTGGTGTTTGCAAAATAAATGTCGTTTGTGATGCAATGCTTCATTCTATTTCAAAGTTGGCAAGCTTTCTTAAATTGTAAAAAATTTCAATACTAATTTCACTGGTCGTTTTTTGGAAATGTAAGAATTAACCGATGATACAATTTGCAAGACCTGACCCATATGCCAGAAGAAGGTTCACAAAATGGTGAGTTAAGAAAATTAATAATGGATTCAAATTCTTTGTTCTATTTCTTTGTCTCCCAATAAAAATGACGTCAATTGAAAACAAAATTATACCTTTCTCTTAGTTAATAGTAATCTATTTCTTAGTTGACAGTTTTGGTAACTTAACTTTTCCTCATCAAAGGTGAGGAAGAAGTTTAAGTGTGTGTTTGTGTGTGAAATCACTCCTGTAGGTGCTATAACTTCTGAAGTTTAAAATAATTTGGTTTTGGAAAATATAAGTTGCACATTCTCTTTTTCTCACACAACTCATAATTTGATGACTTGAATGCTATCATACGGTCACTAGGTTGCTGATTTGAAGGAGAGCAGCTTTTGAATCATTGGATTTAGAATATGTGAGCTATGTGAGAAAGAGAGAATGTGCAACTATTATTTTTATATGATTCCAATTTACATAACCATAACTCATAAAAATACCTTAAAAATTGACATCTCCTAATAACGACACTAATCACTCCTCTTGTCCTAATAATAAGCTTAAATTTAACTAACATATGACTAATAACTTTAAGATTTGAACCTGACTGCTTACATTTAATAAAGAGAGTCAGATTACTGAAAAAAAATTTCATACTTTGAGAGTAATACTTTTAGTAAGATCTCAACAACTTAAATTTATTCTTAATTTTATTATTTAAAATTATATATTGAATCTAACAGTTGAATAGTTATAAATAAAGTTTTAAAAACTGAACCGGTTACTAAACAGGTCGAGGTACTGATTTAAGGTTCAATGGTCGAATCGTGGTTGAACCGTGATTAGACCGAAATATAATTAAATATATAATTATATTTATATATAAATATAATATATATATATATATATAATTATTTATATACTAATAAAATAAATAAAAATTATAAACATACAACCTTATCCATTTTGCTAATTCCTAATTCCATTCTATTTTCTGGTTTGCAAGCAAAGGGTCCCTTTCCAATTGGGCTTTGTGCCACGCCACTTCGCAGAGTGAAACGAAGAAAAAGCCTTATAGGTCACATCCTATTTACATCCCTCTTTTCCCTATGAAAGTGCTATTTCCAAGACTTCTTTCTCTCCTTCGTATCCTCACTCCACCATCGCTTCTCTCCATTCTTTCTTGTCTCAAGGGGACTTCATTCAATCTCGTATTGCAGTGAGCGAGCAAAGTTTGATTTCAATCGTACCTCCTCCTCTGTTATCGGAATCTGCCATTAATTCCGTTCCTCTTTCTTTCATTCTTATTATGCACATTCGCTTGATTCTCCATTCCTCCATTATTCATTTGAAGATGTAGACCACAATTAGGAAGGTAGCACTTCGCACAACGACTCAGACAATGTGGAGGCGGATGGAATAGCTGGCTGGGGTACGTGACGTGAGAATCGGGACAGAGGTTGCAGTGCGAGGTCGACTGAGCACTACTGGCTGAGGGTTTTCAACTCCCTCCAGCCCAAAATGACATCGTCTCACTTTTTTTTTGGTAAAATTTGAAACAAAACGATGTTGTTTCAATTAAAGTGGTTTAAAAAAAAAAAGCTCAAAACCGGTAACCATACGGACTAGTGCCGGGTTGATCGGTTCAGCTAGTTTAAAACCGATTCACTGGTTTTTAACCTTACTGATTTTGAAAGATCGCCCGAACCGGTAAGGGAACTGGTTCCTGGTCCAATAGGTTGAACCGGTCGATCTGGTCTAATTTTCTAAACTATCATATGATTGCTAAACAAGTGTACTGCACTGAAAGTACACAAAAATTTCTCTAGATTACCAAAGTTATGTTCAAGTGACACTAACTAATGAGTTTGAATTCAAACGGTAAAAGCATAGTTTATATGATTTGATTATTTAGGTTATTTTTTAGAGTTTAATTTTAATTCACTGTCAATTGTTCAATTATATGTTATCAAATCATTAAAAGAGTTTGACTAAGATAATCATTATCTAAAAAGTTAAAGATATGATAAAATGTGAATGTGATTGAATGATAATGTAAAAAAATTTTACATGATAAATCAAAATTAAATTATATTTTGTATACAGTCATTTGAATAGATGAATAGAGATTATTAGCATTATTATTATTTACTAGCATCTTGAGCAATAATATTGTCATGCCTTTCAATTTAAATTCTTTAATTTTTTTGTTATATAGTTATTTTATATATTAATTAATTATAATTTTATCATAATTATAAATTAATTGGTTAAATAAAAAATAATTTTGTATAAAAGTAAAAAAATAACTTTTTATATTTGAAAGTAATTATAACTGTAAAATGTAATTATAAAAAAATTATTTGTATTTACAATTTTATCTTTTTTCTATTTATGTTTAATTAATTATGTTTTTGAAAAATTAAAATTTTGAGATCAAAAAGAGAATTTCCTTTATAATAGAAATATATAATATATTATGAATATATTTTTCTTGTTGAAAAGGTAAGATGAATTTAATTTAGATTAAGAAAATACTATATAATCAAAATTTTCTTGTCAAAATTTTTGACTAAGTGATTTGGTATGTTTGTTAATTTTGGATTTAAGTGATTTAGTATATTTGTTAATTTTGGATAAGTCATCAGTACATATCACTTACATTATGTCTGAGAATTTTGAAGAAGAAAGAGTAGAGTGGCCTATAATAGTTGTTTTGAATAGGATGGAGCAGAAAAGTAAAAAAATTACACTATTTTATTTGGAAGTTTTAATGAGAAGATAGACGAGAGTTCTTCTTTATTATTTAAAAGTTATAATAGTCATTAATTGAGTAGATTGGATTATAAATTTAACTTAAAATATTATTTTTTTAATTTTTATTATCTTCATGATTAGAATAATAAAAGTTAAAAAGGTAAATTATTATAAAAAAAAAATGAGAGAATCATTCTATCTCAAACCCCACAAATAGAGGATATAAAAATTTAAGAATTTCAAATGTATGGACTGGTATGAATTCTTCTTCTTAATTATCTCATTCTATTATTTAAAAAACTATCAAATAATAAATTGAGATATTTTTACTGCTCAATTTCGTTACTAACCATTTCATTTTATTCATTCAAACATAATGGTAATTCCTTCCAATAATTTTATTTTAATTTTACTTGAATTTTATAAAAAAATTTGACTATTTATTTTTTAATTTTCTAGCATTAGCCGATTGGGAAAATATTGAAAGGGTGAGGGGTGCTGGGTGATGTTTGGTGAATAAGAAAAAGATCGCGGCTGCCTATAAAACGGACCCTTAACCCTATCTTCTTTGCGCTGTCTCTCCTTCCTTCCTTGTCGAGGCTCCGCTCTCTGAAGTTTGTTTTCCCCCAATTGTTTTTCGGCTAACAAATTTCCTTTGCAGACTCTTGGAACCCTAACCCAACCCTCACTTTCTGATCCTTCCGTCGAATTCTTCTTGTCGCAGGTATTTTCCTCCTTTTCTAAAACCCTAGGCTACTCTCTCTCTCTCACTCTCTCTCTCTCACTCTCTCTCTCTCCAGAGTAAACCCTAGCTCTGTTTATTGGTTTGTTTTTGGTTAATTGTTTAACGACCTGGTTTAATTAACACTGTGATTCTCAGATTATGGGAGAGACAAAGGACGAAGGATACGAGGAGGAGCTTCTTGACTACGAGGAGGAAGAAGACAAGGCCCCTGACTCCGTCGGAACTAAAGTCAACGGTGAAGCTGCCAAGAAGTAAGTTGTCCGTTACTTCTCGTGTTGTCTGATTTGTCTGATGAGATGAGAGAAATTGCTGCATGGTAGAGCTAGGTTGGGGAGTGTGGTATGCCATTTTCTTTGAAATGCAGGTGAAAGATATAAAGCTTTGAATTTTTTTTGTAGGCGATGTATTTTCAAGCAGTGAAGGCATAAAATCTACCATGTTTTTGTAATTGCGTTGCCCATTAATGGGTTAAACTGTACCAGAAACTCGGTTTATTTTCGATTGGCGATGAAGTTAGAATTATAAGGTTTCTACTTTTTTTTTTTTATGGAAATGGGCCGATGGGTCTGATCTTGGAATAAGGCGAAGAGAAGTTGAGTGGAATGAAAATGAATATTGTTTGATTTGTTTTTTGGTTTTTGGTTTTGTCTTTTATGGAATTTTCTTCTGAAAACTACTATCTGTTGCACGTGATTTCCCTCCTAAGTATATGTCCTGTGTTATGTTTTATTGCAGGGGCTATGTTGGAATCCACAGTTCAGGATTCAGAGACTTTCTTCTGAAGCCAGAGCTTCTGCGGGCTATTGTGGACTCAGGATTTGAGCACCCTTCTGAAGGCAAACTATCAAATTTTCTTCATCCTTATTTATAGTTATTGTTGTTGGAGTTGGGACTTGTTTGGATAAACTTTTAAAAAAAAGTATTTTTTTTATATATCTTGTTTTAGTAGACTTTTTTTTTTTAAGAAAAAGTAATTTTACATTTGGATATAATATATAATATTTAAGAAGTACTTTTCAATAATAAAAAGACTTTTAAATTTGTTTGGATAAAAAAGAATAGAAATACTTTATTTATATCAAAATTACTGAAAAATACATCCAAAGGCAAGATATGATGAGTTATAATATGTAAGATATAATTAAATGGACTAGCATAATAGGGATGGTGAGGTTTTTTAAGTATGTCATGATAGTGATGTCATGAAAAATGAGACAGAAGGTAATAAAAACATGTCTAATTGTGTATTCAAAGGCTTAACAACATATTGCTGATGTTATTCTATATTACTTTCTCTAAGTGATATTTTTTATTGATATTAGAATTCGATTTAAGGTATATTAGAATATAATGATTTAAAGTTGCGTTGCTTAAAAATTTAAGTCACAAAACTACCTAAAGAAGTTTATGTGAATAGGGTTTACAAGAAGGAAAAAAAAAGATATGAAATGTAATTTTTAATAAAAATAAAAGATATTTTTGTCATAAAATTATATTAAAAATCACTTTTTCATTTACTTCTTTCAAAAGCCAGAGATCATTGGCTTCTAAAATAAGAGCAAATGAACTTTTTTTTTTTTTTTAACTTTTATTTTTTTTTTAAAGTTGTATCCAAACACTTCAAAATGTGTTGAAGCACTTATTATTAGAAAAAAGGTCCTTTTTTTAAAAAAAGGTGTATCCAAACGGGCTCTTGTTGTAATGATTCAGGAATTCAAAAGGTCTAATTTTGATTTGACTTTCTTTTTTTTACGAGAGCAAGTTTTTTTTTTAATAAAATAAAACAGTTTGGCACTTATGTTTTTTTTTCCCCTATAAGTCCGTCTCCTTTTAATTGTATACCTTTTTTGGTAAAAAAATTGGATTTGGGGATTTTCCAGATTGGTTTCCTAAACCATCATTTGTTGCAAGATTGCATAACTTACATATCTGACAAGTTATCCTTCGTCCAGTGATGTCTGTTTGATGCTCATGCTGTTTACAAAAGTGACAATTTCACTGAACTTACATAGTTGTTTAATTTTTATTCTACAGGTAATACTTCTATCATAATCTTGTTTTGGAGAACTAGTATGCTTTGGTAACCCTATCAAATCAAAGGGTCAGAAAGGTTTGTTTTATTTTACTTACCATCGGTTCCTTCGACCGCTCTTTCTTTGGTTCATCACCAGTGCAACATGAGTGCATACCTCAAGCAATCCTTGGAATGGATGTAATTTGTCAAGCTAAATCTGGAATGGGAAAAACTGCTGTCTTTGTTCTCTCAACTTTGCAACAGATAGATCCTGTTGCAGGCCAAGTTTCTGCACTTGTTCTGTGTCATACAAGGGAATTAGCATACCAGGTATTATTTAGGTTTCAATATATGGAACTTGGTATTCTATTCTAGTACCTTCTGATTTATGATGTGTGCTATCTCTTTCATGTAGATATGCCATGAGTTTGAGAGGTTCAGCACCTACTTGCCTGATCTCAAGGTTGCTGTCTTTTACGGTGGTGTCAACATTAAAATTCACAAGGATCTGTTGAAAAATGAATGCCCTCATATTGTTGTTGGAACACCTGGAAGAATACTAGCATTGGCTAGGGATAAGGACCTTTCTTTGAAGAATGTTAGGCATTTCATTTTAGATGAATGTGATAAGATGCTGGAATCACTGGGTATGTTTAATTGCTGAATAGTCATACTTCTGAGTGCAATCTTACTTTTGAACTATCTATGATTTCAATATGGTTTTTCATTGTTTGCATTATGCTTTCTACAGACATGCGGAAAGATGTGCAGGATATTTTCAAGATGACTCCCCATGATAAGCAAGTTATGATGTTTTCTGCAACACTCAGCAAGGAAATTCGCCCAGTCTGCAAGAAATTTATGCAAGATGTAATGTCCCATGGCCAGTCTTACTTGAATTAGAAGTCTCTTTTTCATAATGCCCGCATTCCCTGAGAGCTTTTTTAGATCTTTAGAATGCTGTGGTTCCATCAATATTTACTTGTGATAGGGGTTCTGTTTGGATAGTCCTTTTTTTACAGCCAGTTTTTATGGAAACAGACAGCTGGTGGGATGGAGTGTGGTCAGGTGGCTGTAGCTGGGGCTAGAAGATCTGGGTTGGAATGTAGAAGATTTGGATAGTCCTGTTTTAGGATTGTTTCACATTGGAAGTTTGTTTTGTCTCTAATAGTCTGTGCCTGTCAGGAATGGGCTTTCGCAACTTGGGGTATTCTCTATTTTTCTTTGTTGAGGGGAGGGCTGTTAGTGTATTCTGGGTTTGTTGCCGCCATTGTTAGAGTGTGAGTGTCAGTAGCACTTGCTTGGCGTGACTAAAAAATGTATCTGCAAGGAGACAAAACAGATGGACCAGAACTGTGATTCAAGGGATCTGCATCCATCATTGATTTCGTTCTGGATTCCATTAGCTTGAGGAAGGCCCCTAATATGATTTACTGTGACATTTGTTCCTTTCAGCCAATGGAAATTTATGTTGATGACGAGGCCAAGTTGACCCTTCATGGACTTGTGCAGGTGGGCCTTTGCAAGTTAAGTTTTTATTCATTGCTCCTTTTTTAATAACGTGTTCTGTATGGCTTACATTGATGATGATTGAAATGGCAGCACTACATCAAATTGAAGGAGGAGGAGAAGAACAGGAAGCTGAATGATCTTCTTGATGCACTGGACTTCAATCAAGTTGTTATTTTTGTGAAAAGTGTTAGTAGAGCAGCCGAGCTGGACAAACTACTTGTGGAGTGCAACTTTCCATCTATTTGCATTCATTCTGGCATGTCCCAGGAAGAAAGGTTTGTATTATGAGATATCAGTGGATGCTGAGAAACTTCATCTTCATTCATGTTTAATTGATCATTGATGTGTGTGTTCTTTGTTTCAATCTAATATTATCTTTTGTTAGAGAAATTCCGTGGTTAAAATGAGGAGTATGAAAGTAACATATTTGCTATGCTTGTGTTTTCTGCTGGAGAATGTTTTGAAAGAAATGTAATAATGAAGGATATTGCTTCTAATTTAAGAGGTTAACACATGCAATATATTATTGTATTAGACTACTGGAAACGAACATTATTAGTTTGAAATTTAATGTTGATAATACAATACCAAGTAGTCAGGAGTTTCATCCTTGTTGCCTCCATTCTTCATTATTAAATCCCCACCTAGTGGGATAGGGTTTGGTGGTTGTCGTAACATATTTCATTGGGATATAGATTTCGGTATTGTTAGTTCAGTCAGTTTGACAATTTGTATTGTTTTGTTTATTTAGTCAATACTCTAGCCTCATGGGGGCTTTATCCAGTGGTGCAGCAAGAATGTACTCTTATTCTACCTTTTGATGATGAGTTAACATCTCCACACTGGATGACATTACTTACTATAATTTATTAATAGTATTTAGGATAATGTTAGGGGGGGCAACTTTTAGAGATTTAAGAAAACACAACCACTGCAGAGCCGCTGGATTGTATGTGGATCTATGCAGAAAAGTGATGTATGTAAAACACAGATCCAAAGGTGAATCTAATGGTGAAAAAAAGTGGTGAATTTTTGTTTTCTTTTTGTAATTGCTGCAATTACCCTAGTATTTAAGCTTTTAACAGTCCAAAGATTGTATGTTTCTGTTCAATATCTTGTTTGATTTTTGTGATTTGTGTCATATCTATTTGGAATAATATTGGAGAATGAGGAAAATAACAATGATTTGTATTTGAGGTTGTACATATAAATAACCTTTATTCAGAAGTTGATGAGTTAGTTGGGAGTTTTTAAATGGAATTGTTGATATATATCTTAGGATTGTACCCTATCCTCATCCCATCCCATACCACAAGTGGCTTAATGGAATTGTTGAATTATCTAGAATCTAAGTAAATGCTTCTGTTTGTTCTGAAAGCAAAAAAAGTCTTGTTTGGAGAATTTTCAATTTGTATATATAAAAAATGAGGGGGTATGCTGTCCTTGTGCCCCCTTTCATTTACTATTTGTGTTGCTCACTGATGGTAGTCTTTCATATTTCATTATGTCATTGAAATAGGTCAATTAATTGATTTGATGTTTTGTGTGCTTTTCTGTATGACTAATACTAGACTTCGTAGCAATAGAAATGATTGTGTGCACTGGTAATTTTTATGTCTGATCTTGATTAATGTTACTTGTAGGTTAAAGCGTTACAAAGGTTTTAAGGAGGGGCATACAAGGATTCTTGTAGCAACTGATTTGGTTGGTAGGGGAATCGACATTGAACGTGTGAATATCGTTATAAACTATGACATGCCTGATTCTGCAGACACATACTTGCACAGGGTATGATTAGATAATCTTATCTGTTCAGTTTCTTCTTTCAATTAGTTTTTATGTCCCTCAATTCTTGTCCATAGCGATCTGATTGTGATTTCTTTTTCGGTGAAATTCTGTACAGGTTGGCCGAGCTGGAAGGTTTGGCACCAAGGGCCTTGCAATTACATTTGTTTCATGTTCTACTGATGTTGATGTTCTCAACAATGTATGAAACTTTTTTTTTTCACCATTGCTTTGTTGCCTGGGTCCATTGGCATTTCTGATTTTTTTGTTTTGTATTCCAGGTTCAGTCAAGGTTTGAGGTGGATATAAAGCAGCTTCCTGAGCAGATTGACACCTCTACCTATAGTATGTCCATTCTCATCTATTGATTTTAGTTCATATAACGGTTAATTTAGTTCACTTTGCAGACCAGAGTCAGTCATTAAGAATGCCTTCTTCTAGCATTGTTAATTTGCTGGCTTCATCTATTGTAGATGTGATTTTTCCATATAAGCATGTTGCAGGCTTTTCTCCTTTTGGTGTCTCATTGACACAATTGATAATGTTTTGTAAAAGATATTTTATTCCAATTCACACTAAGATGCTAGAATGGTGCTTCCTAGATCATAGCTTTCTCTTTGAGACAGAAATTAGATCTGTGTGGGCACTTGATTTCTCTGAATTGTTTTTCGTTTGTATGTATTTCCTTCTCAATTGCACTTGTTCTATGTTTCAATAAGTGATTGAAACACCAATGTCTTTCCTTTGTCCATCAATAATTTATAATTAAGAGGAAATCTTTGTTGAAAAACTTCCGTGATATTTATGCTTTATATCTGCCCTATATTGTATTTTGATGTCTTTAAGTTGTTTTCCCATGCCAGACATCTTCAACTTTTTATTGCCACAAGTTTTTGTTTCCTCCTCTTTGGGGCTTTGGATTTTTTGTTATTTTGCGCCGCTGCTGTCTAGTTTCTAACATGGTTTCCTTGACATTTTTTGCAGTGCCATCGTAGTAGAGTTGAGTTTATTTAGGGACAAGATGGTATGAGTTTGCTCGTGCAGATTTATTTCATCTCCCAGTTTAGCGATGTATGTCTCTTTGAGCAGCAGATGATTCACCATACCAATGTTAAAAGAGTCCTTGACTCCTTGTAGCTTTACAGACTATGAAGGCCATTTTATCATTAGAGGTTTATCGGTATTAGGATTTTGCAGTATGAGGGCTTATGGATTTATGGGGTTTCATTAACTGTATTCTGTGTTATGTAGATTTGCTCTTTATTAGCTCCGTTGTTTCCATGATCACGTTTGAATTAATTATATATTGGTAGTTAATATTGTGGTTGAACGAAATACATGGACTTTGATATAATAGTTTGGTGTGTGGATGCACCAATATAGACCCTGATTTAGACATTAGGCTCTGCTGTCATTGAGAAGATTGTTAAATTGAAGATTTAGGAGGCAAGCTTTTCACTTTTGAATAAGCTGGAACGAAGCAGAGCATCAGATTGTCTTTCTTTGTGTTTCTCTTTTGGGTTCCATTGTGATGGCTCATTTTCTTATGTGCAAGTCTCTGGTAGTGTATATACGCGTATTGGATTGCATTTCATGGTGTTTCTTTAATATACTCAACATTAATTAGAAGGCCTCTAGTTTTTTTAATTATGTTTAGACGAGAAATTAGAGAGAAAAAAAAGAGAAAAAAGAAATTTATTATAAGTGTTATTTTTATTTGGAAGTTATAGAAGAGAAAACAAAAATAAAAGAATTTTTAAGTTATTTTTAAATTTTTTTAATAATTTTTGTAAATATTTTAAATTTTTAAAAAAATTTAAAAGTCTTAAAATAATAATTTATTAATTAGTTATTTATTTATTTTTAAATCTTTTTTTTTATTACCTTTTAACTCTCAAACATAGTTTCAATTTTTGCTGAGTTAATTTAATTAGTACATTGGGAATCAGACTTGGGACCGCTTGCCAATTCATCCCTCTTCTATAAATATTAGAAATGCAAAATCACTCTACCTGCCCCGAGCAGGGTGGGTTTTTAATATTGTAGAGGCGTCTTGAGTTTTGAAAGGGTGGGTAAGGCAGGTTATGGATTATTTTGGTTGGAAGATAAAAGTGAGTCTACCAATTCCATTTCCATGCTTACCTTTCTCTCTCTAAATTCTTCCACCCATAGGCACCCTACGTTTGGGTATTGGATTTTTTAAACTTTCATTATTTATTTTTATAAATATTTAAAAAAAATTTAATTTAAAAATGAAAAATTATGTCTTCTTTCTCTAAATTTTTTTCAACCAAAGATACTCCAATACTATGTACAGATGTTATGTTAGGTAAGGAGGAAGAAAGAAAATAAAAAATGATTCAAACAATTATATGCATGATTTTTAATGGAGGTAAAAGAAAGGATTCAAAGTTTTAAAAAAACTTTCCTTCAAATTATAAGGTAAAAGACGAGAAAAATATTTTATTTTAACTAGATATGGAGAAATTACTTTTATTTTTTTATTTGTATTTAAACATTAACATTTAAATAAAAAAATAACTCTTATGTATATATATGGGTGGAGATTTATTTACATCAATTACAAGTTTTGGATACTTCTATAAAATGTGAATGAAACTAATTTGATCGTTAAATCATGTGATATTAATTTGATGATTATGTATACTAAATTTAAAATAAATTAAATATTTACAAGTATGTAATATAATAGTCAATAATTACTTATATTTTAAAAATATATTATATGTTAAAATAAAATAATGCGATAGAATATTAATTAAATTTTAAATTATATAAAATTTAATAAATTTAATTTACTTAATAAGAATTTTTAATTTAATAATTAAATTAATCAAATTTAATATTTATAAAAAATTATTAACTGATGTAAATATATCAAGATTTATATTTAGTGTAAGTGAATATATAGATAAGGGGAAGAATAGATCGTGGGAGGAATAGATTAATTAGGTCGTGGCATGAGGAGGAAGGCTGATAGGTTGATGCCCAGGAAAGAAGATAGTTTAGAGGAGAATATTAATAACAAAGAAGATGAAGATGACGATGGAGGATTGGCGTCGAACTCTCTTTTCCATGCTCACTTTATTTCCATAATTCCTTTGCGTTGATGAGCCAGAGGATAGATGCTTTGCAGCTATAATTAGGGATGGCACTCATGCGGGGCGGCCCCTATCAGGGGCTATTTTTTTTTTTCTTTATCCCCGTTTTCCGAAATAAAATAAAATAACATAGTCAGAATCAACTCAGATGAAAGCAAAGAATATGAAGAAAATATTGAGAGAAAATAAACGGTTTCTGCCCATAGTAAGTTCATAAATTTATTAAGAGCCCAGCTGAAACGAAAATGAAAAAGAAATCTACATTTTTCCATTCAGAATCTATACTAATTTTTTATTTTTATTCGTGGGATCTGTTTATATTTTACTAAATATAGAATAAAGCACCACTTTTCAAACCTACTCAAAGAGCTACTTCATGTCTTCACCTCTAAGCTTCTTCTTCACCAATGGCAGGGATATGGAGCAACACTTTGGGACCTAAGAAGGGGCTCTAGGGCAGATGAGAATGAGACATTGATATGAACAGTATAGATATGGGATTTTTGTTTTTATTTTAAATTAATATAAATATTAATAAGGACAAATGACTAAAAATGACAAAGGTTACTAATATATGTATATATATTATTAAGGATATTCATGTAATTTGATGAGGATGGAGATATGATAAGAGGATTTTTACCTTTGTCCTTGTCTCCATAAAGGGAAAATTCTCGAATTTAAGTCCCCGAATGGGGCAATCGCTCAGGGATCCTCAAATTTGAAAATATTTTTTTGCCATTCCCAGCTTAATTCCTTTTGAGGACTTTTTTTTTTCGGTTTTAACCACATATTATTTTCAGTACAACAGTGAAAATGGAAAGCAAAATTAAGAAGCAACGAAGACTACAATGTCAGAAACGCAATGCCAACCTAGTCAGAAAAGAGATGGTTGAAAAATGAAGAAAGTATCATTTGATAACCTAATTTTTTTATAATAAATTAATTAAGGGACTGAATTTTCATTATTATTAATTAAGAGACTCAATTTTATTGGAGAATTTTTTTCTTGATCGAAAAATATTGAAAAAAAATATTTAACGCTGTGTATCCCAATAATTTATAACAAGAACAAAATACATGGTTATATATAATCAAAAGAAATTTTTTTATTGATATTTATTCCCAAAATACTTTTTTGTCAAGTAAAATTCTTCAATTGGTAAGTTTTAAAATTGAGATCCTTAATTAGTTATTACACTAAAATTGAGATTATTGAAAAATACTTTTCTCATTGAAAAACTCTTCAGGGAAGATCTCCAAATCATGAAGTTAATATCATTATGACATCCTTTCTTAGCTTCGCTCAAGATATGAATGAATGAGGTCAACTTGTCAATCTCTCTCCAACCACATATCCGCCAAGCTAACTTTATATATTTATCAATTTATGCTTTACATATTAATTAGAAATCATCATTAGGGTGTAGTATTTTGTACAAAAATGAAAGAGAAAATATTTTTATAGAACTTGTCTAGTTCGGGATATTGTAACATCATTGAATCCCAACTTAATAATGTTTGGTATAAAACTTGCTCATTGTTCAAATATTATAAAATCATCAAATCTCAATTTTTAATTAAGTTATATATAAAATAAATTTTAAATAATAAAAAATATTGATTTTAAAGTATACAAGTATCTCTTTCTTCTTCTTTTTTTACAAATTTAATGAGATATTTTTAAAACTTTATATCATGTTATTGTGAGTATCTTTATTTTCTGTTAACAATTTTTTTTAAAAAAATGATGAATCTAATATTTTTTTAAAGTAGGAATAAATATAAGAGAAATAATAGAAATATTGAGACATTAAATCAATTGACATGTATTACATGTCAAAGTAAGAATATAATGTCATAATTAAAACAAACTCGTGGAAATACATTTAGAAAATGATAGTAAGCAAAAAATAGTAAGCATTTATTCAATATTCTAAAGAAACCTGTTTGAATTCTTTTATATTTGGGTTGCATAATAAAAATATACTGCAAAAAAAAAACGAATATGTCCTAAATTAAGATTTTTAAATTATGACAGACTTACCGAATAACATTTTTTGCTTTTTCTTAAAAATACTTAAATAACTTTAAATTGGAAACTAATAATTAAAGGATAATGTTATAAATTTGCGAGGTTTCTAGGTCAGGATTTGATCTATATAATTAGTTAAATGAATTATCGAATCAGATAAATAAGAATTAAATAATTATTATATATATTATATATTAATAAATTTGATAACATAAATTATGAAACAGATAATATAATTCAAATTCATACAAATAAAAGATACCTAATCATTGATATATCTTTTTTTTGGGTAAATGAATCATTGATATATCTTGATTAAAATTCAATTCTTAATTATTCGTTTCCCAAATCACTCACCTTATTTATTTATTTATTTTTCACATTTTCCCATTCTTAATTATTCGTTTCCCAAATCACTCATCTTATTTATTTATTTATTTCTACATTTTCCAGATCTGCTATCTTAACTTTTTTACATTTTCCATAATTCCAACACGTTTCCAAATCACTCACCTTAGGGGGATTATTAAGTTATTTTTTAAAAGGATATAAAATCATTCTATATTAATTATGAAAGAGTTAATGCTATATCATCATAAATAATTATTCTAAATCACAATACTTAATAAAAAAATATTAAATAAAAAACTAAGAACATTTAATACCTTAAGAACTTGAAAATGCAGTTAATATTTTTCATTTAGTAATTAAGATACCTATTAAACTAATTGTGTATGAGGATATAGAATCAATATTCATTATGAAATTCACATTCAAGGTTTTCTTCAATGCTATTACCCTTTTATCACCATTTAATACTCACTAATCTCATACATTTTCATCATTGTTTTCTTTTAAATGCATTTAGTTTTAATATATATTAGTCATTACTTTCTAAGTTACTCAAAAAATTAAGTTTTATTTAGTTGATCTTATTTCCATTTTGTAACTTGGACGATTCGCAGTATCTTGTTCACTGATTATGTATGACATACATATCTTGCATATTTGTTCTAATGATATTTTATAGCATTAGATTAAGTATGAATGCCATATTCAAGGTACGTACGTTAGGAAGAGTGAAAGTGGAAGAATATATATATATATATATATATAACCGTCAATTTCTTTTGTGTTATTACATGACAATATATAATTTCCTTCTATATATGTATAAAATTATTCTTATCAAGTAAGCCCTTTAAAACATCAAAAGGAATATTAATAAGTTCTTATATATCAACATCAATTTAATTACTGATTTGAATTTTGTTTTAATTTGAGCTCATTTTCGAATGATGCCAAAGGCCTCTTATGTGTATATATATATCAGGTGCATAAGCAACTCCAGAACATACTAGCTTTTTGCATATTCCTTTAATTTGTCTGTAAATTAGCATATATTCATACTATGGTAAGTGACGACATTGGTTTTCTGCATGTTCCTTTGTTTTAAGAAAACTACTTTCATCAACTCACGAAATATTATTGTAGTGAAAGTGAATTATATCCTTACATATAATAATTGTGATTTGATTTTTGAGTGTCATATCTCACGAGAAAGTCCATATCATTACCACTTCTAAATAAGGAGATTAAACCTATGGGACGATTCAAATTGATTAAATCTTATAGAGATATTACAGTTTTTTTTTAAAAAAAAAAACAACTACTTTCATCTTTCTAATTTAATTTATGTATCTTTTCCCTGCAGGACTTGCTAATAATTGCCATTTTGATCTTTTCTACTGCTTCCTGCAACTTGTGGGTTGGACATGGCCAGAGTACCTTTAACGTGCTTCAATATGGTGCCAAAGGAGATGGCAAATCTGATGATACCCAAGTACACATATATGATATGTTTCTGTTTTTATTTTCTTCTTACCATTATAATAAATAGTTAAATACAAATAGAATTATTTTTTTTACAATATTTATATGGAAATTATTTTTGATGGATTACATTGACATACTTATTTTTTATCACTGTATAAAAAAATAAATTTTTTGAATAAAATCAACTTACTGTATCTTCATTAAATCAATACATATTGTACTAG
Source organism: Castanospermum australe (assembly GCA_019955255.1). Lineage (NCBI taxonomy): Eukaryota > Viridiplantae > Streptophyta > Magnoliopsida > Fabales > Fabaceae > Castanospermum > Castanospermum australe. Next base: position 861,392 of record NSJW01000337.1, on the reverse strand, counting down.
ATCTCTTCATTTAATTTCATATTCTCTTTTTTTTTGGTTAAATTCAATAATCTATCACCAGTAATCAAAATGAATGTTGATTTATTTATTTTTTTATATGTTTAAGAAAAGAAATAGAGAAAAGCATGCATGTGAATCTTGCTATGTTACATTCTGTAGGCTTTTGAGAAAGCATGGGAAGCTTTATGTGGAGCAAGTCAAGGCACTGCACCGACGCTTGTGGTACCAGCCAAGTATACGTTTTTAGTGAAACAAACAAGATTCAAGGGTCCATGCCGATCCAACAAAGTGCATTTTCAGGTACAAACATTACAAGAATTTCAACAAAATGAGTAGGTAAAAAAGTAACAAAGAGAAGAAACCTTTGCCCAGTTAAAGAATATTTCTTTTTGAAATAATGAAGGAAACTTTTGATTCCCCTACCTCTTTGCACTGAAACTTTTATAGGAAGAGTATATGACATGATTAACTTTATAGTAAATACATGCATTTCTCTACTGTCTAGTACATGCCTTTTATACTTGTTTGAATTTTTAATTGCTGCTTGATGCAGATTTTGGGGAACCTGCTAGCACCCAAGAGAGATGCATGGGGAGCATGTTCAAAACGGTGGCTACATTTCGTAGGTGTGAGTGGTATGACACTCGATGGATCAGGAGTAATCAATGGCCAGGGTCAAGATTGGTGGGGCAATGTAATGACATAGACATTTACACACATATACTAATTTTGCACCAATTATGAATACTAATTAGCAAGTTCATGGTTTTAAATTGCGGTTGCTATTGAGGATATGATTACATTATAATCATAGAAAATGTAAAAAAAATATAATTGATGTGGTCGCAATTATGATAACGTTGTGATTAGGGAAGATTTCACAAGAGTAATATTACAGCTGCAATTGTGATTGTGAACTATAATTTGAAACTATGACATAGTTTTAAATTATAGATCACATTACCTGATGTGGCCGTAACATTTCTGTTGCGACAACTGCCGTAACTGTATCACCATGTAATTACGGACTATATCGATCTGCATCAGTCCGTACAGTCATAATACCACCGTGACCAAAACTGTAATTTAAAACTTTACTAATTAGCTATTCTAGTTAAACATATTCAATCATCTAATTCTTTGTCATGTGGTCAAATATTTGTAAGAGTAAACATCTAACAGCTGTGTTCAAACTTGCAGTTGACAGAAGGATGCCGAGGAAATCCTGTGGTTAGAAACTCTTCCCAAGTTTCCCATTAAAACTAAGAAAACAAAAGCTATATAAACTTGGGGTTTTCCATTGAATTTGGCTACATATATAATAACACTTGTGCATGCGACTTTGAATTTGCAGGCTCTTCTATTCGAAAGATGTGATGGTCTTCAAATAAGTGGACTCACTCACATCAATGGGCCATCGTCACACATATACTTAGTCCACTCCAATGACGCAACCATCTCTAAGATTAAAATACTGGCACCTAGAAACAGCCACAACACCGATGGAATTGATATCTCAAACTCAGTTAGGGTTAACATTCATAACTCCATCATTGGAACTGGTAAATATCATACATAAACTTCAACCCTCATTCTTTGATTTCTTATTTTTCTGAGTTTTGATTCCATGGTTTCCATCTATGGGTTACATTTACAATTTTATGATGTAGGTGACGACTGCATTGCCATCAAGGGTGGCACACAGTTCCTCAACGTTAGCCATGTTGCATGTGGACCCGGTCACGGCATTAGGTTTGTCAAAAATTCTCATCTGAAATGGAAAATTATATGTACCTTGTTCGAAATTTGGATTTGAATTACATTACTAACATTGTGGCGTGACAAAATTGACATAGATATGTCCCCCTAAATTACGCATGCTGATATACTATATTTATAAACTAAAAATAAAAAAGAGAAATGCAAATTATGTTAGAGATACAAATATAATTATCATTAAGAGTTAGACGTGGTGGTAAATGAATTACAGACAGAATTAAAGTTTAAACCTTAGAGTAAACATTTATTGGAAAGATCTCCTAGATAAAGATTAATCACGACTATGTTCAAAGAATTAGTTTTACAACAATACCATTAAAAATACCCTAATCAAATATATATACAAACAATTATACAAACATAATTACTTGTATTATTTGAGCCTGCACCTATAATTGAAGTTTTATGATTGAATATATGAATATTAATTCCTGGACCTAATACGATTCAGTAATTTGCATGCAGTGTGGGGAGTCTAGGAGAAGATGGACAGGAGGAATTCGTAGAAGATGTCCATGTCTGGAATTGCAGCTTCAATGGAGCTGATAGCGCAGCTAAAATCAAGACATGGCCAGTAATGCTACCACTTGAAATTGGAAATCAAAGATTTTATAGAATATATATATAAAATAAAAGTTCTAGACTGCGATTATGATTGCATTGCAATTAAGGTTGCGTTATGAGAATCACATATTGATGTAAACTGATGTTGGCAGTTTAAAATCTTTATATGCGCATATATAAAATTAATTGACGAAAATTCTCTCTATTGTGAAGGGTGGAAGAGGATACGCCAAGGCAATCACGTTCGAGCATATCAGCATAAATCGAACAGGATACCCCGTATTCATCGACCAGCATTACATGCACACAGCAGAAGAGGTCAACGACTTTTTTTTTTCCTCCATTAATTAGTGTGATTTTGTTTATGAACAGTATGCATAATTTTGTTCTTCTTTCTTTTTTTGGTTGTTGCAGAAGAATGCAGTGAAAGTGAGTGACGTGACATTTAATGATATCCATGGAACGTGCGTGGATGAGAATGCAGTAGTGTTGGACTGTGCAAAGATAGGGTGCTCCAACATTACACTGAACCAAATTACCATAACCTCGGTTGATAGAACGAAGCCAGCTTCTGCAATTTGCAACGATGTCCAAGGGAGAGCCACGATTACTTCACCTCTTGTAACTTGTCTGCAACAGTAGTGTAAAGAGACGTTGTGTGTCTCTGTTGATTAGAGAGAGATAGAGGGGAAAAAAAAAAAAGGAAAACCACACTTCTTTGCTATAATATGCATTGTATTGTTGGAGTTACAAAAATAAAGCAAACATGTTATTATTGATTATCCGAATATATTATTAAATGTGTAATTTTATATTATCATCTAATTATGTATTAATATATTATTAAAAAAATTAATTATTATAATAATTATTTAAAAAATTAAATTATTATTAATATATTATTAAATGATAGTATAAAATATTTTATATTGATAATGGATCAAATTTAAACTCGTTAATATTTGTATTACAATTTTTTTTCGTAAATAATATGATAATAAAAATCACATATCAATGTGAATTAGTATGGATTATAAAACTGTTCAATTCATACATCAATTCTAACTTTTTTTCCTTTGATAATTTCAATGTTGTTTCCGGAATATATTTACTTACAAATCTGAAATATATATGATAAGTAGTTGATTTTTTAAAATGCCGAACCGAAACTCTTTAAAAGACGGATGCGTTTGCCGGGAGTCGAACCCGGGTCTATTGCTTGGAAGGCAATTATCCTAACCGTTGGACTACAAACGCTGATGTTCTATTATTTGAAACAGATATATCTAGATAGAAATCAAAGGCTCAGCTCGAACTTGTTCAAGTGGCAACTTAGTCCAACCCAAACATTACAATTGTTAACATTGATTTATTTGTCTTTAATATGGTTCCTAACTTAAAAAATAATTCTGCTTATTTGATAATGACTGTTATGGTTTAAAGTAATTTCTGATGTTTCATTTATCAATAATAATTGTTTTATTTAACAATGATGATGGTTAAAATTTAGTTTTTTTTTTTAAATTTCTTCTAATGATACAATTTAAGAGTGAGTTAATAATAAGGAGTTTGAATAATTTGAAAGAAATTATAAGTTTAAATTTTTCACATCATCATATTTTATTAACAACCAAAAAATAAAAAAAAATGCAAAAGCTTTAATCTAATTCACAAAAATTATACATTTAGATGAATTCCTCTCCGAATTCATCAAAATTCCTCTGTAAATTACAAAAAAAAAAATGCAATGATGCTTTCCTCCACATTTTGTTTCAAATTCTGTTTTCCAGCGTGCTGACAGCAACTCTTCTCATAATTGTGTTGACAAAGATGATTCTTTGACCGTATGTCATTCTTTTTTGTTTCTACTTTTTTCTTCTTCAAAATTTTATTCAAACAACAAATTCTCCCATATGCATTGGAAGTGCCTATTTGCTTAGACCTTGTGCATCATTGCACGTACTCTTGTCCAGATATTAAAGATTATCAATAATGTTATTTATATATTATTTTTATTATATCATTTTTATATTATTTTTTATTTTAAATAATAAAACATAATCAATACACATTTTAACACACTATATTTTATTTTAAATAAGATAGTATAAACAATTATGTAAACAAAATAATGTGTAACATATATTTTCCAAACACAATGGCAGCCAACAATTAGTTATCATTATTTTTTTTTCCTTTCTATTCTTTTATGATTCTTTTAGTTGACCGTCTGTTGCCTAAACGTCAGACGTGACAAGTGTTGATCATGTAACAAACACTTTCTTTTTTTTTTCTTTTGAAGGAAGATTTTTCTAAATATATTATTACAAGACTAACTTCGTAAGTATAGTTGTGATTAATAATTAATTAATAAATTATTAATAAATTTTTATTTTAAAATTTAAATTTTGATTTTTTATTAAAAATATAATTCATTTTTTACCATGTCCTATTCGTAGCTATCTAACGAACACTTTTATATAAATTAAAAATTACTTTTAATTTTGTATCAAAAAAAATTAATTAATGATTTCATTTATAAAAAGTCATTTATTTATCCCTAAAAAACAATCCAATTTCAGCCAAAAATAAATTGCAGATGACGTTATCAAAAATTAATTTAAATAAATTATGTATATTAAATTAATAAAAAGCTAACATGTTATATTTTTAATATAGAAAATTAACTGGTATAAAAATTTACATAATTAGCTAATATAAATTAACAACTTATCCATTTTCTATTAATTTAACTTACACAATTTATGGACACAAAAATTTCTCTTTCTCTTTCAAGGGACACATCACTACATAGTACATACAAAGTTTGGCAAAGAAAACGGTATTGTAAATAAATGCAAAGCAGCTTGGGCACCATTGATGTGGAAGTAAAACAACGCAATTGGTCCCAACATTTTTTCTATTCATGCAAACAAAGATAAGATAAAATTTTCTCCCAGTTTAATAAACAAAATCAAGACACAGATCATAATATCCGTTCTGAAAATATTTGCAAGACGTCTTTTTTTAAATATTTTACATTTTTTGTTTTTAAAAAAGGTGCAAAAAATTTTACCTTACACAAGTAACATAATAAGCACGGAACTAGAGTAATTTTTGGATGGACGGCAAGTAAAGGAGCGGAAAGTAACGACATGATAAATATAATAAAATACATATTTTAGAATTATTTAAAAAAAACGAGTATAATGACAATAAAAAAATTTTAAGATTTTTTTTATCATTCAAAACTTTAAATTTGTTGTTCTTTCAAATTGAAGATTAAAGAAAGAATGACATGGTACAAGTAGAAAAATTATCATTAATATTTAATTAAATTATTATTTTACTTATTTTTAAATAATTACTCATTTTATGCGAAGATAAAATTAAAAAATAAAATTTATAAAAATTTTTTATTCTATCTCTCTTATTATAATTTTTAAATAAGAGTGAAAAGATTTCTCTCACTTACTTTGTTAAATAATCAAATAATAGAGTTACATATATTCATTCATACCACTCTTTATATTTTTATTCTATTTCATTATTAGTTAATCTCTTTTATTATCTTTAAATCTCTCAAATATAGTCTAATACATAAAAAAAAGACTATAAAAAGACATTAAAATTATATTTAAATTTTTAAAAATTATGTTTCATAAAAAAGATAATATTATTATTACTTTTGTCTCAACAAAATTATCCTCGTAAAGCAGTTTAAACGCATCAAGTAAGAACACTCCGGTTAAAAGGGAAAAAAAAAAAAAAAACAACTCTAAAGTTTGAATATCCATTGCTGTACTTCTGGGTTTTCGATTATTGATTCCGTGTTTGAACCAACTTGGCAAGTGCTCTTGTGGATGACCCAAATCCTCCAGCTGCAGACATAGCCATGTTTCTCATCTTGCAGCTTCTTTCTCTCATTTCACGCACTTTCTCTGACTGTGACTCCATCAATTCTCTTGCCCTCCTCTCGAATTCCTCCCCACTCTCAAACCCATCTTCTTCTCTCTGCTCCACCGGAATCGCCATCTTCATGTCCTCCACCAACACACTCCTATTCAGGTGCTGCTCTGCATAGAACGGCCACGCAATCATCGGCACTCCGGCAACCGCCGCCTCCAGCACCGAATTCCACCCGCAGTGAGTCACAAACCCACCCACCGATTCACGACTCAGCACCTCCACTTGCGGTGCCCACGACTTCACCACCATGCCCCTGTCCTTAGTTCTCTCCAAAAACCCATTCGGCAACACCGAACGCAAATCAAATTCTCCTGCAGTATCATCGGTGTGCTTCGTTCCATGATCAATGGGTGGCCTTTTCACTACCCACAAGAATCTCTGCCCACTTCTCTCCAACCCATTAGCTATCTCCTTCAACTGTGCCACCGAGAACGATCCACGACTTCCGACACACAAGTACAGGACGCTATCGCTAGGTTGTTTTTCTAGCCATGACAAGCAATTCTTGTTATCCGCGCCTGCACCTGTTTGATCGTTTGCGCCGGCGATCAAGGGTCCGATGTAGTAAACTGGGGGAGTTTGTTTTGGGTGTGGAAAGCAGAGATTCTCTGTCGTTAAACTGCGATGGGCTCAAGCTCTTCAAACGAGTTAACTATGATTCCACTTGATTTGGGAAGATGGGTGTAAAAATATAGCATGTCCCAATAAGCAAGGTCGTCTCTGTCGAGCATTGGTTCAGGCATGTGGAAGGCCTTCAGAGGGGGGATTCCAGGGCAGTGAAGCTCCACCGCGAGGTCCTTGAAGCTGGTGCTTGTTTGGTCGTGAATTTTGGGAAAGTGCAAGAAAGCAGCAAGAACTGTAGAAAATGGAGGTGGACAATTATGCAGAATGCAGAAAACTGCAAAACAGCTTTTGTAGAATATGGAAAGCCTTCACAGAACGAAATGCAGAATGTAGACAACTTGCAGAAAACAAAAATTGGTGTAGGAGAAACTTGATACTTCTCATTCTACTTCTGAAGGTTTAACTTACATACATATATATATATCAAGCTTCAGCTAAACTAACTAACATAACCAATTAAACTAACAGCCAACAATAAACAAACAGAAAACAAAATCAACAGTAATAACAGAAAACAGAAATAACAGCTGTAACAGAAAAACAGAAAACAAAATCTGGTGAGCAGCCTAATCTGGTTTATCCTGTTGCTGAGTAGTGAAACTCGGTATTACTCCCGCCCCCACAAGCTGGAGAATGTATGTTGTACATGCCCAGCTTGTTTTGTATTTGAAAGAATGGAGTGGTAGCTAAAGGCTTAGTGAATATATCAGCTAGTTGATTCATGGATGAAATTGACATTAGTTGGATAAGGCCATTGTGTAACTTCTCACGAACTATGTAACAATCTATCTCAATGTGCTTGGTCCTTTCATGAAAGGTTGGATTGGCTGCAATGTGCCTTGCAGACTGGTTATCACAGTATAACAATGCTGATTGAGTGAATGGAATCTGAAAATCTTTGAGTAGGAATTGTAACCATTGTAATTCACAAGTGATGGCTGTCATGGCTCTGTATTCTGCCTCAGAGGATGACTTGGAGACTGTTGTCTGCTTCTTGGATCTCCATGAGATGAGAAAATTACCTAAGAAGATGCAGAAACCAGTTATAGATCTTCTACTTTCTGTGCAACCAGCCCAATATGAGTCTGAAAAGGCTTTGAGTCGATAGTATGACCGTACTGGTAAGAAAATGCCATGTCCAGAATTCCCTTTAATGTACCGAAGCACTCTTGTGGCAGCCTGGTAATGTGCAACAGTCAGATTACACATGAACTGACTCAACTACTGTACTGGATATGCAATGTCCGAGCGAGTAGTAGTTAAGTATAATAACCTGCCAATTAGCCTTCTATATGCTGAACTATCTGCATAAGCTTCTGCAGAGAAGTTTGATATAATTTGATGTTGGACTCCATTGGTGTCTTGGCAGGTTTAGATGCTAGCAGCCCTGTGTCAGATAACATTTCTAAAGCATATTTCCTTTGTGACAGGACAATGCCTTTCTGTGACCTTGCTATCTCAAGTCCCAGAAAATATTTGACATCTCCAAGATCTTTGATCTTGAAGGTTGCATCGAGAAATCCTTTAGTTGCTGAAATTTCTTGCATATCATTTCTTGATATGATGATATCATCAACATAAACCAAAAGTGCTGTAAATAATGATCCATTCTGTTTTGTAAACAATGAGCAGTCAGATTTTGATTGATGGTACCCTGAAGAAATCAAAGAAGAACTCAATTTGGAATACCACTGTCTGCTGGCTTGCTTAAATCCATATAGTGACTTCTTTAATTTGCAAACTTGGTTCGGTTTGGGAGGAACAACACCCTGGGGAACCATCATATAGACTTTCTCATCAAGATCACCATGTAAAAAAGCACTGTTGACATCCAACTGTTGAAGGAATCAGCCCTTGGCAGCTGCAATTGCTAATAACACACGAATGGCTGTCATTTTGGCTGTTGGGCTAAATGTATCAAAATAATCAATTCCTTCTTGCTGAGTGTATCTCTTAGCTACTAATCTAGCTTTGTATCTTTCTATAGAACCATCAGATTTGTGCTTAATCTTATAGACCCACTTGCATCTGATAGGAGTTTTTCCTGTAGGTAAATCAGTATAAATTCAGGTTTCGTTTTGCTCTAAAGCTGTGATTTCTTGGTTCATGGTTTCCTGCCAACAACTATGTTTGACAGCTTGAGAGTAAGTGGTTAGCTCTACTGTGGTGGACAATGAAAGAGTGAAGTGTTTGTGTTTTGGAGAAAGAGAATTATATGAGATAAATGCTGATAAAGGATAAGCATTACCTAAGCTATGATTGGATGCTGAAGTTGAAGTAGACAATTCACAATGATAGTCCTGCAAGTAGGTTGGTTTTCTTCTGGTTCTATTAGAATGTCTAGTTGGAGGGTTAGTAGTAATATCTATTTGTGCAACAAAATCTGGTATGGTTTCCAAAGGTGAACTGCATGTGAATGGTAATTGGTCAAGTGTACTAATGCAATCAGAAGGTTGTCCATATTGTGGCAGTGAAAGTGTGTAAATATTGTCAGCAGGCTGTGGAGGACTTGAACTGTTGTGAAATGGAAAATGTGATTCATGAAAGATAACATGCCTAGACAAGAATATTTCTCTGCTGTGTAAATCAAACAGAATATAGCCTTTAGTTCCAGTTTTGTATCCTAAGAAAATATATTTTTGTGCTCTAGCATCAAACTTGAACCTATGTGCTGTGACAGTGGAAGCAAAGCATAAGGAGCCGAAAACCTTCAAATTTTCTAAAGATGGCACCTTGTTATGCAGTAGCTCATAAGGAGATTTATGTGACAATAAAGGACTAGGCAATCTGTTAAAAAAGATACATTGAATGCAATATGCTGTAAGTCCAAAACAATTTAGGTAGATTGGATTGGAACATTAATGTTCTTGCTACATTTAATATGTGCTGATATTTTCGTTCTACCACAGCATTTTGCTGTGGTGTTTCTACACATGTGGTCTGGTGTATAATGCCTTTCTTACTATAGAATTCTGTCATGGAAAACTCTTTCCCATTGTCACTTCGGATGAATTTTACTTTGTTTTCATACTGATTTGCAATCAAGTTAACAAGATTCTGCAGCTGAATCCTGGCTTTTGACTTAGTTTTCATTAAGGATACCCAAGTGTAACTTGAGTAATCATCAATCACAGTAAGAAAGTATCTATGTCCATGGATGCCACTAACAGCATATGGACCCCAGATATCCGCTTGTAACAATTCAAAACACTGTAAAGACCTTGAGTTGCTAATAGGAAATGGAAGTTTTCTTTGTTTAGCATAATGACATATGTCACAAATGTTATTCATGTTGCATGAAATGGATGCATTTTGTTTCTGGAGTACAGTGATGGGGATAGAGGATGGATGTCCTAATCTAACATGTCATAGGTCAAATCCATTGAGAGAGTTGCTATTTACAGATAAAGCTTTTGTGTTTGTGATAGAAGTGGGCTTGAGTGGATTAGGAACTATCAATGTGTACAAGCCAGTTTCAACATTAGCAGTACCAATCATCTTCGAGCCTTGCATATCCTATATCACACATTTATCATGATAGAAAGTCAATTGACAAGCAAGAGAGGAAGTGAGCTTCGTTACTGAGATGAGATTGAAACAAAAATCTAGTATATAGAGAACATCAGATAAAAACAATTTATCTGTGAGTTGAATGGAACTTGAAAAGTTTGCAGTTAATTGTTTACTATTGGGTAACTTAACTGATATGGGATTAATGCTTGTAAAGGTGACAAAATGTGAGAGAGAGAAGCAAATATGGTCTGTTGCTCCAGTGTCTATTATCCAGGATATTGAATCTGATTTGGTTGAGAGACTAAAGGCTGTAACTAATATATTTGTTAAATGGTTGTCTGTGGTGTGAGTGCTAACATGGTTGGCATTTGTGAGACATTGTGCTGTCTTTTGTGGTTTTAAGGAGAGCTAGAATCTGTTGACACTGCTCTGGAGAAAAAGGAAAGCTGGATTGTGACTGATCTAACCCTTTAGAGTTTTCAGGAACTCCCAATTCAGTATCTCTAGAGCCATCAACAGAATTTACTGATGCAGTCTGATTTCTGAATTTAAAACCAGGGTGGAAATCCATGCTTTCGATAGCATGTTTCCACTGTATGTCTAGGCCTATTACAGTATGTGCAGAACTTGGCTGCACTGTTGCCTCTGCCTGCAGAACCCCTTTCCACCTTGACCTTTGCCATATACTGGTTTTTCTGAATTCTGTTGTGACAGCATCAGTGCTAATTGCTAAAGCTTTGCCATCATCGAGTGCAACATATCTTTTCTGCCTTTCTTGCTGAACCACCAATGAGAACACCTTGTTGATAGGTGGCATGGGTTCCATTAGCATGATTTGAGACCTTACTATTGAAAATTCTTCATTCAAGCCTTTCAAGAATTTTATTGAGTAATCATTCTGCCTATATTATCTCATGACATCATAACCATCACAGACACAAGGGATTTCACACTTGCAGCTGGGAATAGGTCTGAACTCATCCAATTCATCCCAAATGGTTTTCAAAGTTGTAAAATGAGTAAAGACAGACATTTCACCTTGTCTTATAGCATGCATTTCTTCTTGCAGCTGTGCAATACGGAATGCATCTCCTTGAGAGAACCTATCCTTGAGATTTCTCCACACATCACTGGCTTTCTTGATCCAAAGAACACTTTTTCCTAGACTAGGTTCCAAGGCATGTATGATCCAGGACAGCACCATGTTGTTGCATCTGTGCCAAACTCGATGGAGAGGATCTCCAGGTTCCGGAACTGGAAGTGAACCATCAATAAAACCAAGCTTATTCTTGGTATCCAATGCTATGACCATTGATCTGGTCCAATCATGGTAATTGGAGCCTGAAAGAACTGATGAAACCAGTATTAATGCAGGGTTTTCATTTGGATGTAAGTGGTAGGGGCTGATGGGATTTTGTAAGGCTTCAATGGCTGGGTTTGCCATGATTGAAAGCAGCAGAAGCAGAGCTCTCTAAGAGAGCTCTGATACCATATAGAAAATAGAGGTGGATAATTCTGCAGAATACAGAAAATTGCAAAACAGCTTCTGCAGAATATGGAAAAGCCTTCACAAAACAAAATGCAGAATGTAGACAACTTGCAGAAAAGAAAATGAAAATTGGTTGTAGGAGAAACTTGATACTTCTCATTCTACTTCTGAAGGTTAACTTACATACATATATATACATCAAGCTTCAGCTAAACTAACTAACGTAACCAATTAAACTAACAGCCAACAGTAAACAAACAGAAAACATAATCAACAGTAATAACAGAAAACATAAATAATAGCTATAACAGAAAAATAGAAAAATAGAAAACAGAATCTGATGAGCAGCTTAATCTGGTTTATCCTGTTGCTGAGTAGTGGAACTCGGTATTAAGAACAGCAGCTCCTGAGGTGAAGAAGTAGTAAACTGGGATTCCCATGGCAGAGCCAATGCCAAGCGCCGACGTGCAAAACAGGTCAATGACGAAAGCTCGAACCTTGGAGGTTTTCGAGATCTCCTTGAGACTAGAACTGACGTTGGTGGCGTTGAGTCGTACGAACTCAAAACCCATGGATGCAACGCTTTTACGAGCTGGGTTGGAGTCCATAGAGACACGGGAGAAGCGGCGAAAGGAGATGGAAGGGTGGGACTCGGAGATGCGTTGGATGTAGGTGTCGATGGAGGGACTGTCGAAGAGGCCAGTGGTGAGGAGGACGTTGACGGAGAAGCTGTGACTGTGGCCGTGGTTGCGCAAGAGCAATTTGCCAAGCTCCACCATGGACACGATGTGGCCTGCACCTGGAGCTGGATAGAGGACTATTGTTGCTTGCATCTTATTATTATTATTATTATTATTTGAAAACTTCTTGCATCTTGTTATTCGTAGGAGTAGGACGTGCCAAATTTCTCCTCTCCTTGATTTGGGTTTGTGAAAATATGCACCCAACCTCAACCTAAAGGGGGACAATGATTAAAACGGAAATGCTAAACATCACCAAAATCTTCTTAGGAAAAGTTATATGAATCCAACACATCATAATTATATTTGAAAATCTTTCGTACCCACGTTACGCGTGCATGATTATAAGAAGAGTGATTAGTTAGAAGTAATTCTCTTCAAGTTTAGTTTAAAAAAAAAATTCGTACAAATTAACATTGCTCTTTAGTCAAATATTCACCTAACATGTTTACCCAAAAGAGAAAAAAAAAATCTTCACCCAGCATGGTAGAGGGCATGACAAAGAATGATTAATATTATCTTGATATAAATTTATGGATTTAATCTTAATCTTATTAAAATAAATTTTTTTTATATTATCATTCAATTTCATATTATCATATCTTTAAATTTTTAAATAATTATCATTTTAATAAAAAAAATTAATAATTTAACAATACATAATTAAGTGATCGTATAAAATTTTTTATATTAATAATAAATTAAATATAAACTCTAAATTTATTAAATTGTCATTTCACAACAATTAATTAACCTAAGAAAATGGCATGGTAATTAGAGAGACGCACTTCAAGCCTTAAGTTTCGGGTTCAAATTTTACGTCAATATAGATGAAAATTAAAATTTTAAAATATACTAGATTAATGTAGAAAATGCACCTTAAAATAGTTTTAAGAGAAAAAATTTGAACCCTTTAAAATAAAAAATTCACTTTACATATAAAAGTAAGGACTAATAAAATTAATAAAAAAATTAATAAAATAAATTTTAATAATTTTATAATTTATAATAAATATGTATATATTTTATCATAATATTATTATTATTAAATTTTTATTAAATTTTTTTAAAAATAATTCTCACTTTAAAAGTACAAAATTCTGAAAAGAAAAGTTTTATTGATGTAAAAGTTTGAAAAAGAACAAAGAAACCCTTACCATAATTGCAAGAACCAGACTGAGAATTGACGCGGTCAAATGGTTGAATAACTGGTTCGATTGCCAGATTAGACAAAAATTAAAAAAAATAATTACAAACAAATCAATCAACTTTTCTGGTTTGCTAAATTCTCTTCTCTCCTAATTGTCTAATGTCTATCACATTATTTTTTTAAAAAAATAAAAATAAAAATAATGGACTTCAGTAATTAGAAATTCTCTTCTCGTGTTATAATGTAACCACATTGACTTAAATATTAAATTTGCTAAATCATTTAATAAATTTAACTATAATAATAATTATTTAAAATGTTAAATATTTTTAATAATATGACAATATGTAATTAAATGATAAAATAAAAAAATTATACTAATAATAAATTAAAATTAGATTATTTTTCTTAATAAAAGTTGTCTATGAAAAAGAATACTTACTATTTCAAAAAAATGAAGTAGCCACTTCGATGCCAATGTGCCATTCGTAAATCCTCCTTAGAGAATGTCGAAGACACTCTCGTTTCGTGCCGCCAGGCCCGCCACACTATAAACCCAATGCATGGGGAAAGAATAAATTGGTAGAAATTTATGTTTTTCATATGATAAATTTGTTGTATTCAGTTCTCGTTACGATGTGTTTTTTTTATTAAAAAGGGTCATTTTTTAAAAGAATAAATATCTTTTTCTATATTTTAGTATATTTGAATGCATTGTTCTTAAAAAAAAAATTAAAGTTCAAAAAGAAATTTCTTAAATATTACATCTAAATATAAAAATTAAAAAAAAACTTTTACTTTTAATAAAACATCTTTTAAAAACCTTTATCTAAAAAATTCTTTTTTTAAAAAATTTTTTTATTAAGTATACACAACTCACATTGTCCTCATTTTTAACCCTTTAGAATAGAAAATATGAATTATCTCTTTAAATTTTGGAGTTTCGTAAATAATCTCTTCTTTGAAATCACCAATAATACACTATTCATTCATTTACACTCATATTGCTAAAGGAAATGTTGATCACGTCGTATTAACAAATTATGGATATATTATTATTTTTAAAAATAAGTTCAACTTTTGAAATTAAAATCTCAAAATATTAGTCTAAGGAAAATCCATAATTATAATATGTGTGTATTATAAGAAGTGATTTAATTATAAGCAATCTTTTTAGAATATTAGTGTAGAATTTTTAAAAGAATTTTGTTACAACGTACTATAATTCATGATGCACCTTTTAGATAATAACAAGTTTAAAAATTAAATTTTATAATATGTATAAATAAATAATTTAAAACTATTTAAAATAAATAAACATGTTTGCCTTTCTCAAGTTTAATGTGTTTACTTATTTATCAACTTTTCAAGTAATCATTAATGTTTTTTATTAAGTTTTGATAATGTTTTAGCTATTCTATGATCTTTCTCATTTATATTTTTAAGGTGTACACACTGAAGTGTAAAAAAAAGTCATGAAAATGCATTAATTCATTCAAAAAGTGTTAGAGGAATAACTTGGCATTTTTCACATAATTTGTTAATTATCAAAATCAAATAGAAAAAATTAGATTAAAAGGGCTTTGGAGGCTAGATTGAGAAGCTAAACTTGAAAATTTTCTCATTTGTAAAATTTTATTTGTCTTTATACGTATTTGAACAAAGATTATTTTTAAGAAAAAATTATTTTTTTTAAAGTTCTCTCAATAAAATTTTAATTATAAATTATTTTTTAATACAAAATAAAATAATTCAAACTCACATTTAATCTAATATAATTTTAAATTTTGATATACTATAATACAAATTTAAAATAAATTTAATAATATAAAAATGATATAAATTTAATAATAACAAGTTAATATAAATTTAGATAACGTCAAAGGATATGTTTTGAGAGTCCAAATCCTCCTATAATGTTACTTCAACCTCATCATTCCTCCCTTTAAAATGTTGAAGAACATAAGCATAAGCCTTGTGCTGCAATCGAACTAAGAAGGACCTCTTTTGTGCCTTTTCAAGGTTGTATATAGGCCTTTTTTTTCCACTGCCTTTATGATTTTCAATTGGTTAACTTTAGTGACTATTTGATTTTTTTTCTTGGAAGTATCAAATCTATCCTTTTTTTACTTTACTCATCAAAGTTATGGTTTTTATAAAATTATTATTGTTGACATTCCTAAGTTGTTTTTTATTTATTTATCCTTGCTACCTTACAAATTGGCTTTGCTTTTACTATTTGTTAGTTCAAAGTTTATTCATAATTTTCATTTGACTTCTTTGACATATGTGTGGAGATATTATTTTGTGTGTGTAATTGGCTTTATGGGTTGAATTAGTTTTTTTTTTACTTATTTTTATTCTTTTATTCTTCTTCCTTTTATAGTAATTTAAATTTTTTTATATGTACCAAACAAAATATAAATTATCTTAAGTAATTAAATCTTTTTTAAGAACATCAAATCTCCTTTTTTTTTTCTCAATTTTGATATAAATATATTAAATACTAATACAATTTAAATAAGATTATTACTCTTTCAAATTTTCTTTTAAGATTAGTATATTAAATTATTAGATATTAACTCAATTTAAATAAAAATATTTTTAATAAAAAAATTAAAATTACTTTTAACGATCATTTAAATTATCTACAATATATACAAATTCATACATTACACAAAAATGATAACTAATTTTATTATTAATTATCACTTACAGATTTCATTAATAATCAGTTGACAAAAATAAATATAAAAGTATGCATTATATCTACTTGAGTTATGATAAATTAATTAGTAAATATGATGTTAAATGCATAATAATGTAAGAATATAATTATTATTTGTGACCACTCTTCTTACTTATATTTTTTTATTACTTTTTTTAAAAAAGTTTTGAGTATTGATATTATGCAGATTTATTAAATATTTATTATTAAGTTTTATTTTATAAAATTTAAATATTTATTATAAAACATAATTAATAAATATTTTTTTATAATGTGATTATAAATATTTAACAATTCATAAAAGTATTTATAATTTTAAAAATAAAGTACCGTACAACTTCCTTGATAATTACGTTAATCTGTGATTTGTGAAGCCATCTCGTCTGGAGTGCAAGAATCACGCGGACCACGCACGGTACGTTCCAATTTGATAGAAACGTCAACAGCGGAGGCAGGCCCACGTGACCATAGATTTTGTTAGCACCTCGGACTTCAATTTTGCATTTTTCAATTTTTAGTCCATCATATTATTTTTAGAGGGTTCGATCATGTTTTAGTTATATTTTATAAATTTAATTTTAAAAACAATTAATTTTATAAATTTAAAAAATAAATTTAGATAAAGTAATTTATATTTTTAAAAAATATCACGTTTAATATAAAAATAAGACATAATTACTTTAAATTAAATTAACTTTTAAAAATAAAGTCACATATAACTAATAATATAAATATCAAAATAAATAAAATAAAAAATAAATAAAAACTCTTTTAAACTTTCAAACATATATTTAAATAATATAAATATTTACTCAAACGCATATTTAATTTAGGAACAAATTTCACTTGAATAATTTTATTTAAATTTAATCTTTTTCTCTCTAATACAAAAGTGAAACAACTTACAAATCAGTAAATACTATATTTGACCTCCGTTATAATACAATAAAATAACCTTTAATCTTGTTGGTCATGCACTTTTTCTTTTGGTTAATGCTTCCATTTAATGCATATTATAATAAAATTAAATTACTCTTTTGAGCATTAAATTTTTTTTAATTTAATTTAATTTTTACAATTTAAAATTATTTAAAAATTTCTTTATTTTAAACAATATAAAATAGTGCCTATTATTTTTTTTAATAAAAGACAAGAAAAAAGTTTTCATTCTTTTATATAAGGAGTATAATGGTTAAAGCCTTTCACCTACGTGACAACTCTAAAATTTAAAGTTTATGAATTTAGTTTTATTTAAAATTAAATAATAATAATAATAATAATAATAATAATTTCTCACTCCTACGTAATATAATAAAAATTTATTAGTTGTCATATTTGTTCGAATATATTTAAAATATGTTTAGGATATTTATAATATTTTTAGAATATTTTAAAATATCTTAAAATATACTATGTAGTCAATTAATCCTCTAATTGAAAACTCATAATTTCATTATATTTCATGCATTTTCTTATTTGATTAAGATTATATTTTTTTATTTGATTAGGATTATTAGAATATAAATAGGGATTAGTGTTTTATCTTTTATAATACATCAATACATCAAATATATTTATTACATCGTTTTCTATTCTGTTTTTTTTCTTTTCTCTACCTAAACCCTATAATTTTAACATAGTATCAGAGCGGTACCATCTGCCTTTAGGGTGTTCATGCTTTCTGCTGTGTCGAGTTCTATAGAACTCCTTTGTAAATTCTCATTTTATTATTTTCTCAATTCATTCTCTCATTTATTTTCTCTGCTTTTTTACTATTTGATTCTTTTTCAATGCTAACACAGCATTGAGGGAGAGTAATAATGATATTGGTGACTTTTCAATACTAGTGTTCGTAATATTATCTTTTCATCGACGATCATTTCGATAGTAATTTCTTTTTCATTGATAAATCATACAAGTAGTGACATCTCTTTAATACTAATGTTTGTATGTTATTCTCTTCTCATTGACAATCATTTCGCTGGTGACTTTTTTTCCACTTATAATTCATATTAGTGTTACATCTCTTTAATACTTATATTTTTGATATTATTATCTTCTCATAGACGATCATTTCAATGGTAACTTCTTTTTCACTGATGAATCATACTAGTAGTATTTCTACTCAAGTTTTTTAGATCTGCCATCTAGTCAAGCAAATTATTAAAATCTCTCAAGTCATTTAGGTCTGCTGTCTAGTCAAGCAAAACTCTAGAATCCTCAAGTCTTTTGGGTCTACTATCTAGTCAAGTAGAACTTTAGAATTCTTTTTTCTCACGTAAGCTGATGATTATTCTTTACTGAGTTATCTTTCTAGAAATATTCATCTTTTCAGCTTCTTCAGCATCTTGAATTGTCTTTTAACCATAAAGTCCACTTTATATTTATGTTATTTATTTAAAGTATTTTTTTGTAACAAACTTAAAACTTAGTAAGCTTTAACTTGAGGGAGAGTGTTAGAATATATTTAGAATATCTTTAGGATATTTATAATACCTTTAGAATATTTTAGAAGATATTAAAATATATTATGAAGTCAATTAATTCTCTAATTGAGAATTTCTAATTTCATTATATTTCATATATTTTTTTATTTGATTAGGATTGTATTTTCTTATTTGATTAGGATTACTAAAATATAAAGAGGAATTAGTATTTTATCTTTTATAACAGATCAGCACATCTAATATATTTATCACATTATTATCTATTTTATTTTCTTCCTTATCTCTACTCAAATCATATAATTTCGACAATACTTATTTCAAAGAAAACTGTTAATGTCTATCCAGGCCTTTCTAATACAAAACTTTAAAATTTTCCAATTAAAATACTTCCTATCCAAATTTTATTTCATGTATAGAATATCATCTTCTATTATATAATTCTTTTTTTTAATCTAAAAGGAAGATTTATTCAGAATAAGCATGTCAAGTAATCCAAAATATAATATGGGAATCCTCTAACCAGCAATTGCTATTAGAGGTCCTGACAAAATTGGCAAAGATATCAGCAATTTTATTACAATATCTAGGTTTAAAAGTACAACTAACGTAATACTCGTATGATGTATGGAGAAATTTTTAAAATTAAAAATAATAATATATTATTTAAAATTTATAATATAATATTTTAATTAAAAGAAAAAATATTACTTATAATAATTTTAAAAAAGATGTTTAATAAATCATTATCCTTTTTAATTTTACATAATTTAAAATTATATATTCATTATTTATTTTAAACTTATTTTAATATTAGTTAATATTTTTAATATTTAGTATTTTTTATTCAAAAAAATGTAATAATAATTGTTGATTAATTCAAATTGGTGAAAAAAGAATTAAAATTTAAAATTTAATTTATAAAAAATTAAAATACGAGAGAAAAATATTATTAATTAAACATAATAAATAAAATAATAATAAAAAATAAGAAAGGGGGAATTCTAAAAAAATTTAACTCATGAATTTTTTTCTTTTAGATAATTAAAATTATAATCTATCAACTATCATAATAAATATATTATAATATTCAAGATCTACATCTCACATAAGTATTATTTATTGAAATTAAATGTTAAAACAGGAATATCAAATTATATAATCAAAATGACACATGATATAATCAAATTACTTAATTTTTTTTATATAGAATATATTAAATCTATCAAACCAATATTAAAAAGAAAAATATCTCTTAATATTGAACCATTGCCGCTTCCTTAATTGCATAATAAACATTCTTGTCATCTCCTTTTGCTGTATAATTCTTGATAGAGATATAGCCAGTTATATCAAATAATTTTTATTTATTATCATGAACTATTAACATAATGAAAGTAAATTATACCCTTAAAGATGAGAATTATACTTCAATTATCACAAGTTATATATCAGGAGAAGGCTCATATCATTATCGCTCCTGATTTGAAGAGATTAGACATAAGTGGTGATTCAAATAAGCCAAACTCTATAGGAATATTCCTAATTCACATTAAAAAAATTGTTTACTAGTATTGTAATTATAAGAAATCACTTTCTTTTTATTTAATTGGAGTAATGATCAATATTCATAAACTATATGAGTTGATCTTATTTGTAAATTAATATATTTATGAAAATACAAATTATAATTATTGATAAAAAAATAAATGATTAGATTTTAATTAATATATAATTCATTATTGTGTTTATATTTTATCAAGAACTAAATTTGTTGATTTTTTAATTAATGATTATTATCACTGTACTTTACACTCTAATTAAAACTAGTTTTTATTTTATTGTATATCATTTTATTGATATTTTATTTTTTTCATTAAAAAAGATATTTACGTCGTGTCAATATTTTCAGTGTATTTCTCTTAAAATAATAATAAAAATTTAAAAATATAATATGATGATAATAATTTTATTTAAATTATATTAGTAATCAATATACTTAATTTAACTATATTTATTAAACTCAAGTCAATTTTATTTCCTTTATAGATGCATCTTACACTTTACTTTCAAAATACACTCAGCAGTTTAGACAAATCTAATTATGTCACTTGTGTCGCATAAATATATTTATTTTCTTTTTGCTTTTTTTTTTGTCATACCAATATAAGTCGCTGAAGTATTTTACGCCCACAAAGTTAATCATTTATTATTACAACAAAGGACTCGTTTTTCATATAAGTTTTGAGGTTAGTTTTGTGAACTACGTGAAAAGAACGGGGAAGAAATCTTCTTTAACTAGTAGTATTATTGAATGTGATTTTTAACTATAGTTTTTTTTTGTTATTGTTAAAATAGTAAAACATGTTTTTAATGTTAATTTATGTTACTTTTAGGTATATATGAGATATATTGTGAAATTAAGTATAACCACTTTTCAATAAATTATCTTTACCCAAAAAAATTCAATTAATTATAGATCCTAGGACTTAAACATCATTGAAACATGGAACAACGTATTTAAGTTAAATTATAAAACAATTAATTATAGCAAATATAAAAACAATTGATAGTAAACAATATATATTTAAAAAATTGATTTTAAGATTATAAATTTCTTTAAGTAATATAAAGTCGAATTATTTTTAAAGTGTACTCATGATACTATTTTTAAATGAATCTAAATTATTAAAATTATTGGCAAGGATATCATTAAATAAATATTGAAATTCACACTTCAGTGTTAATTTTAAAACGGAGAATGTGGTGACATTAATTCTGGACTGCAAATTTGATTTTATGTGGTGCAAAATTTACAATAGAAATTGATTTTGGCCAAAATCTGTTCCAAACAGGATCTTCATTTTGCATGGGAACCTAATTTCTCTACATCAAACTACTGTAAATATATAAATTCAAGTAATTTTATGTCCAAATATAGGTAATCGTCACATATTCTCATTTTCCTAGTTTAGCAAAATATTGAATAATACTGCCATAATATTGGTAAAATTAGTTTTAAAATGATTTATTACTGTCAAATCAATTATAATTTTTCAAAAAAAAATAAAGTTGTCATAATCCTTACATCTTTTTCTTATTATCATAGATCAATGAATTATACTTGCGTTTATAAGATAAAATATTTTAAAAAAAATTGAATTGGTAATTCTAACATTTTTTTGCATACAATAAAAAAATCCATCCTTATTTTTATTTTGTTAACAATTTGTTTCTAACTTTTTTTTTGTTTTGCAATTTGATAAATTAATCTGTATTAATGGAAAGAAAAGACCACAAGCTGCCTTAAATTTATTTTAGACTAATTGATAGTTTCATCAAATTATTTTGTCAGCATTTTAATCTATATTATTTTTGTCACTCATGTTGTCGTTAACTTGTATAATATAATAATAAATGAAACACTTGAGAATTCAAATGTGTTCTTTACTGGAGTGGTGACATAATATTTTGATTTTCTTTAAGATAATTATTAATTCCTATAATAAATATTTAAAGTCTAAAAAACATAATTAACAACTAAACTAATAAAATGCTGTACATGGCTTTTTTTAGATGTTCTCGTGACCCAATCCAGAGTTTGGTGACTCAGCTCGAGACTGGGTTGTCAAATAAGATTCAATTTTAATGAAAAATTGAGTGAGATATAGATACATTTTTAAATTAGAATTAGATCATTTTTTGAGTTGACTTAAGTTGGTATTAAGTTGGTATAATAGTATATAATATTTATTTTTTAAAAAAATATTATTTTTTATTTATTCTTCATATTTATACAGGTATTTATTATGTTATCACTTAAGAAATTATTTTAAATTTTTTATTTTTAAAGATAAAAGTTTAAATTATTTTAAATTTATTTTAAACATTATTATAATTGAATCTACTCAAATTTAAAATTAAAATTAAATAAAAAAATTAATCCAATAAAAATATCAATTCCATTTGATTCATGTCAAACCTAACCTCAACTTATAAGCACCATTAGTTTTTTTTTTTTAACGAGAAATCCATGACATTGTTAATCCCCTTGGTGCAGAAACAACTTAATAACAGTTGTCTTAAAAATGTGTATATTTTTTAACAGATGCACTTGTAGTTACCATATAGTTACCTTCCGTGGTAGTTTTAAGTACTTTTTTACTGTTTTACCACACGAGAATCGGAATCAGAATCAAACCCTCACTCTATCCTCTCACGCCTCTTCTCTCTCCTCCCCACTAAAATCCAGCTCCCTCTGACCTGACCCCTTCTTCCTCAAATCTGGATCACACCCTGCGCTCTGATTTTGCCTTGGCCACCATCACCACCACCACTTGTTACTCTTTCCTCCTTCTCCGACAATGGGAAAGGGTGGCGCTCTCAGCGACGGCGTCCTCAAGAAGATCGTCCTCTCCTACACCTACGTCGCCATATGGATCTTCCTCAGCTTCACCGTCATCGTCTACAACAAGTACATCCTCGACAAGAAGATGTACAATTGGCCCTACCCCATTTCCCTCACCATGATCCATATGTCCTTCTGCGCCACCCTCGCCCTCCTCCTTATCCGCGTCCTCAAGGTCGTCGAGCCCGTCTCCATGTCCCGCGACGTCTACCTCTCCTCCGTCGTTCCCATCGGCGCCCTCTACTCCGTCTCCCTCTGGCTCTCCAACTCCGCCTACATATACCTCTCCGTCTCCTTCATCCAGATGCTCAAGGCCCTCATGCCTGTCGCCGTGTATTCCATCGGGGTCCTCTTCAAGAAAGAGTCCTTCAAGACCGACACCATGGCCAACATGCTCTCGATCTCCCTCGGGGTCGCTGTTGCCGCTTACGGGGAGGCCAGATTTGATGCCTGGGGTGTGAGCCTTCAACTGGGTGCCGTCGCTTTCGAGGCTACCCGTTTGGTAATGATCCAAATCTTGCTCACGTCGAAAGGGATCTCGCTGAATCCCATCACCTCTCTGTACTACGTTGCGCCCTGTTGTTTGGTCTTCTTGTCGGTGCCCTGGATCTTCGTGGAGTACCCCTTGCTGAGGGAGACCTCCAGCTTCCATTTGGATTTTGTGATTTTCGGGACCAATTCCCTCTGCGCATTCGCTTTGAATCTCGCCGTGTTCCTGCTTGTCGGAAAAACCTCTGCTTTGACAATGAACGTGGCTGGGGTTGTAAAGGATTGGTTGCTGATTGCCTTCTCGTGGTCGGTTATCAAGGACACCGTGACGCCCATCAATTTGTTTGGCTACGGGCTTGCGTTCCTGGGCGTGGCCTACTACAACCATTCGAAGTTGCAGGCATTGAAGGCGAAGGAGGCGCAGAAGAAGACTTCGCAGGCTGATGAGGAGACAGGGAGGTTGTTGGAGGAGAGAGAAGGAGATGGAATGATGGGGAAGAAGAACCAGCAGCAGGATTGATTTGGTAGCTAATTTTAAAAAGAATGGAAACGGAGAAACAGTGTGAGAATAAAACGAGGAGGAAGAGCAATCTATGGTTTGGATTCGGAGACAGAGGGAGTTGACATACTCTGTTTTCTTTTGGCATCTTCTGAGCATATTGCCGATTCGGCATGTTGTTCTAGATGTTAACGTTGTTATTGCTGGCCGCGGCTAGTTCTTAGTGTTATCAGGGGATTTGAGATAGGCATATGTTGCCTATAGGAGCCAATTATATGTTTACTAGAGTAAGAGTCTCAAATCCTTTTTTCCTTTTTTCTTTCCCCTTTTTTGGTCCTTAGTTTTGTGTTATGTTCTTTTAGGCACTCAATTTATGGAGTTTAAATGCTTATTTATTCATAATTCATTTCTATTTACTTACTTCAGGTATTGTGAATTTTGGAGTTATCATATACATAATGGTGTTAAAGGCTGAGAAACATCTTTGGTTCTGTCTGACAAATTGTGCTTGTCACTAAAACTGTAAACGAATGAATCTATTCTGTTAATATGATGTTGATAAGTGATTAAAAGATTGGGGGAACCGGGGAAGATTAATTACTGGGGGGTAATGGTTTAACTCTGATGAAACCTAGAATTAATCATAGGTTAATTTGCCAAGATGTTTCTGTGTCCTTTTCACTTCGTCATGGTTTTGAATTGCTGAGCGTTTGGAAAGAAACTTGACGATCTCGTGAATAATGATCGTCCCTTCTGTGTGCTTCTAGACCAAAAATTATAGGGGGTGTTTTCTAGTGCCCACTTTGAGTTTAGTGACTGCAGATGCTGTTAGTTGAAACACAGTGTACTGGCCATACGAGTATTTTAATGCTGTCACCAGATTTGGTGTTGGAAACACATAATTTAACGATTATGGACGTCTGAAGTTGCTCCTAGTGCTATATTGCCCGTTGATTTGATATCTCCTTGTAAAAGGAGGCTTATGTTCCCTTCCTGGGTGGAAATCTAATACTTCACGGAAGGTTGTTGAAATAATTACCAACTGAAACAGACAATACATTTACTTTTCTTTTGTGATTGGATTGTTAAAGGAAAAAAAAGATATCTTGTAGTATGGTCTGCCTTTACGCAATGTGATCCTGCTGACTTTGCACCATGCCTTCAGAATCTATTATCTGTTTAGGAAATGAGTCACATCTGGATAGAAATCACTCAAACTTCTTGCTTTTGTTCTTCCTTGTGTCGTGGGCATCATCAATCTGAGGAAGATCTCAAGATCTACACAAGTAAAGGGTATGATATTGTTTCTGTCAGCGTTCTTCAACAAGAAGAATCCTATGTGAGTTAGAATTAAATTTTGTAAACTTAAATTTAGATAAATTTAATTTTGATTAAAAGTGAATTTAATTAAAATAATTTATATTTAATAAAAAATTATGTTTAATATAAAAATAAAAATAATTGTTTTAAATCAAACGATTTTTTAAAATTAAAATTATATTTAAAAAATAATACCAATATCAAAATATACAAGACAAAAATAATAGGCAAAAGTTTATTTAAGAATCCAAAAGCCTGTCTACATGGTGATATAAATGCTTACCCAAACCCACTAATATTTTATCATCTATAACGATCCTGACCTATGTCAATTCTAATCAACTGGCTGCAAGAGGTTTGTTTTTGTGGAGGTATCCTGGCGATCTGCCTCTTTTTGTATACATATATGCCAAGTGCCCAACTCATTTGATGTTCCCAGATATAGCCCCAAAAAAAAGATAGTAGCCTGGGGTTGCTAGCTATCAACTTCATTGCTGATCACAAATATGTGTGCCATGGCAGTTAAGGGACGCATGCGATGACCCAGTATGGGTTTGATTTTCTCAGGCGTACGTAATCATGGACCGTGATGAACCATAAATGGAAAGCGGTGGCTCTGGTTAGGTTACATCAGCAGATCCAGTACGAAGATGATCACCGACAATTTCATGGAGTTAACGGTTTACTAAACCAAAACAATGCATATAACTTTATCAACTTCCTGAACTACCAATCCAATGCATTTGTTAACAGAATTTAGCACATGATGGAACCCTACATAAAAATGCTATAATCTGGATATGCTATCAAGACAATAAATTTTGAAGCTTTCAGCAAATTAACAGAAAAATCTTTGATGCTGTAATCAATTTATCACCAGAAGTCTCCGCAGGAGCACGAACCGTTCTTGAAATGGTGGAAGCGATTGCGGTCCCTCACCGCAATTTCTCGGTTATAAACCTTGGATATGAACTTGGTAGCAGAATGACAATCTTCACAAACGCGCAGGTTCTTCACAATTCTGATGGGTGTTCCAGGAGGCGTATTCAGAAGAGCGAAAGCTATAGCAAGCTTTTCACTGTGTCTATATAAAGCATCTTCTTTGTCTTCTTCGTCAATGTCAAGCAACACCTGTGATGTTGTGGGCACATATCCTGCTCTCTTCATCTCCCTTCCCATCTCCTCCAACATTTCATATATTTCTTTGTACTGATTATGCGACTTGTCTCCAGCAACAAACTCGTACATTTCGTTATTGAGCTCAATCATGGTGCGCCCTGGAATCTTTTTCATCCCCTTCATGTCCATCATCTCTCTGACCTCGGTTTTCTTCTCCCAGCGTAGCAATTTCGCATAGATGTTTGAAAGTAGTACGTAGTTGGATTCATGCTTAGGCTCGCTTCTGATCAGCTGTTTTGAGATGCTCTCCCCAAGCTTGAGCTCGCCACGGGCATGACAAGCAGTGATTATGCTTCTCCATATGATTTGGTTTGGCTCGATTGGCATCTTCTGAACAAACTCCAGTGCCTCTTTGACAAGCCCGGCTCTGCTCAACAGATCCGCCATGCACCCATAGTGTTCTATCCTGGGCACGATGCTGAACTTCTCCATTGAAATGAAATAGCAACGCCCTTTATCAACTAGCCCGGAGTGGCTACAAGCAGAGAGCACCCCAATAAAAGCAACATCATCAGGGGCAACCCCATGTTCAATCATCTCATCAAATAAGGAAGCAGCCTCCAAGCCACGACCATGCATTGCCAGACCAACAATCACTGAAGTCCATGAAACTATAGTGCGAGCGCTCATTTGTCTGAACAATTTCATAGCTTTATCAACATCACCACACTTTGCAAACATGTCTATCAGCGCATTGCAGAGTTCTACAGACCTTGAGATGTTTTTCCGCTGAACATAAGATTCTATCCACTTCCCAAGCTCAAGTGCGCCTAAATCTGTACAGGCAGATAGAACTGAAACCATGGTGATCTCATCCGGGCAAACTCCCATAACCTGCATTTCCCTGAACAATCCAATGGCTTGTGCAGAACGGCCCAGGCGTGCGTACCCGCCAATCATGGCACTCCACGTCACCGAATCCGACTTAGGAGAATCGTCGAACACCTTCCTGGCAGACTCAACCCCTTCTTCACAACAACAATACATGTGAATC
The DNA here is from genome assembly GCA_019955255.1 of Castanospermum australe. Lineage (NCBI taxonomy): Eukaryota > Viridiplantae > Streptophyta > Magnoliopsida > Fabales > Fabaceae > Castanospermum > Castanospermum australe. Next base: position 833,503 of record NSJW01000337.1, on the reverse strand, counting down.
ATAGTGTTCTGAACATGAAGATCGTCCTCAAACCCGAACTTCACCACGGACCCATGAACAGATTTGCCCAAATTCAAATTCGCAAGGCCAGCACAAGCCTTGAGCACAAATGGGTAAGTGAATTTATTAGGCAAAACTCCATAATGGAGCATGGTTCGATAGAAATGTAAAGCCTTTCCCTTGGAGTTACCCGTTTGAGCATAGGCCCTGATGACAGTGTTGAAAAGGAACGTGTCGTAGAGTCGATTGTCGGAATCAGAGGAGAATAGAAATGACGAAGCATAGCGTATGGCATCAAGGTCGGAGGAGGTGGAGGCGAACTTGGTGAGAACTAATGGGTTGTTTCGGAGACCCAATTTGAGAAGGAGGGCGTGGATTTGGGTGAGCCTAGTGAGAGTGTTGCAGGAGTGAAGGAGAGCTAAGCAGCTCTGCTCCGCGGCTCTGGGTCCGGCGGTATCAGGCGGAAGTTGGAGCGTTAAGGTGGTGAATGCGCGAGAAGACTTGGTTTTGATGATCGGAAATTGCATTGGTTCATTTCAAAACTCAACGAACCATGTTCACTTTCAAATTCATCGTTGATAGAAACTCCCTTCCTTTCATCGTTGGTCTTCTTTGATCCTTGTACCAGTCAGTGTCAGTGTCAGTGTCCGGTCTCATCAGAGTGAACTACTTCTCGTTTCGGAGCGTGACAAGGCAATGATGTTCGTATATCACTACATCCACCTTAATTAAGGGTTTGTTTAGTTAGCTTATTTTATATGTAGGATAAAAAATAATTTATATTTTTTAAATTTATTTTAATATTAAATTATTTTTTAAATTTTTTTTTATCTTATTAAATTTTTTAAATTGATTTAATTTAAAAATATTAATTTTACAGTTAAATAAAATAAATGTCATCTTCACATATACATCATATGATCTAAGTATACACTACATGATGATTTAGTTAAAAAATTTTATAAAATAAAATAGAATTTATATTTTTAAAGTTTATTTCTGTATTAAATTATCCTTTAAAAATTTTTTTGTCTCGTTAAATTTTTAAAGTTTGGTATAATTTAAAATTATATATTAATTACTATTTAATTTAATAAAAAAATAATATTTTTTAATTAAACTAAAATTCAGAAGAATTTAGTGAAATAAAAAAAAATTTAAAAGGATAATTTGATATTAAATAAATTTTATAGATATAAATTATATTTTATTCTTATATTTAAAATAATTTATAGTTAAAATTTTATTAAAAATAATTTTTAAAAATAATTTTCTTAAAAAATAATATATTTCTAAATATGACTTAACATCTTAATTATTTTATTTAAAGAATCTTACATTTTTATTTTTATTTATCTAAAATGTGGAACATCATATTCTAAAAATTAGCATTATGAGTGTTGAATAATAGATATTCAGTATCCAATACAAATTACTTGATTTTTATACTCCGCTCAAATTTTAAAATGAGTTTAACTTTCATTTACTTATAAATTTTTTTTATATTACTATCTAATATCATGTTAGATATATTGTTAAAAAATTTGAGTAATAATGTGAAAATAATAATTTCATGATAGTGTATCACTATATTAAATCATATATTATTTAAAAGAAATTAACATCTCAAAAATTTGTTATCATAGTCTAATTTTTTTAGTAATATAGATGCACATGAAAAATTTAAATATTTTGTCTTCTTTTGATGTTCTCAATCATGTTTTTTAATTAAATATTTTTAAATAAAAAATGACATTTTTCTTGAATCATATCCACATATATATTCACTTTTTAGTTACCCATAAGGGTATAGTTCACTAATAAACAAGTATGAATATTAGTGGACGAGCTTATTTATAATGTAACACTTTTCAAATGAAAATTAATCTCACATTGACATGGTATAGCTGTGTTGAGATATCTTGTAAGAAAAAAAATTCACCGCAATATGAAAAAAAAAATCCACCTTTTAGTTAACATTAATATTTTACTTGAAATGACAAAATTTACTTGAGTGACAAAGAAAAATAATAAATGATTTGAATATGCACAATAATGAATGATAAATTGATAATATCAAAAATTTACATTAATAATAAATAAAAATAAAAATTGAATATCAAATATTAAGTAGTTACTTAATATTACAAAGTTGAATTCATATTTATTTCTTGAATTCTAATTTAATTAGCTTATTTTATATTTTTTAAACATTAATCAAACTTGCACATTTTTTATAAAAAAACTTTCTAAAGGCAAAGTAAATTAACTCAAACACCCGTATATTTTGTGATGTGATGAATATGTATTGAAAATCGGCACATATTGTGATGGAGCAGCCGTACTTGCATACATAAATTAGTACACATTCCACATATAAGTTAAGATGGATAACATTTTCATCCATCATCATCCCTCTCACTTTTTTTTCCCCCTTGCTATACTCATCAATCTCACTTTTTAATTGTTTGGTGAGAATCCTTTTAAGCAAGAATATGTGAGCTATGCGAGCTTTTTTTTTTAAATGTGCATCTAACATTTTTCATTGTCACTCCCATTGTCCTTCTGTATTCTCTCTTCTTTTTTTCCCGAGTATTGCTATACATTCAATCACATTAAATAAATAAATTTTTTAACTTATTGAATGAAATAAAATAATAAAAATTATTATTAGTTTAAAAATAAAATATATACTAAATTATTATATTAAAAAATTTAATAAAATAATTTTAAATATGTAATATTTTTTAATATAAATAATATTTTTATCAATATCGTAACTTTTTATTTTTAATTATTCGGTAGAAATTTGTTCAAATTAAAAAATATGAAAAATGTGAAAAGTTTTTGGTAAGTGTACTTGTCATTTTTTTCCTCAGGCACTCCCCACTCTCTACTTTTAATGTTTTCATTTCCAATTTGTGTTTCTTTTGGTGGTGAGAGGAGGGGCCACGTCAGTCCCCGTCAACCTTTCTTCGTAGACGTAATTGGCCTCTGTTGTGATCGCAGAGAGAGAAACGAAGCTCTGGACTCCGCGCCATGAAATGTGAGTGAGGTTTGAGGAGGAGTGTGCGTTGAACAAAACCAAAAAAATGCGAAGAGTCTGGTATCTTCTCTCTGAGGGACTCGTTGCAATTCCAAGTTCCAAGTCGCGCCGCACTGCTTTTCGCTCTTATTGCGATCGCTCCCTCCGTCGCCATCAAAACCGTCCAGGTCCATCCCTCTCTTTCTTCTATATCTTTCACTCTTTTTTTTTTTTTTCATTTTTGGATCATGATGCTCCACCTTGTGTCATATTTTTTGGATTTTTTTTACAATTGAACTTAAATGATCTCAGGTATTCAATTTTTTTTTTAATTTATATGGAATTTACCTAATTTTTTGTGCAAATTGTCGTCGTCCAGGGCCGCTTGCGCAGTACAGAAGTCTAGTTGAGCAAGGGAAGCTGCAGCATGATCCTTACCAAGAAAGTGTTGCTTCGGAGCTAGAGAATTTGCTTGCAAGGTTGGAGCAGTATGAGAAAGATATGGAAGAATATCATGTAAAAGTTGGAATTGGATTATTCTATTCATTATTCATTCGTTGCGCCAACGAACTCTTTCTTTGTTTTTCATAAAGAAAGCTATGACTGCTTGGATTGTGTCTTTTACCTTCGTAATTAATCTTTAAACTTTTCCTCAATCTTGGCAGGTAAATCTATCCAATTGGGAGAAGAACCGGGAGAATGAGCGGCGTAGGCTTCTGATGGAGGAAGCTGAGCTCCAGCAGCAAGAGGAGGACTGGTGGAAGCGATTGAACAATAAACTTTCTGAAAGATGGGCCTCTCGGTAAATTTCGAGTCAATTCAAATCCAGCTTTTGTTTTCTTTCTTATGTTAAATTTTGTTTCATTTCTTTTCTATCTCAGTTACGTTGTTAAAAATAATTCAAAAGTCTTCATGACTCAGGAAAAAACCGGAAAATATGGAGCCAGGGGTTGGAAAATGGGTGTCATATCTTAAACGTGAGAAGAAGTTGGATTCACTAGTTGGTCGCCGTCCAACTGCTCCTCCAGCACCAAAAGGACTTTATATATATGGCAATGTCGGCAGTGGTATTTACCTTATTTTATTTATTTATTATTTTTTTTTGGCTGAGTGTTTATGTTTACCTGTAATGCAAACTTATATCAGCCTAATTTGATTTCTTATTATGGGTGTATTGTGTATTGCTTAATGTTTCTGGTTGCTTCATTTATATCATCTGCCAGAGTAGATATAATTTCTTGCCTCAGTGCTCTCTGTAACCTTATTTTGCAAGTTTCTTTTCTAACTATTTTACTGGCATTGCTAATGCTGAAGGGAAGACAATGCTGATGGACATGTTTTATAGTGCCACCGAAGGAATTGTTAAACATCGAAGAAGGTATCACTTTCATGAGGTGAGTCTTTCACTATGCTTATGGGCATTACTTGGATATGGCCATTTTGACCTAGATGTCATCTATGTTGTTTTCTGGAATATATGTACCATCCTTCTTTAGTTAGACCATTTACACATGTTGTGAACATGGTGCCAAAAGAGAGAGAATTAAACTTTCTCTGTCCAAATGCAGGCCATGCTTAGAATAAATGAACATATGCACAAGATATGGAAGAATCAAATGGAGGAGAAGCCTTTGCAGTCGAGCATTGCTGGTTGGATTATGAATCTTCCCTTCGACACAAAAGCTAAGGAGTGGCTGGCTGCAGAAGAAAGATACAAGCAAGAGGTACAGATGAAAAACATTCTTCCTGCTGTAGCAGATAAATTTTTTCTGGATCGAGAAAAAGATGAGATGGGAGCTAGCATTTTGTGCTTTGATGAGATACAGGTAAAGCAAAACTCTTAAAATTGTGTTAGAATGGATTCTCCATATTTGTATCCTGATTATCGTTTCCCTACCATACCCGTCATTTTTGGTTTAATTATAGGGGAGAGTATAATGGATGTGATGAATTATTTTCTCATGTAATAATCTGTTTGGGTTTCTTGGTGAACACTGGTTGTGTCCTCCTGCTTGGAGCAGTTTTTCATTATTCATTTGAAAGGATTTGGCAGGAATAAGGATTTTAAGGCAGTGTCTAGTTTATTTAGTTCTCTACTTCTGTGGTGTATTTGGTTGGAGAGGAATGCTCATATTTTCAAAGTTGTCTCTTTGCCCTTAAATTTGTTATAGGATATGATTGTGTTCATGGCTTCTCTTTGGTGCTCTGATCATAAATATTTCAAGGGAATTTCTATTACTGATAATTTGATATGTAAAGAGACTGGATAGCTTGGGAGGGTATGATAGACACAGTCCCATGGCTAAGGTGTGGGCAGGTGGGAAAGGGAATGGCTAAAGGTACCGTGCAGAATGGAGAGGTGATAGCAGGGGGATGGGTGGAAATGTACCTGCTGCACCTACTGCACAGGGGGATGGGCAGAACAGAGCAGGGAGATGGGCGGACAGGTTTTGCACCTACTACACTGGGGGAGTGGGAAGGGAATAAGAGGAGAAGAAAGAAGAGAGAGGGGATATGCATGAATTGAGTACGGGAATTGGGGTTTTTGGCTGGGAGGTTTGCATACCCTCGAAGCTCTTCATTTTCTGTTTCTGTTCTTTTATTTTGAGTGTATTTTCTCTTATTCTCTACTGGTTTCACTTTCATATTAGTAGAAGAAGAAGAGTTCAGTGTTACATAAATAAAAATAGAGATTATATTTCTGATATCCTATCATTTGGTATCAGAGCTCCCTATCCAGGAGCTGTGGATACGGAAGGATGGTGCCAGAGTTTGGAGGAGAGAATGCCTATTGGTGGTTGATATGCACCGAGCAATACTTCGACCAGAAGGGGACACCAGGGAGAGAAATTACTGGAGGCGGTGAAGGCACTTAAGAGGACGAGGTATGAACTGGTGGTACTGGTGGAATCAGCGCAACCCCAATGCTACTTGGATGGCCTTCATGAAGGCCTTGATCGAACGGTTTCAACCGGAATATCATCTGGTCCAACCAGTCTAGGTCCAAGATGAAGAAACCCAGATACCAGACCCAAGGAAGGAGGAGAAGGTGACTGAGGAAAAGGTGGTTGCGGACAAGAACGTGATAGGGGAGGAGATATATTTCAAGAAAATGGAGAAACCGAGAAGGGGGAATCAAGAAGAGGGACGCGAGACAAGGGAGATGAAGACATTGAAATTTCAGCCATTTACAGAGTTGGATCTTTTCAGAAGCGTGCGACTAGATGTTCCGAAGACAGGGGAGGTCGAGATGAGGCAGAAAAACAGCCCCCAAGGTCGTACGAAAAAGGAGAAGCAGAGGCAAAAGGAGCTTGTGAGAAATCCAACCATGGAAGACTAGGGTCACCTAGGATTCCGGCTGCCCATCTGCCGCCGGCGAAGCCACCGGAGCCGCCAGAACCTCCAGATGCGAAGCCACAACAAAACGGTGGGGAACGCACCGTGGGGGCCAGACGAACCCTCAACCAGGTCGAGCCACCATGTCCAAAGCCACCCGACCGACATCCTCATGCGACGACGGTGACGTGTTCTGGAACAAAACGGCGCACCATTGAAGGTATCCGACTAGGAACACTCACGAAGGAGACAGTGGTGGCTGGAAGGACAGAAGGGGAATTTTCAGATTTGGGTCCACTTTTTGACTTAATGGGCCAAGCCCAACTTGCTGAAGAGAGGAAGTGGAATGTGGGGAAGAAGACATTCTTTTTGGAAAAGAACTTTACCACGGTGCAAAATCTGCATAAGGATACGAAACTCATGCATCTGAGCGCAGCTACAGTACCACACACACGAGCTTCTCTAATTCATGGATTCTGTGATTTCAGAATTGCACAGGAGTTCCATAAGCCTTTTTCAGTTCAGATGGTTTTTTTACCTGACTTGCTAATGGAGCAAGTAATGCTGTCCATTTTGTCATTGCGCAGATTTACTCATGCAGTGCATTTTGTTGAATGGGCAGAAGAATTCTATACTAATGAAGGACTGAATATTGGGCTGGTTTGGCCCTTTAAGGTGAGGCACAATTTATTTGGGATTATCCATGGAAAATTTAGCCTCCCTGTTATGGTCTGCCTTATTGTAAGTGGTTTAGGCGCTGGGACCATTTGGCTTTTGATTCAATTGGATGGTGGAACCATACTCTGTTTCCTAAAGAGAAATGCTAAGGAAAACAGAGTACTAGAGAGAAATGGAGAAACTCACATAAAAGTGGCCCAAACCATTCTGACCACTTTAGTGGACATTGGGCTACGGCCCAATCTGCAAACTGAAACTAGTAAGAGGGGTTCAGCAGCACCCACAGCTGTCTCACTGCCATCTCACGACTATCAGCCTTATGGGGAAGGCTCAAACAGCGATGCTGTTATTATTATTGCTGCAAAGCTGATAGCTAGTGATGTTGTTCCTAAGGAGTATCTTGCTCCTGAGATTATCTCTCATTTTGTAATACATGAGCAAGCACTTTTGACTATCCAAATTTTCTTTGCTGTTCTAGTCTATGCTGCAAACACTAATTTGATCTCTTGCTTGGTTTGGTTACTATCAAAGCATGGAAAGGTTGCCTTGGTTCCCTGGGCAGATTGTGATGTGGAGACATTTTTGGATTATGACCAGTTGTCAGATTGGCTCTATCGATTAGTTGTTTGTCATTCAAGCATGAAAGGGAAATTTGAAGAAATGTCTGCTGCAGCAATGGTCAATTCAACAGTTTTTATCCATGCAGCTGTTAGCAATGCAAAAGAGGTTCCATTGTGGTTTAAGCAATGGGACCCTGGTGGAGGCAATTTATTTTTTTGGCTGTTACAGAACATGTTTGATACCTTCACCTTGAGGACAAGGTGAGACTTTTGGGGGGGAGTATTGATAGACACAGTCCCATGGCTAAGGTGTGGGCAGGTGGGAAAGGGAATGGCTTAAAGGTACCGTGCAGAATGGAGAGGTGATAGCAGGGGGATGAGTGGAAATGTACCTGCTGCACCTACTGCACTGGGGGATGGGCAGAACAGAGCAGGGAGATGGGGGCGGACAGGTTTTGCACCTACTGGCACTGGGGGAGTGGGAAGGGAATAAGAGGAGAAGAAAGAAGAGAGAGGGGATATGCATGAATTGAGTACGGGAATTGGGGCTTTTGGCTGGGAGGTTTGCAGACCCTTGAAGCTCTGCATTTTCTGTTTCTGTTCTTTTATTTTGAGTGTATTTTCTCTTGTTCTCTACTGGTTTCACTTTCATATTAGTAGAAGAAGAAGAGTTCAGTGTTACATAAACAAAAATAGAGATTATATTTCTGGTATCCTATCAGGGTATAATGTCCCAAGTACTGTACTGTGAGTGTCAAGGGATGGCTTGTTTTGGTATTTAGGTTTTGGAATCTAAAGGAACATTCTATTAGCATATTTGATCAGGAGTGAGTACCATGGGATGCTGCAATATTGATATCATCACCACCCAAAGGTTGAGATAACTAAATGATTTATTCACAGAATCTTTCTGGGAGGGAGGAGGACCCAAAGGAGTGGTCCAAGAACTGAAAGATGGCACTAGTTAGCACTTGTAAGTTTTGAGTAAGATTCCTATATGGTACTATGTGAGAAATTCACCATTTTTACTATATCCTAGATGATCAATTGATATTGCTGCTGTCACTGTCTAATTATATGGTTTATGGTCAACATGCTGTATTGTCTGGTTGATTGTATGAGGACGAAAACCTTAAATTTTAATGCTTCTGGATTTTTTTTTTCCTATGTCATTGATTATTTAGTTGCGTGTTGTTTTGTGCAAGTGATCTGTTGATGATTTTAACACACCTATCATTGAGCCTTTAATCATAGTTTGAGGTTTTTTTCCCCCTATCTAAAGTTCTATACCAGTGTATAATGCACAATATATAATTTTCCTCTATGTTAAGCTTGATACTTTGCCTAACAATTGAAAACATTCAACCATTCATTATACATTGATAATTGCCAAGAATGTTTAGAATAATGTCCACATGTCAAGATAACATCAGAAAACTATTTATCAATTTCATTAATATGTTATGCACCTCGCCACTTAATTGTCATAAAAAGTCTAAAGATAGTATGAAATGTTTAATAAGTGTGCAGGCATATCAGTGCATATTAGTATGAAATGCCTTTTTTAATCTTAAAAATTAAGTGTGAAGTGTTGTTAGCGTATCTCCTTCAAAGTGACAGGAACTTCCAAACCGTCTTTATATTACATGTCAGTACCTTGTGAAGATCATATTACCTGGAGAAGAGTTTCAATGAGCACTAACTTCCTATAAGCAAGCTAATTTGATAGTCCAATCAGTAGGAATAGGAAGGTTAGTATAGGAATATTTTTCTAAACCCATATATACGTTTGCTCCAGATCATACTATCTGGTGGAAGCTCAATTTAGGCTTGTAAAGCTTCTCTGTTTTTAAGTTTGAATTGCATTTTTTTCCTCCCTCCTTGACTATCATTATTCGCATGATCTATGAGTTCCCTCTGTTTTACAGCACTTTTGGTAGTTTCCTTCATTCTCTGGCTTGGAACTTAGAATATGACTAAATTTTGCTGCTCTTCATTTCAGACTGTTGATGTATTTGCTGTTGTGGCTTTATCTGGAATTCTAAGCAGATTGCTGAGTACTGGAACTATTATTATTGCTACCAGTAATCGAGCACCAAAGGACTTAAATGAGGTGTGTCCTTTAATAGTCAATCTTTTGTTTCAAGTGTTAGCATTTTTACTTGTCATTCAATAATGTCGAATCGTCAATAGGGGTTAATAATTACACAGAGAACATCCCTGATGGTTTTTTTTTTTTTTTTCTGGAGGAATTGGAATCCAGACGAATAGAAACAAGGTCACTTATTGTTTCTTATTGTTCTTTTCTTGGAAAATAATATTTTGTGCAGGCTGGTATGCAACGAGAAATCTTCCAAAAACTTGTCTCCAAATTGGAAGAACACTGTGAGAATGTATTGATAGGGAGTAAAATTGATTACCGTCGTTTTATAGCACAAAGATCAGTAAACCGGGTGAGAATTTGAGTTTTCTGTACTATCCAAAGACGTCTACATGCAAATGTGGCATAAATTTAGTTCTAAGTAAAAGAGGAAGAGCAGTAACGCAGCAATATTTTGAAATAATCTTGCTCAAATAATATTTGTTTGTTGAAGATATGCACTTGTAGGAATTGTATTTGCACTACTATTGTGCTAATTGATTTACCATCTTCATTGCTGAACAGGGTAGTACCCATTAAGGAAAAAAAACACAAACTTAATTGCTGATTATGAATATGTATGCCATGGCAATCAAGGGACACATCTATAATGGCGCATCAATAAATTCATATCACTGTATACTCATATACGCCTGTCAGTTGTACACGTTTGTGTAGCCCATGTCATATTGACTGTGCTAGTGCTATGGGTTTGATTTTCTTAAGGGTGTGTAATCATGGGCCATGATAGTTGGTGAACTATAAATGGAAAGTTGTATGTCTAATTAGTTACATTAGTATGATGATGATCACTGACGGTTACTTTGAATTAACAGTTTAGTAAACCAAAATAATGCATATAACTTTATCAACTCATGAGATACTGATCCAATGTAAATGTGCTTGCTTAGTCAATTACAAAGCTGGGATGCCAGCCTTACAAAATTTGGGCAACCAAAACTGTTTCTAGCCCGGCAACATAGATATAGAGAGGACTCACCAACTAAGGACAACATCCATGTTTGACATCAATTGAAGAAACTGCTGCTTCTAATGAATTGTTATCATATATTTTTTTGTTTTCAAACAGGATTCATTTCATGAAACTGTAACTTGTGCTAACTATCCAACACCTATTATATCTGTTGTTCTATCTTCTATGATATATTTTTTATAGTTATATGCTAACAACACATCATTTTCAAAAATACATGCAATTCTATTACTGAGAAAGCCTTTGTGCAAACTTGGCTTATTGTGCTGTATAATGTTCAAATTAGAACATATTAGAATTTCAATGGGTATACAAATGTAGGTACATTATTTCTGGCCTCTTGAGAGGGAAGCTGTCAATGAATTTGAGAAAATGTGGCATGATATAACAGGCAGATTGGGAGGAAGAATCATCTCCAACAATATCTCAGTGATGTTTGGAAGGTAGCCTATTTATATTTAATGCTGTCAAACTATAAAGGTGCATAATAAACATGAATCATATAATTTCTTTTTATGACAGGACACTTGAGGTTCCTGAAAGCTGTGGTGGAGTTGCACGCTTCACATTTGAGTATCTCTGCGGTCGTCCGGTGCATTGCTTGTTTCTTATTCTTTGGTTATTGTTCCAAGTATTTTTCCTGGCTAATATAGTCATTAAAACCTTGCAAGTGCATGAGGGAAAAATATCCTAAGTTGGTGCACCACCAAGATTATTTACCTGGATGGTGCAACTTGATATTTTTTTTTATCAGTAAAAGTTTCTTATATTTTGATTGAGCCACGACTTGTATAAACTATTTTTTTTTTGTTACTAAATTCGTGGCTGGTAGCCAATTTTTTTTGTAACAAAAAAAAAATAAGCATTTGGCCACAACTTGCTTGAATTGAAAAAAAAAAATTAGGGTTAGATGCATAAGTTGTGGCTACCAGCCACAAATTTAGTGAAAAAAAATTAGGGTTTATGCAAGTCCTGGCTCCAGCCATGACTTGTATCAAAATATAAGAAACTGCAGCTGGCAACCATGGTTTGCGAGGAAAACCGTGGCTGGCAGCCAGGACTTTACTAAAAATTAAAAAAAAAAAATTCAAGTTGCACCATTTAGGTAAATAAATCTGGAGGTGCACCAACTTAGAAAATATTTTTCCCTTATGCACCTGCAAGGTAAAAGAGCCATTCTTTGACCCCCTTTTCAAAAAAAATTTCATATCATTTTCTTGGTTGGCAAGTTGATGTTATGTGTTGAATTAAGCTGCCTGTGGTTCAAATGGGTAATGATAACTTCCAAGAGTTAAGTGTAGGGATACAATGGGACATTTGATAATTAAATTCCTTGATTTCTGTGGTTTTAGTCTCACCTCCGTGCCCTTGTGGCCAGCTATCCTTGCCTCAGGGTAGAGGGGATGGAGGTTATAGAATAATGAAAAACTTCTTTTCTGATTAACTAGAAATCAGAATATGATACAAATTGAGTTTCTAAGTTTGAGTTTGAGGATGGTAAAGCTGCAGGAAAAAAGGATGGACAAGGCCATGTTGAGTAAAAATCTAGTGAGAGAAAGGATACTCATAGCATACCAAAATACCATGTTCAGGTGCTTGGTAGTGGAGAACTTAAGGATGATAAAGATGCCATGCTTTGCTATTATTCCTTGTTCTGTCAGCATTACTTGGCTTGGTTTGTTCAATATTCTTGATTTTAAGTTTTCTTGTGTGTGTGTGCATGTGCCGATGAGTGCACATGATAACTTGTTCTCTCTCTCTCTCTCTCTAATTGTTTTGGTTTTCAGTTGGGTGCAGCTGATTATATTGCAGTAGCTGAAAACTATCACACTGTTTTCATATCTGATATTCCAGTTATGAGTATGCGCATCCGTGACAAGGTATTAGTAAAGATAAGTTGGGTTGGTCTCAGCTATATTGATATTTACTTGGACTTGCCTCTTGTTGGCAATAACTTTTAGGTTAAAAGACTTGCTTTCTTACTAAGCATATGCATTATTTCCTAATATTTTTCTCAAATACAATGCTTAAAATTTTATGCATCAGCCATGGCGTTGAAATTTAGTACATTTATGTTTCTGCTTATACCTATCCTGTTTTGAGCAAAAAACATTTGTCTACATTTCAGGCTCGCAGATTTATCACCCTTATTGATGAGTTATACAATCATCATTGCTGCCTATGTTGTTTGGCATCCTCTTCAGTTGATGAATTATTTCAAGGAACTGAGGAGGGCACACTCTTCGACTTGGAGAGGTAATTTTTTGTGTCAGCTCTGTGGTGCACAGATACTGTAATCAAAAGATATTTTGATTACAAAGTATTAGTGTTTTACACCTGCCCTAAAAGTGATGATAATTTTGTTTATCTTTCTGTCACTTCACCATTTATTGATATATCCCTGCAGCATTTGCTGGTAATTTTCTGTATAAATTATTTGATAGCTACAATTTCAAATCCTTGAATAGGACTGGTCATCTTCACGTAATCCGTTCAGTTGTAAACTGAAAATGGTTACCTAGCCGTTATAGAACATATGTGCCACAATCAAATAATGACCACATGGCAGTCCAAGTATGTGCTGCGTCATCAAATAATGGTCATGTGTCAGTCCACATATGCACCACATCCTAAAATTGTGGCCGCTTAATCATTTTTGTTTGCAATTGAATGGGAAGTTGATACAAACCCACGTGAGCAGAAAGTGTATGACCGGTTAACAAACCCATGCACTATCAGCAAGGTGCACCGTAACTAACTGATTTCCCTCCAAAATACTGTTAACCAGTACTCACGTGAATTAGGGGACGAAAAAGGGAGGCGTGACTGGCTGAGCTGCCCATGCTTATTTAAGGAGGATCGGTGAATGCAAGAAGGGGGATAGAAAGTAAACAGAAGTGAGGGAGAGATTCAGGCCTCTCGAATTGCCTGAAACATTTTTCTGTTAATTTCCTTTCCTGTACTCAGAACTTCTCAATCTTTCCTTTCTGTTCTGATATTGCATTGATATCAGGAGAGTCAGGAGGATTTCTACTTGTAGTTTTCCTTCATTTACGAAGAATTTGATCCAATTCTATCAACTGGTATCAGAGCTCCGATCTGGGAGCTGTGGTTCATCATGCCAGAGATGGAGATTCCAGTGTTTGATGGTGAAGGAGATGCATATTGGTGGTTGATCAATGTTGTACAGCACTTGGAAGCAAAGGAAACACCTAATAACTCAGAGGTTACACGAGGCTGTGAAAGCTTTGAGAGGACGAGCTCTCAACTGGTATCAGTGGTGGGATTTGTGCCATCCAAAGGCTAGTTGGTTAGCCTTCCAGATTGCATTTCTCAAACGCTTCCAGCCGGAGTGCGAGCCATATCTGCCGGTAGTTGAGGGGGAGGAGGAACCTGAGGTTTTCGAACCAGAAGTGGTTGAAGAGGAAGAAAAGAAAATGGAGTTTGATCTGGACGAACCAATCTGGGTGCTGGTTGAGGAACTAGAGACTTTCGAGCCTGAAAATAGTGGAACCAGAAATCTTGGAGCCAGAAGTGGTGGAGATTGCTGGAGAAGAACCAACAGTTTTTAATGGATCTGTGAAGGAGGTCAATGAGATTCAAGCTGAGAAAAGAGGGGAAATACAGAAAGAGATGGTGTCAGAAGTGGCGCCTGAAGAGTTTGGACGACACAGAAGGAAGGAGATCGACGGAGAAGACAGGAGGTGGGCTCTGTTGTGGGTGTAGATTCGGGACCACCCGACAACAGATCGGCCCGATAATGGAGCCGCGGCGACGGCCATAGAGCTACGGTCTCGAGCGGGCCGGCCAACAACCACCACCACCAAGATCCACCGTATTGCGACACTGCTGAGTTACCACCGCCGAAACCACTAGATCTGTGCTGTGGTGCTGTTGCGCGCGAGGGGCATGGTAGTGCACCGTTGGTGCCCGACGAACCCGAAACCAGGTGGAGCCATCGATCCCGTCAACAGAGCAAAAACGAGAGGAGCAAGGTGAAAGTTGCCAAGCCACTACCACCGCCGGAGCCGCCGGATTTGAAAGCTGCGAACGGCAGACGCGGTCCAGTTGTGCCAGAGACACCGGCTGTACCGATAGCGAGGACGGATGAGTTATGGGTCTCAAGTGGTCCGGCCAAACTACCACCACCGACACCACCTGACGAGAACCACCGGCCGACCCCCGGCCAGATTGTGCCGCCAAAATGGAAGTGTGCTTGCGGTGCTGGGTCTGTGTTTGGGAGTCCCAAGAATGAGCGTAGGAGAGGAAAGAGTTGATGTAGGGGCAAGTGGAAAAGCAAATCTGAACCTTACTAAACTAATGGGACATGTTCCATGTGATGAGGGAGACTGTAAGTAGATTAAAGGAGACCCTGTACATGTGATAAATAACAGCAACAATTTCCTTCAAAGTCAGAATACAACTGGTAGTGAACAGACAGTGATGAGACGAAAGGGGCTGTATATTCCATGCTTGAGGGAACCAAGCTCACAGGTTCCAAAAAATTACAGAATGAGAAAATCCAATATCACTAATTGTCCTAACGCGCCAGATAGTAAAGGAGACAGGATGGGCTGCAGTCCGATATATTTAAAACTGAGTTTTATTCTGAAATAAAAGAAGGTAGCTTCTTTTATCAAGTGGGCCACACTCCAGCTTCACAAAAGGAAGGAAAGAAAAATTTTGCTAGGGGTATTTCATAGAACCCAACGCAGGAATGACCAAAACTAATGACATTTCAGGCAGTTGAAATCAAATCACAGGCCCAAAGTGCATGAGAAAGAGCCTACTGGGAAGGAAGCGGGTGAATTGTCTCCCAAAAGCTATAAAAATAATGAATGCTATGCCGAGGCTGGACGTAACCAGAGGAGAAAAGCTGCAGTACGTGGGGACTGTAGTAGCTATGGCTTTCGTGGCAGCTTTAAAGGAGGCGAGTACTTGTTGCCCCAGCAACAAGTGATAACCAGACTAATGCAGCCTCAGGTTCTAGCAGCAAAGCTCGTACAGTCAGGGGATCTGACTCTGCAGATTTTAGGAGTAGCTATTTTTCTAGCTCAAGGGGTTCAATGTCATTGGCTGCTGCTCTCATGGCTGGACTTGGATCTGCTAATAGCTGAGGTATCAAGGGTGGCAGAGATCCGCAAGGACGCCTGTGGTTGGGTAGCTCTAATGATCCTCCGAAACTGATATTTACTGCCGGTGGAAAACAGCTTAATAGGAATTTGACTATATATCAGGTAATTCAAAGACAGCTTGTGCTAAAGGAAGATGATGATGAGAGGGTTGCTGACAGTGACTACATAACCAGTGATGGGAGTTGTCTGTGGGGACCGTGGAGTGATATCTATACTAACACTTATCAGAGGGCAGAGAACCAGACAGATGAGTCCTCCATTGGAAGATCAAGTTCAATTAACTCAAAATTTGCCAAATCTGGGTCTGCCGCAAACTCCAGTTCCGAAACCAAGTTGCATCAGACATTTGTTCTAACTAGTATTTTACAGGGAGACTTACCCTGTGATCTGGATAAGTCTATCCCTACATACAATATATTGGCATGGTTGCGTGTGCTGGAGGGTTTGAACCAGCTTGCACCTCGTTTGGGTGCTCAGATGGTTTCTGATAGCTTTGCAGAGGGAAAAGTGTTGGATGTAGATGAGTTCGGTCTTACCACTGGTGCTATGGTGCCTTCGGAGGAATTCATAAGCAGCAAGCTTACTCCAAAATTAGCCAGGCAAATTCAAGATGCCCTTGCACCATGCAGTGGGAGTCTTCCCTCATGGAGTTACCAATTAACTGAAGCATACCCTTTCTTGTTTCCTTTTGAGACCCGACGACAGTACTTATATTCAATTGCCTTTGAGGTATCTCGTGCACTGTATCAACTTCAGCAGCAGCAGGGTGCTAACGGTCATGGATCCACAAATGAAAGAGCGGTGAAGATTGGGAGATTACAGCGCCAAAAGTTAGTCCCGAGAAATGGAGGCTTGGAGGTTGTTTCAATATATCAACAGCTGCATCATTGGAATCCTAATCATCAGGAGCCAGCTACGTTAGCAGCCATATCTTCCTACATTGGAGTAGCTCACGAGACATTACCTCCAATAAAGGAACCAATGGGAATGGGTGAAGGCTCATGGAAACTAGGTGGAAGTTCTTATGCTTCAAGCATAACTGGGTTATGCTTGCTTCAAACAATGGGACCCGGTGGGAGTTTCCTTCAACTGTTTTACGAGATCCTTATCGCACCTTCACCTTGAGGACAAGGTGAAAAGTTTTGGGGGGGGAGTATTGATACAAACCCACGTGAGCAGAAAGTGTATGACCGGTTAACAAACCCATGCACTATCAGCAAGGTGCACCGTAACTAACTGATTTCCCTCCAAAATACTGTTAACTAGCACTCACGTGAATTAGGGGAGGAAAAAGGGAGGCGTGACTGGCTGAGCTGTCCATGCTTATTTAAGGAGGATCGGTGAATGCAAGAAGGGGGATAGAAAGTAAACAGAAGTGAGGGAGAGATTCAGGCCTCTCGAATTGCCTGAAACATTTTTCTGTTAATTTCCTTTCCTGTACTCAGAACTTCTCAATCTTTCCTTTCTGTTCTGATATTGCATTGATATCAGGAGAGTCAGGAGGATTTCTACTTTGTAGTTTTCCTTCATTTACGAAGAATTTGATCCAATTCTATCAACAGTTAATGGGGAGACTTAATTGCAGCAATTTATAATCTAGGAGGGCTACATTGCTGCTGTTGGAACCCAGGGGATTAAAGTGAAACATTTAAAAAAAATTTAAAAAAAACTAGAGGGAGCAAAAGTGCATTGGAGCCAAAGTTAATTGATTTTCACAATTGAATCTGAGTAATGATTTGGCTCCTAAGAAATTGCCACTTTATAGAGTATTTCATCAGTCAATACATTATCCAGAAATTGATTCCGATGCTTGTATGTTGCTTCTTATGCCTTGTAGCTGGCAGCAGATGGTTCATATTGGAACTTTTCAGTTAAATTCCCAAGTCTAGTGGTTTATGAGAAGCCATTGCTTGACAAATTTATTTCATAAGAAATTGTTTAAAAAATTATCTTGAGACTTGAGTATTTATTTCCTCAACTGACCATGTACAGTTATTTGTTATTTGCTAAAGTCCCTTTAACTGTGCAGCAAATATATATTTGACCTAACTGGAAACCACTTGTTACTAATGCTATTATATGGCATAAAATGAGAGACTAAGCAAGAAGGAAGGGATTATGCTCACAGTTTACCCAACATCTTATGTTAAGTAAGCTCAGTTTTTTGTACATTGCTAGGTTGCACAGAACCAAGATGACTGGAAAAGTGATTTTACAGATTAAGTTGAGAAGTTGGAGACCCCATCTGTAATTGAAAGCCACACTTCCTGTGTATTTTCAAACTTGGCATAGAAGGCAGGGAGACTTAAAAATCAGGAACTTGTGAAATTCGTTGTGTATGGATTTCCTTTTGAAAATTTGTGATTTTAATTAATAGCGACTGATTTAGTTGTGTTCTATACTTGGGACTGGCATTCTTTTATTTTTAATAGAAATTAAAGATTTCTAATATGTATAAAGCAATGCTGATGTGAGGCTTATCAGCTTTGTCCTTGATGGTAGTATAGTGGTCCTACTAAATGATGCCTTGGTAACTGAACCTCCTTACTCTTGTTTTGGTTCCAGTTTCCAATTCGAAACAGAGACCGAAGGTGGGAAACTTCGCCGCGATGTCTTAGCAGGAGGCAATGTGGGCTCAGGAGGTGCCCCATCTGGTATCACATCCATACTGTCTGGTCAAGAAGAGATGTTTGCTTTTCACAGAGCTGTAAGTAGCAACCTTTTCTCTCAGTCACTTCCCTGCTTGTAGTTGCAACAAAATCATTAGTTAGCACGATACTGATTTGGTTCACGTAGTATTTCTTGATCCAGACTACAACTATTGTAGTGGTATTTCATAATGAAATACTTTGATGTGTTTCCTGTTCGTGTTTGCTACTGCTGGTGAGTGTAGTGTATACTAGTTTCTCTTATTCTGTGATGAGGCCATAAGGGGTGTTAATAAAATGATTTTAGTGGCAATTCAAGGAAACTTGGAAGTAATCCATGAAATACAATTCACTTTTATTTGGTTACTGTTAGAAATCTGGAAAAGGTTTTAGAAACATGTTAACACAGTTGGCAGTGTGGTTTATACAATTCACAGTCAACAAACTCGCAAATTCAGTGGAAGTATAATTTGTGTTGATGGCAAAGTCATGTAGTAAGATGAAGGTAAAGATTTGTGTTAGAATATTACGATTCTTATTATGTAAGGAGTCTTTTAGGTTAGAAGTCTTAGTGGGCTGGGGCTTGTACTGCACTATTACTTGACCTAATTAATTAGTATAAATATGACTATTAGGTGTTTTATGTATCACATCAGTCATTCATTCATAATATTATTGAGAGCCTCCATTCTCTCAATACCTTCAGATTTACTGAAGAACCATCTTCTGAGTATGTTTCAGGCAGATTTCAAATTGTCATAGTGGCCCTTATCATTCTTATTCTTTTTTTAGATCATCTACTGCTGAATGCTTAGACATGTATAATACTGTGTCTAGTTTATGATAGTATTAGAATAGATGGGGCGGCACAACTTCTTTCTGCTGTAAGCTGCTTTCGGCATATCAAAACTGACAGACTAGTTGGTTCTAAATAACACTTGGTTGTATTTGTGTACTGCCATTTAGCCATGTCCTAAATTCTTTATATTGTTCTTAAACTTTGAAGAACAAGTAAGAAGCAAATATTAACATCGGGCCTTTCTTTGTAGGTCTCACGCCTGATTGAAATGCAAACGCCATTATACTTGGATGGAGTCAGTAACTTCCACCCTTATTTTCAGAGGCAACGTAGAAAAGTTCAAAGAAAATATGGTGACAACTTACTATCCGAGTCATCAATCTGACAGTAAATTTTTTTATTCTACTCGCACTAAAATTGTTTACAACGCCAAATATTACTTTTATACACTTGTGTGTAGATAATGGGTCTACACTTTGCTGCTTGTCAGTAATATGCACCAGTGGACGAGTGATCAAGTTAGTGACAGTATAGATTCTTTATTCTTTATAGCTATATCCTAAAATACTGCAGAAATGCATGATAAATATGTACTTCTGGAAAGTTCCGAATGTATAAATTCTGGAGGATATTCAATTCTCTCTGCATATTTGTTAGCTGTCATGATTGATCAAATTCAATAGTAATTCCTGTACTTTGTCAAACTTGACAAACTGTTCTGTAATTTGCAGAAAATTTTGATAGATTTTAAGTCTGCAATCTCACCCTTCAGTGAGACACAACTACGTTTTTGCTTTTATTTATCCTGTGTTTTTAGTCTTTATATTGTTCCATTTTAGTCAAATAACTAAACAGGAAAATTTTAAGTTATTCCGTGAAGGATGAAAAATGATGTTTATCTTACACGGAGAAAAAGGTATAAGAGGTCACAACCGTTCTGATTCAGGCATTGAAGCGCCAAGTGCAATAAAGAAATTACGAGGCCTTGGAGACATGTACCAGTCTCTCTCTCTACCCTTTTTGAAATTATTCACTCTCTCCCCATCTTTGCTGCTCAGGCGTCTCTACCCTTTTTGAATGTATTCACTCTCTCCCCATCTTTGCTGCTCAGGCGTTATGTCATTGACTCAGCAACCAAAAAAGGACATAATATCAAAATTATTAAAGATGCTATGTCCTGTATCAGATTTTGTATGGCTACTAGGTAGAAAGCGTTGCTAAATTTATTATTCTGAGTGGCCCTAAAGATGCAACCCAGAGAGGGTCTATGTAAGCGAGTATGACTACTAGGCTGAAAGCATAAGGATAGCATAAGATAACCAGTCAGTTAAAGAACGATCTCATTCTTGCAATGTAAACACAAAGGAAACTGGTACGAGGAGTAAATTCTTTGTCTTGTTCCTTGCATTTCTCTTGTCTGAAACGTCGCTTACACCAGCTTTATTTAGTTGCAGCCGATGCCATTAATACATTGGTTGGGTAAAGACCAAAGAAGTAAGGTTTAGGAGGCGCAGGTCTGCAAAAAGTTTATGGTTTTAGGCTTTCTTCGACATTTTAGGGGTTGCAATGGAGCCTCGACATTTTCTTTCTTTGTACATTTTTTCATTAATGTTTTTGGATATATGGCTCAACATTCACACACCTTTTTCTAATATTCTAATGATTAAATTATTAAATTAATCTTTA
Source organism: Castanospermum australe (assembly GCA_019955255.1). Taxonomy (NCBI): domain Eukaryota; kingdom Viridiplantae; phylum Streptophyta; class Magnoliopsida; order Fabales; family Fabaceae; genus Castanospermum; species Castanospermum australe. The sequence continues at coordinate 812,502 of NSJW01000337.1, read as the reverse complement.
AAAATTTTTATTAATTTTATATTAATCTATAAAATATTTAAATTTTATCGTAATTTTTAATAAATAATTTTATTATTTAATTTAATTTTTATTTAAAAATTAATTTAAATAATAAAATAATTTATTAATTATTATAAATAAAATTAAAATATCTTAAAAATTAATATGAAGTCAGGTAAAATTTTTTACGCATTGTTTGGTTCAAGAGAGAATGCAAAGAAAGAAAATGACCTGAGAAGAAAATGGGACGAAAGTGACGTTTTCTCCGGTTTGGATAGGATAGAAAAGTGGGAAGAAAGAAAAAAAAAATATGTGGGACCCACTAAAATCTTTTCTGCGAGAAGAAAACTTGGAGAGCTGAGGCAAAAGGGCAAATTTTTGGTTCTACCCATGCAGTCTTCTTTTCCTTGTGCCAGATTGACTTTATCGTCCTTCTTTTATCTACGCTGTGGCCATGCATTGAATACGCCTGTGATAGTGTGATGTATGCATAGTCCTACACTGGATGGGATGGTACTGTTCGACGCTTATGCATAGAAAATGAACTAGTGAAGTGTTTTTAGATGATAATTATACTAGTTCTTCTTTTTTTTTAATTTCACAATGCTTCGGTTTTTAAAGAAAAACTTAGCTGGAATGTTGTTCCAAATTGTGGCTATTTGTTAGCACTTAGCATTAAAAAAAAATCCAAAAGCAAGCCATTGATTTTTTTTTTGGTTTGCAAGGAAAAAAATTGAATGAAAATTGTAAACTTACATTTTATAATTTAGATACAATAACTTAATTTTTTAAATAAATATTTATTGTAAAATTTATTTGTTTTTGCAATTTATAAAAAAGTGTATTTACATATGTAAAATGGAGATAATATATGTTTACAAATTTTTACATATACAGCAAGGATATATTTGTCATTTTACATAAATACATTTTCTTTCTTCTCACTTTTCTATACAACCAAACCAAAGAAAATATCAATACTCATTTTCTTTTTCTCATTTTTCTCTTCTTACTTTTCTATTCATTTTCTCTTCTCTTCATTTTCTTTCTCTTTATTTTCTTTCCTTTCATTTTCTCTCTCTATCCAAGCATAAGCTTAGGGATTAATCTAATAGTTTAGTCTATTGTGAATTGTGATTAGGTGGTTACTCGGTACACACCTTGCCTACTTCATTTGTTAAAGTTGGGGATGGATACAAGGGGCTACACTGCAATCCTATGAAGTTGATATGAAAGAGACAAAAATATGAGAGTTTCTTTGACAAAAATATTATTTTTATATCTTAATTTTATATATCTCTTTGTACACTTATCTTGAATGATAATAAAGAAAAAAAAATATTAATTTTTTTTACATTTTTATTTTATTTTTTTATCATAAAAAATAAGTATACAGAAAAATATAGTATTGAAATATAAAAATAATATAATTGTTTCTCTAAATGGGCTATAATGACGCATTTACTTTGTTGTTTTTTTGTTTTTAGTCTACATACTGCCTCATCTGTTACAAAGAAGTTCATCAGCATTTGAGCCTGGGCTTTTCCGTGAGCCTTAGTTGTTTCTTGGCCCAGGGGATTCGTGAATTTGGTTGTCCTTGAAATTGAAAGGCTAACAAGAAACCAAGCCCATAACAAACTTGCAGTTAAGTACCTTTCTATTCTATGCTAAAAATGGCTTTAGGTAATGTTTGGATGCATAACAACCAAGGGAATGGCACGGAATGGTATGAAAAATATTATAAAATATATATTTTAGAGTTATTTAAAAAGAAATAATGAAATGACAATGAAAGGATTTGAAAATTTTTTTTTACCATTCAAAACTCAAATTTATTATCCTTCTAAATTGAAAAGTCATAGAGGGAATACCAAGGCTTGGTGGGAAAAGTTATCATTAAAATTTAATTAAATTGCTATTTGATCCCTTTTTTTAATAATTACTCCTTTTATATTACTTCCAAATAAGTGTGAAAAAAACTCACATTCCTTCCTTCATTAACTAATTGAATAATAGAGTAACATATAATTTTTTATTTTATTCCTTAACTTTTCATTCCATATTTATTTATTATTAGTCGTTTCCTTCCCTTAACCTTAAATCTCTCAGATATACCCTTAGGCCTTGTATCACCCACAAGAATCACGTGCTGCAGCTTATATTCGCACATGGCAAACCTTGGTGACAAAACACAGACTCGCAGAGTGTCCCTGAGATTTTTCAGCAGAACAGAAAAAGAGTTGGATCTCCCCAAGGCCCACCCAGAGTTAGTTACCTTTGGTTTCCTAATCCCCGTCGAACCAAATAGGCAAATACGGTGGGTGGGCCTTATTTATTCTGCAGTAGAAATAAACTTTTTTTAAAAAAAAAAATTTATAAAAAAACACTTTGGTCTACCAAAGTAAAAAAGAAAGAGACGCTTGGGATGTGTTTGTTTTAGATTTTTTTTTTTACTGTGAATATGTGTTTGCATGTTTTTCAACACGCCTCAAGAAGCGTTCATGCAAAAGAAAAAAAATTACTTTCATAAAACGAGCATTTGGCCGGATTAGTGTGTGTTTGATTTAGTTTTTAGAAAATTTTTGCTTAAATTATAGTTTTAGTTTTAAAATTTTTAAATTTAAATCAATCACGTTATAAGAATCTAAAATAGTCGTAGCAAGTCGTTTGTTGTTAGCTGGAGAGCAAAAGAGAAATTAAAAAAAAACAAGGAATTCAAATACAAGCATTTCCATCGGTAATTAATCATATTGACAATATTCAGCCTTTAATCTTTGAGAAATTCTTACATGCTGGTGAAACATGATTAAAATTATACTATATTTAATTATATTTTAATATTTTAGTATTAAATGATTAGAAAACATATTTATTAAAAAAAACACACTTCAAAGTAGAAATAATTAATATTATATTGATAAGTATATTTTTTAATCATTTAATCTTAAAATATTAATATATAATTAGATGTGAATATAATCCTAATAGCATTATAGGAACATGTAGCAATTTTTCTTAATCTTTGGTAGTCTTCTAATTTTGTTTCACCTAAACGTCAGTTAATAAAAAAAATTTCTTCCTCCAGCCATGTTATATGATTTTTTTTTTACAATGATTATATGAAATTTAGGCACAATACAAAATTAACAATTTGTTTTTAGTATATTACGTGCCAAATTATAGGTGGGTATACGGGCCAACCTGACCCGACCAGTGACAAGCCTGCTTTAAGTGAGTCGGATTGAATTGACCCGTTTATTAAAAGGATCAATATTTTATGTAGTGCTAACCCAACCCTCTTAACCTATAGGTTAACGGGTTGACCTGTTAACCAGTTAGTTTTATTTTTTGTATTTTTTTAAATATTTCTAATGATATATCTTATTTCAAATTATATAATTTGAGCTATTTTTTCATTAAATTCTCAAATAAGTAGATATGAAAGAAATTAAACAACAATATTAAAAAAATTTAAAAAAGAAAGAAAATATAGAATAAACGGACTGTGGTCAGCCCGTAGATTAATTCGATCCAACCCCGCTTAACTCGCAGGTTAAACGAATCGAGTTTTTTGACCCGCATTTAAACGGATTTATAATATTGGTGGTCTTAACCCTCACATAATGGGTTAAACAAGTTGGTTCATAAACTATAATCCATTTACTCAACTCTAGCTACAATGCACGATTTTATTGTTATTACTTAAAAAGGAAATGTATTTCACCATTAAAACAGAAAGGAAATGGCCCGAATTCTTTTTAGATAAAAAGCAATTGTCAATTACTTTACGGAAGGAAAAACAAGCATAATGGAGTTCACAAAAAAAAATGGAGAAATATAATTAATTTGGATTTATCCAATATCAAAATTTATGATAAAAAAATAAAAGATTAAGGTCTAACTGATTAAACCTAATTAAACAAAGTAACAAAATAAAAATAAACAAATCATATAAGTGGAAAGACACCTTAATTTTCTAACTTGATTCTCAATTAAAGGCGAAGAAATCAAGTTCAAATTCTCCTCTTTTTACTAGCTCTCTAAAATTCAAAAAAAAAACTGTTAACCCTTCTAAAAATTAAATAATACTGTAAAAATAAGAACACAGGATCAATTTTCTCTGTTAACTTGTATTGAGTTACATTTCTTTTAATTTTTGTTAATATAATTAATTTTTATTTTATTAATTATAATTTTACTATAGTTACACATTAATTAGTTAATTTAAAAAATTATAAAAAAGAAAATATATTTAAAGCCATTTATAATAATGTATGTGTAAAAAAAAAGATAACTCACTATCTTTAAAAGTAATTATAATTGTAAAATGTAGTTATTAAAAAATTATTTGTGTTTACTATTTTACCCCTTTTTTATAGAATAAAACATATTTTTAGTTTATGAAAGATGTATAGTTTATTAATCTCGTCCCTTAGAGATTAATTTTATTAATTAATCTCTTAAATTTCAAGTCACTCATAAATTTTATCATTTTATTCCTTTTAATTTTATCAATTTAATATCTCAAAATGATCACATCATTGTAAATTTAAAATTTAAGAGATTAAATTGATAAAACTAATATTTAAGGGACTAAATTAATAAATGATATATTTTTTAAAAATTAAAAATAATTTTTACTCATTTTTTCTATTTATGTTGAATTAGTAATTAATAATGTTTTTAAGAAACTGAAAATTTGATATCAACGAAGAAATCCTTTTTATAATATTATAAAAAGATAAAAGGGCATGCGACAACCACCGGTGCATTTGAAATGGAACCAAAACCAATGGATTTGAATTTCTTATTTATAGGAATCTAATCTGTAAAAGTTAGGAGAAGAAGATTATGCTTGAATAGAGACAATTTGAAGCATCTAGAAGAAGAGAATATTTCGCTCTTGAATTCTTCAATCATGTGAATTACTCTCAATCAGGGAAATTACTCTTGTCTACTGCTTTTACGTCCTTTTCTCTAATTTGATTTGATTGTGAGGGATACTTGCTCACATAACGTGGTCTTTGAGACATGCACCATTCGAAAAAAGAAAAAAAAAACTAACCGTACATATCTATTCACGTCTGAATTTGATAAAAACAGATATTAGTTTAAATGAAATTGATTATTTTTTTTTTGGTGATCGAATCTGACATAATGTTTAAGGAATCCATGCTACTTGCACTTAGAGTAATGCATGTTGGTGAAAATAATTATTTTTAGATATAAATTATTTCTTTTTAGAAACTTCACCCGTATGAATACAGTTTTGTTGGCTAAACAAGCATGGAGAGTGCTAAAGAACCCGGAGGCACTGGGGATGCCGGTGCTGGTGCTGGTGCTGTAGAGTTTGCATTTCCCTAATGAAAGCTTCCTCCAAGCTAAAAGAAAAAGGAATGTCTCATGGGGTTGGCATAGCTTACTGCAAGGCAGGGACTTCCTCAAAAAGCATGGTTGCTGGCTTATTGGGAATGGAAAATCAATCAAAGTCTGGGAGGACAAATGGCTGCAAAATGAAGTCCCACCTGATATTCATAATCACCAAAGAGATCCTCTAGTGCAGTACTTGACGGAGGAAGATGGTAGAGATCGTGGAACTTACAAAAACTTAGAGAACCTCTATCCCCAGAACTAGCTATTAAAGCGGTGCAGATCCCCCTTCGAAATTTTGAAGCAGAAGATGAGCTTATTTGGCCACATACGTCATCAGGGGAGTACAGTGTCAAGTCTGGTTATCATTCAGCAAAAGGAGATAGCCCAAGGGACTACTCCCAAAGCAGAAGCAGCTCTTCTTACTCCCCTCCTGCAGGTCTGTGGAATAGAATATGGAACTTAAAGATTCCAAACAAGATAAAGATTTTCATTTGGAAAGCATGCCACAATGCTCTGCCTGTCAAAGCTAACCCACATAAGAGGCATATCAGTTAGGATCCAATTTGTCCAATATGCAAGGAATTCCCAGAAACAATTGAACATGCATTACTTTACTGCCCCTGGACCGGACCTGTTTGGTTTGGGTCTCAACTACAGCTTAATCCAATAGGTGAAGGTGCATCCAGGATAGAAGAATGGTTATGGGGGAAATTTGTGTTGTTTAGCAGATCTCCAGATGACTCAATAGATCCTCCTGTTATGCTCTTTGCAACAATTTGGGCAATTTGGAAAGGGAGGAATTGCTGCATTTTTTAGGCTAGAAAACCAAACCCAATTTTTACTGTGAAGTCGGCTATGGCTATGGCTAAGGAATTCAGTGATCTGATCAATTGGGACAATAATCAGGTGTCCTCTTGGTCTAATCCCATTAATGCCTTTAATGTTGGAGACCTCCTCCAGTGGACACCATCAAGATAAATGTTGACGCTGCTTTCAGTGCTAATAGAGGAGGAATAGGAGCTACAGCCTTAATAGCCAGGGATCATCGAGGCTCCCTCTTGTCTGGTGCAGCAAGAAAAGTTTTCTCTAGCTCTAGCCTAATAGCTGAAGCTTTGGCTGCCGGAGATGGTATCATTCACGCGATAAATATGGGTTGGCAACAGATACTGAATCTGATTGTTTGAATCTTGTACAAGCTTGCAGGAATGAAGTTTCTTTCTGGCAAATTCAGGGTATTATTCAGGATATCTGGCATTTAAAGTCTCAGTGCAGAAGTTGTGGTTTTTTGTGGACTAAGAGATCTGCTAATGGTGTGGCTCATGAAGTAGCTAGTCGGGCATTGAGGAATCAGCTTCCTACATCTTGGGTGGTTCTTCCTCCAGGCCCTGTTCAAGCTATATTAGGAGCAGATAGAATTTCATGTATTGATCATACTTAATTGTTTGGCGAGCTTAGCTGTTCTTCAATTGTTCTATTTGGCTAAGCAGTATTGCCTGTATCTTTTGGCTCCGCTGTTGCGAGCCTTTGAAATGAGTAACATTTGATAAAAAAAAAAAGATACAAATTATTATGCTGCGGATTTTTTTCTTTAGTAAAATGGGATAATAAAAAAGAAAAAGGTGAAAAAGGACCAATATATTAAGTGCCCAAATAATATTGTTTCCTAAGGTGCATATAATAGCATTTAATCATAAATAAATGCAAAGATTTAAACATATTTTTAATTTTTAAAAAATATATTATTTATTAATTTCATCTTTTTAAAATTAATTTTATCAATTGAATCTTTTAAATTTTAAATTCATAATAATTTTATTATTTTAAAAAATTAAATTAATAAAATTAAAATAAATAAAAAGATAAAATTTTTGAATGATATAAAATTTAAAAAATTAAATTAATATAATTAATTTATTAAAAACGAAATTAATAAATAATATATATTTTAAAACTAAAAATAAATTTTTTTATAAATGCAACCAACATGAACGGAAGGAAACAGAAGAGTAAGGAAGTCAAACGACGTCAAAGCACGATCTCTTTCAAGTGTTGCATTTGACTCAGCAATAAAACCTAACTTTTTCTCTCAACCCACCAACACCAACACCGACACCAACACCAACCAACACCGACCCCAACACTAACAACGGAATGAAACGAAAACCTGCGATTGCGATATATAATAACGTAAGACGTAGAGCCAAATAGCCATACTCTCTCCTCTCTACTCTCCAGTGAAAGGCACGCAGACACAGATTCACCTACCCCTCTCTCTCTGTAGCCGCCCTTATAAGCGTTTTATACCTTTCTCTTGTTTTCACCGCGTTTGCAGACTGATTCTTCAGCCTAACACAATTTTCTCAATCGCTCCCACTCCCAAACGAAACAGAGCATCTGTTTTCGATTTTCTCTGATGCCCTTTTGTTTAGAATGATTCTTTCTTGTGTCCATTTTTCCCTGGAAACCAATGTCCCTTTTTCCAAGTGTTCTTCTTAATACCCCCTGAAACCGTGGATGTTACGTTTTTGGATATTCATTAAACCCTAGCAGAAAACGTTTAACTCGACGTTCTGATTGATGGGTAGGAGAGGAATTCAACTATTCGATGACAAAAGGGATGGGCTTTTCTCTGTCTGCGATTTGGGGTCACAATGGAGTCCTCAAGAGGGGCATTATCACCCCGGAGGTTTATTTGCCTGTGTTGGGCAAATGGGAATGGGGTTTGGTGTTCAACCCAACTCTTCTGATTCCCGCGACAATGGCGGCGTGAAGACTCCCTATCGTGAATTGTACGTCAAGTATGTGCAATCACAGTGGAAAGTTCAGATTGTTGGGGTTCCTGAGGAGGAAGGGGTTAAGAGCAAGAAGGGCGGCCTTAAACTGAAAATTAAGTCCAAGAATCCTTCGCTCAGGAGGTTGATTAGTGGTGCAATTGCTGGGGCAGTGTCCCGCACCGCTGTGGCGCCATTGGAGACTGTAAGGACTCATTTAATGGTTGGAAGTAGTGGCCATTCTACTGGTGAGGTGTTCCACAATATTATGAATACTGATGGGTGGAAGGGATTGTTTAGGGGTAATTTCGTTAATGTGATTCGGGTTGCACCTAGCAAGGCCATAGAGGTAATGTATACATGGTTTTGAAAGGTTTTGTTTCACTTATCCGTATATGATAGCTGATAGCTTACTTGGTTGTTTTTAAAGGATTTTCTGGGTTACTTGATTGCTTCCCTTATATAAACTTTCTATGCATTAAGAGATTCTTGAGTCTATATTTTATCACCTTTGCTGATGACTCATCAAACTGTGAATTTTAGAATTTTTTTCAATATGGTATCCATCATAACAGAAATATCTGGTCTGGTAATTATAAGTTTGATGAGTGATATATTGGGAGAGAGGCCACGACACCATAGTTTCCAAGTTTTTCTGAAGGACATGGCCACAAAAAACCTTCATGTAGCTCCTTAATCTTCTGTTGGTTTTAAAGAGTTCCCTAGAATTAGTGAATTGAATGCTTTGTATTGTATATACCTGATAAGAGGAGTTAAAATGAGCTTTTATAAGTGCTAAAACTAATTTACTGCATCACTTTGAATGAAGAGAAAGAAATTGAGTGAGTATTTGCTGATTAGCCATGATATACGTTCACAAAAGTTATCATTGAACAGTAGTATAATACATCTAAATAGGTGTGCTAGCTGCTGTTTAAGTTTATTTTGTCATCAAATCTTTTTTGTGTCATAATGTTTTCTGATTCATCAGGATTGCCACATTGAAAATTTGCTCATAATGCAGCCATTGCTTTTCACGATATTGTATACATTCAACTGTTTTCCCCTACAGTATATTGCTTGTTGCATTATGAGCAAATTTTCAATGTGGCAATCCTGATGAATCATTTTTTTAAAAGTTGGTCATGTTGCCAAATTGAAAATAAATTGTTTACATGACCAACTTTTCTCCTACAGTATATTGGCTTGTCTCTTAAAAGGTTTTTCTTCTTTGTGGGTTTTTTATATGAGGTCTCTACCTTTCCATTTAGGGCATCAGACAAGATGTTTTAACAGTTTTATAGGCAGCAGAGTTAATATCACTTTTGATGGCCATGGTTTTAGATAATAGTCATTTAGTCTCTTCTGGAAATTTTTTATTTTCCTTAAGGCAAGTTACTATTCCTCCAAGTTAACCTAGCACCATGAGCTTCCTTAATTTGATTTAGTGATAGAATACCAAACCACATACATGATAAGTAATAGCCCTCTTTGTTGCACCGAAGAGAGTATTTCTACATGGTCAGCATAAAATCACATAATGTTGAAACTTCCAAGCTATAAAACTTTTGCACTTATTTGCCTTGCATTTCCTTCCCTCATCCTTTTTTACGCAATTCAGGAAAGAGTCTTGGATACAATTTGATTGTGCATAGAGAAAAAAAAGCAATCTTTTCTTCTTGTTAATGTTTTGCTGGAAATTCACCCTTCAAATTTTGAAAAGAACCATGTTATCTGTCTGACAGTGATCAAATCTACTCTTACATGGTAGTTTTATGTATCTCAATATATTTCGCCTGTTCGTGCAGCTATTTGCTTATGATACAGTTAACAATAACCTATCAGCAAAGCCTGGGGAACAGCCCAAACTCCCTATTCCTGCATCATTGATTGCAGGTGCCTGTGCTGGAGTTAGTTCAACTATATGCACATATCCACTAGAGTTACTGAAGACCCGACTAACTATCCAGGTGTGTACAAATAAAAATAAACCGCAGCATAGTTTCTCGTATTTATCTCTTAGCATCCTACCAAAGAATAAAAGCGAAAATTTAAGTTGAATTGGTAATTTTGCAGAGAGGAGTTTATGATGGTCTGCTTGATGCATTCTTGAAAATAATTCGAGAAGAGGGTCCTGCAGAACTTTATAGAGGCCTCGCTCCCAGTCTTATTGGAGTTATTCCATATGCTGCCACCAATTACTTTGCCTATGACACTCTGCGGAAGTCATACCGAAAAATTTTTAAACAAGAGAAGATTGGCAACATTGAAACCCTTTTGATTGGATCAGCAGCTGGTGCTATTTCAAGCAGTGCCACTTTTCCACTTGAAGTGGCTCGCAAGCATATGCAAGTGGGAGCCCTCAGTGGAAGGCAGGTTTACAAAAATGTGATTCATGCCCTTGCAAGCATACTCGAACAAGAAGGGATCCAGGGCTTGTACAGAGGGCTGGGACCAAGCTGCATGAAGTTGGTGCCAGCTGCAGGAATATCTTTCATGTGCTATGAAGCGTGTAAGAGGATACTGGTAGAGAACGATGACGAGGAATGAGATGTGTCTTGAGTGCTGGGTCTCCATTGGAGCTAAGAGGCGGAACTGCATGCTTGTTTTTGCATATTTGATTAATTTATTTTGGAGTTTTTTTTTCATTACTGGTTTTTTTCCCCACCAATTCACTTTCGATAAGCAATTGAGAAAGCAATAATGGTTTTGGTTTTTCGTTTATCTGTTACCAAGTAGCACTTACCAGTCATTTTTGGCTTTCTCATGTCTTCACTCCTCATTTTCAAGAACAAGATATACCATTCTTGTTCTAACAGAGAATTAATTGTATACTGAAGGCAATGTCATTTTTTTTTTCTTAGCTAATGCAACAATTTATTTGTGCTAAGTTATAAATCTTGAAGTTCTGTTGCAACCATTCTTTGTAAGGCTCTAAATTTATAAATAAATACTTAAATTCGGATGTGACCCTTGACTGGAACACAATAATACATTGATACCCATGATCTTGCTCGTATGTATTGGAAAAAAGTAACATAATCCAACTATTTTGACAGCTAAATTTCAGATGGCAGACTAACAAGTTTTCAAATGGGAAGGTATAATTAACCAATCTTGAACACAAATATGAATATTGAATATCAGAATTCTGTTCTACAAAATCCCAAAAATTGTGATAGCAACTAGTAAAGCTAACTGTTCCACTCTTAGAACCGTAGATGTCCATTATGTTTACAGAAACGGACCGATAAGCTAGATTCCTAAACATAGGTTCGCTTAGCTCTGTTCATCATATTCTAAGGCATCTTCAGTACCAGCAGCCATCAACTCATCAAACTTCTCCGACTTCGCCAGCACTATTTCAACCTGTGATTCCAAGATAATTGTTGTGATGTCAGACTAGAGGCCCAAGACAGATATTACTAAAAAAAACAATAAATATCTTTAGGTGGACAATCTACCTTGGCTTTCTGAACAGGTCGCAATCCTGATTTCTCCCTCATGTGTCATGATCCCTGTATTCATGACATATTACCAACATCATGACAGTTTTCATACTTCTTAAAATAAAGCAGATTAGCAGAGAGAAGGTAAAGACTCACTCTTCTCTAAAGCCAGTCCATTATTCTTAAGGATCTCAGCAACAGTTATAATTGTAGCAATAGCTGTAGATATACATAATAAAGTGTTAAAATTACAAAGGGAGAAAGAGAAAATTATCCAACAATCTTATGATGATAGGTAACTGCTACAGTTGCACCACTTAAATGTACTAGGGCATAGTATTGTTACTTTTCTCCTGGATTATTGAGCAATAACCATACATAAATAAGTATCTGGTAAATTTATGGAGCCAGCTAGGGTAAAGGCATACATAAAGAGGCAAACAAATATTGCATCTTAAGTTAATTAATCAATCTGGATAGAAAATCATTTCTTGCAAGCCAACATGATAACAGCAGTGCTACAGCAAAAATCATCACCAAGAAGAAGAAGAGATATCTTTTCCAGAAATTCTTGCATAATACAATTTATCAATAAAGCACTTAAATTACAACATGAAATATTAAGTGAAAGAGGGAAGGTAGAACAAAAAGGATACCCATTCCAAGAGCAGAAAGTTACACCTCATTATTCTGCTGCATGTACCGCTGCAGGAACAACAGACACATAATTGATTGAAACTTTATACATAATTACAAAAGCACAAAGACACAAAAATACAAGCCCTAACTAAATGCGCAGTGATAGACCTTCAAATTTAACTGCAATTGAAGATTATGAATAAAGGTTTATTTGAATATTACTCATGATGAGAAAATTAAGATCTTCCGCATTCACGCCAATAATTCTACTGTATACTAAATGATGTCACTGAAAATTTTACACAATTTTCCATCTTTCTAGTTCCTACTAGTAATGCACAAGTCAGAATGAAAATCCACGGTACGAATCCCAAGACTGAAGCTTTCTTCTACAAAACATAGTTTAAGAGTGCGTTTAGATATACTTATTTAAAAAAAAAATACTTATTTTTTAAAAAAAAAGTATTTTACATATTTTTAAGAGTATTTAAATATAATTTTTTTAAAAAATAAAAGTTAAAAAATAAGCTCATATATATATTTTTTAAAAGTTAATGTTTTTCAACTTTAAAAAAATGAAAGAAAAAATAATTTTTAATATAATTTTTTGATAAAAATATTTTTTACTTTTATTAAAAATTTTATCTCATATTTTTTTCTCTTATAAATCCTATTTACATAAACTTTTTTGTTATGTGATTTATCATTTTGAGGAAGTGAAAGAAAATAAAATTAATAATATATTAAGTCTTTGAATACATAATTAGACATATTTAGACTAAATCACTGGCAGCCTATTTTATTACATTTTACAGTTTAAAAAAGTATTTTTGGATATCTTTTTTAATAATTTTACCATACAAATATACTTTTATTTAATTTTATTCAAACAAAATTAAAAAAAAATTATTTAATAGTATTTCTCAAAATATCGTCTCTAAATGTAAAACTACTTCTAAAAAAACCTATCAAAAAAAATATATAAAAAAAAGCTGATTTGTGAAACGTTACAACATCGTTAATATAAAAAAAAATATTGTCCCTAAATGACTTGTGAAACGTTACAACATCGTTCTTCTGCAGTACCAAACAGAATCCTAAATAGAAGAAAGGGTAATGCACAAGTACCTTGGCGAGATTGACGTAGAAGAAGGGGGGTTTCTTGGTGTTAGAAACTTGGATGCGGTTCCTCTTGTTGGATGAAGAATCTGAGATGATGAGATTGTTCACTCCCTCTGTAATGCCCTCCATTTTAGAGAGAGAATGAAACCCTAATCCCCAATTCTCCTTCAAAAGTCAAAACCCCTCCACTCAAAACCTTTCCACTATGGGTTTTTTTCCATTTCTCCGTAAGACCGTAGCTAACTAGCCATGTGGAATTTCTTTTGAAACAGCGTCGTTTTCTCATGCCTCTCGTTCCTAGTTTTCATTTCAACTGCCATAAAACAAAAATTAAAGTAAAAAAGTTAAATTTGATGAATTTTTAAATATTTATTAATTACTAATTTTCATAATAAGTGATTAAAATTTATAAATTATAATTCACAATCAATGCTTAGTAACTCATCATGATAATGATTAAAAAAAAGTATGTACACGAGTAATAAAAGAAAAACAAAAACTCATTTTGCCTTCAATAAATGTACTCCATGGCATGCATTATTATTTGCGAATAATTTTTTAATATTCTAACACAAAATTGGAAAATATGCTTGTTTCAACTTTTAATATCAGTATCATGGGAAAGACAAGTGCAGATTTTGTATTCAAATAAAAGGTTTATTTGGTTATAATGTTACAAAGAGTAGTTGTTTTAAATATTCTCCAAATAACTATTGTTTACAATATTATAACCATTTAAGAAAAAAATATATGATTATTATATTATGAAAAAATAGTTATTATGTTGATATTTTAACTCCTTGAATTTTGTAATAAATCACTTTTAGATTATGATTAAAAAAATACCGAAGATTGATTGAGAATTCAACAAAATAATTTTATCTTTAATTTTTTAATAAAAAAGAAATAAAACACAGAAAAATCACACTTTTCCCAGTTTGAGACTGGAGACTAGGAATGTCAAGAGAGTCCTATGGGGGCGGAGAATGTTCTCTCGATCGCTGCTCTCATCCCTAGGACCATTTATAATTTTTACGAAGAGGCAAATACTTACAAATATTCGTAAATATCTAATAATTTAAAATAAAATTTTAAAAACAAGTTAAAAAATGACGATCCTTCTAGAAGTGTGCCAACCCTCCAAGGATCCCTTTCCACCTAAATCTGTGTTAATTTTGAGTTCTTGCACCGAATATAAAGAATAACAATGCAACTCATCAACAGGCTTAGGCTCAACTTTAGTTGTGTTGGCTAAGGGCAGCTACTTTTATGGAAATATGACAAAAACTTTGCAATGAAAGAGACAAAAAAGGCACCAAATGGAACCTTGTTTGCTTTCATGAAATTATTCGCATAAACAAATTTGTATTATGTGGATTAAAGAAAAATATCACACCAAATTACAGCTCAACATAACTATTCTTGTAAGGCCCAAAAAAAGGAACAAGTAAAAACAAATAAATATATAATAGACACAACACGAATGCTACGAAGGGTTTTCTTTTTTTCCATCTTTTGCATGCACAAAACCCTTCTTCACTTGGTTCCTCTTGACAACTTTGATAGACTGAAATCCTGCTATATACAGGATTGCAACCTTGAGTCTCTCCAAACAGAAAGAGGGGGGGAAGGGAGGATTCAATACAGAAAAATCAGCTCCAAGGGAACTAGCAGTTGATGCCACATTGACCATTGGCAGCTTTTGAGTTGTCAGTGGTGAAGGGGTCGATCCTCACCCACAGCAAGGAGAAAATGGAAGCAAGGAGTATGGACCAAACAATAACAATGGTTGGGGTACGATTTTGCCGACCCAAGAGACCCTTCAAGAATGGGTATAGATGGGCAATGACCCAGATAGCAAAAAACAGCTTGCCAAATAATGGACCCCATGACTGGTAACCACTGTTTATGGCATATGACACACCAGCCACAATCCCTACCAGATTCACAATAAGCACTGTTGTGGGAGGGATGAGAAGCGATGTCCACTTGAACACATAAAGCTCGGCAAAGTCTCCGTCGTCATCTGATGCCTTTGATGTGACAGTAAAACTTGTATCAATCCCAGCAAGCACTTTCAGAAGCCCTTGGAATACAGCAAAAAGATGAGCGGATGTACCACCAATAACCCAGAACTGTTCATTCCTCCACCAGTCTTCTATGCCGACCCCACTCCATCTAAGCTCAAGAATTGAAGTAGCAAAAATTGAGACGAAGAGAAGAATGAACCACATGCTAGCAAAGTTGCTTATCTGCATAAAATTTAACCAAATGTTTATCAGATTTTCAAGATGTACAAAGCTCAGCTCAACAATCAGACTGCATCAGGAATTATACACTTGTCAGTGAGAATTGAAACAGAGAAGCAATCACTTACCTCAGGAATAATAAATTTATTTGTGAGAAGACAAAACGCAGGAAGCATACAGTAAGCAATGAGTGGGATTGAGGTAATTGGGTAGACAATAGTGTTGATATAAGCCAGCCTTTGAAGAGGCTTCAATCTTCCATTGTAGCCATACCACAAGGGACAATGCCTGCTTAGAAGGATCTCAATTGAACCCAGGGCCCACCGAAGCACCTGATTGAGACGATCAGAAAGATTGATGGGAGCAGAACCCTTAAATGCTGGTCGAGGTGGCATGCAATAGATGGAAATCCAACCACGAGCATGCATCTTAAACCCAGTCAAGATATCTTCAGTCACAGAACCATAGATCCATCCAATCTGGTGGAGTCACAAAAGGTTTAATCAATAAACTAAACACAAGCTACCCACTAATGTCACTTTTCAGATTTCTTTATTCCAGATGACAGGAATCAGAATCAAAATGTGACAATGATAAATAGCTAGCTCACCTCTTTGCCCCATTCTGTCTTGTCTTCATAACCGCAGCTGATAACATGGATTGCTTCCTTCAGAAGAGTTGCGGGATTGGTTGAAGGAGGAATGCCGCCCTGCTCCATGAAGGTGGCAGCAATAAAAACTGGGGACTGACCAAAACGCTTCTCTAAGCTCTTTTGAGACATAAGAAGTGACCTTTCATCATCATACCCTGCAAAAGGAAAAGAATGCATTGAATATCAGGCAATTCTGTGGACAAATCTGGCTACTCATAGCAAATTAGTGTAAATTTCCTGTGGGAAACGGAATGAAATCACAGGATAATTAACATACAAAATTCCACATGCACAAGCAACTGCAAACAAGGGAGTCAAGGGAAAGAGATTTTCATAATAGCAGACCTTCAACACCGTCCTCTATGTCTTCCATATTAAAGATGGGAATGGTAGATTCAGTTCTTTTTGCAGCCTTCTTCTTGTCCATGTACTTCTTATTGCCACCCCTTCCCTTCTTTCTAGATCCCCAACAACTCTTCACAATAATATTAGGCTCCAAATCTTCCTCAGTCAAAATAGGATCATAACCATATAGAGCCTGCCTATTGAAACAGCAACCAGTTCCCACATAGACTGGGCCCTGAATACCATCCTGACCTTTCAAGTTGATCTGACAGGTAGAAAAAAGAAATGAAATTTAGCCATAGCAACTAAGAGCAATGCAAGGAAAGAAAATATTTTCCTTTTTTTAACTTTACAAAAAATAAGATGAGACCTACATCGAAGAACACAATATTGCGATTGGCATATCGATCATGCAAGTCAATGCCATCAAACCGCTGAGGGAATTGTACATAACATGTCTTCTTTCCAAGAACAGGATCCATCATGAAACACATGGCTTCTTTAAGAGCTTTGCTATTATTGAAATAGTGGTCACAATCAACGTTCAAAAGATATGCACCATTGGTCAAGACAGCAGAAACTCGAATCTACATCACACAAGATAAACCATATTAGCTCATATGCATTTGCTCAGATCATACCTTTCTTGTAAAAGCACAGCCAAACAACCAATCACATCTGACCAAACCATGGCACAGTAAAGAAATGCCACACTGGTTTACTGAAAGGAAGAAAACTAATTTTCCCTATTAAGTAAAATACTCTCATCCACATGGTCAACTAGCAACATTACATCCAAAAACAGCTTGAGAAAATTTGTTACCTAAAGTCCATTAGTGGAGAGATTCTTGTGTACACTTTGTCTACACAAGTTGTGTATACTGATGCATCATCATTTTAAATGTAACACAGTTGTTTGGCACAGAAATTTATGCAACCTTATGAAATTATTTAATGTCAAATGATTATGTGCCAGCTTTCTATTAGCTTAGTGTACACAACTTGTGTAGACTTAGTCTATACAAGAATTTCTCCTTTCAATGAGAAATGTTGAATCACAGCATCACTTTGTAAGTTATTTTCCATATACAGTTTTTTAACATAAGCTGATGAACAAATCCTACTAAAACAAAATGGCCATAAAGTGATAAATCTCAATAAGTGCAAAATAAGACAACCATTCAAAAAATAAATGTATACATTAGGTAAAACCATAAAACAAATTAAATAGAAGCTTCAGCATGACAAACCAAAGCATTCATAGCTCCAGCTTTCTTGTGATGTTGGAAGCCTGGTCGCTTCTCACGAGAAACATAAACAAGTCTAGGTAGCTCATTTCCATCTGTATCAAGCCCTCCACTATGGCCCAAAAACACCTACACCCAATAAAATCATCTATTAGCCAGAAAATATAACAGATAATGGACAAATATTATATGTGCACTTTGGAGAAAATGGTAATGCCTGAATCATTCCAGGATGATCCCTAGGATTATTTCCAGGCCAAGGAGTTCCATCCTGCATCGTCCAACCTTCTTCTGGCATCTTCTGAGCTTTGGCCACAAGGGCATTGATCCGTACTTTGAATTCTTCATATTCTCTCTGTTGAGCAAAATGAACAATATGTAATTTTCTATATCCATGTACCCAAAAGGGGGAGGGAAGCACAGAAGATTCTAGAAGCTAAGTTTTAACAGTGTACTATGTTGTCAACAAATTTTTCACTTGGTATGTTAAATGTGTGGTCTAAATATAAACATTTAATTGAAAATGTAAACATGCAAGTATCACATTTTGCATTCTCAAGAACAACCTTCATCGCTCGGCGCTCCTTTACAAAAGAAGGTTGAATCTTGTCCTTCAAGTAATCTATCTTCTGGGCAAAATAAAACTCGGGGGCTCTTGGCTCAATATTGTGCTTTTTGCAAAAGGGCACCCACTTCTTTGCAAACTCAGCTGTTTCGGAAAGGGCTTCAAAAGTCAACATAGCTGAACCATCATCTGATACATAGCAGGAAACCTTGTCCACAGGGTAATCAACAGAAAGTATAGACAAAACAGTGTTTGCAGTTACAAGAGGAGGCTCTTTGAGGGGATCCACTGTACTAACAAATACATCAACAGGGGTCAACTGTGATGGTTCTCCATCACGATCATATCTAAACAAGATAAAAATAAGATTAGTGCAATAGCAAATCCCACATCATAGTTAACGAAAATGCAAAGCCCAATGTAACATGGATAAAATGAGATATCCTGACCTTAAAGCAAGCCTGTCAAGATAAGTTTCACGATTAATGGGAAACCATTTTGGAAACTGATCCAAGAGCCAGGAAAAGGCAAACCAAATCTCACAAATAACTGATGTCAACCACAGGGGGTATGCATCTTTCACAGGGTGAGTTACACGGTATTGTAAGAAGAAACCTAGAATAATCAACCGGAGTATGATCACAACACGATAAGGCGTCAAGTGAGACGAAGAAATGGGCACTACACGACTCAAAGGTTGTCGAGCATCATCAACCCTGTCATGAACAAAATCAATTAACCTAAAAATTCAAACTGCTTAAGTATAGAAAGCTTCTATATTCTTTCTGTAAGTTATGAAATGTAATAAAAGAATCAGTTCTAGATGGGCAAACGATGCAATAAGACTATGAATAACTAGCAATCTATAACAGGGAAAGAAAATGCAATTCAAAATGAAAAATTTCTTAAAAAGTCACCTCTAATGACTTTGAATGCAATTCAAAGAAAAAAAAATAAACTGTGCAATTTAAATAAGCTAAGACGTTCACAATACTTCCCAATTATGACATCTAGTCATTAAAACATCAATCCAAATGGCATAGGTGGCTTACATTTGAAGTTCTTCTCCATTAGAACCAGTCCCTTCAATGTCTCCCTTCCCTTCAGTGTACCTACCAGTCATTTGCACAATATTTTTCTCCTGCTTGAGTTTCCAACTATCTACCCTTTCTTTCCAGTCAACACTCCCCAGACCATAAGAATTTAAGCCCTTGGATGGGTCTACAATTCTTACTGGAACTGTAATAACAAAGATATTATCCATTGAGAATTCATAATAACCCTGAAATATAATATGGTAGCATCACTTAAAGATAAATCCATACCTGGTTGCCTTGGATCAATGTAGGGAAGTGAGTGAACCTTTTCAGATGGGCCCAAAGGACCTGATGTAGTTCGAACAGATTGAGTATCAGGTGTAGCACATGGAATCTCACCAGACATCTGATCATATGAAACGACAATTAGTGAACAGTATTGCAAAATGAAGTACCAAATATGAGCAGAGGATTATTGACCAACTGGAAATCAATAATGTCCGCAAGTAACATGTATGTATTATTTCATGTAATATACTCCCATATACGGAACATATATAATATTAATTAGTATAATTACAGATTAGAAAACACGAAAAATAAGAAATTCATCATAACAGCTTTTGATGGTTGTTCTTCACTTCTACATCACAGCTAAAGATTAAAGACAACTGAACACATTTGATAAGTAACAAGAGCGAGAGATAGAGAGATCAATACTTCAGGTGAAAACTAAATCTTCCCTCTGTTCAGCAACCCCCCCCCTTTTGTTCTTCTCTCTCTTACACCCACACCAACACCAACACAAACACAGAGGCAAATTCTATAGTAACATCTAGTGACAGCAATTACAGTGAGAAGCTAAAATTCAGTTTAATACATTACCGGCTGCCCATTGGTGAGAAGGGGAATTGGTTGTTGAGAATCGTGTCTAGAAGATGAAGAGAGGTCTGCATCTTCTTCCCACTGCTGCCTTGCCTTGGTATTTCCATGGACATAATTAAACTCATTCTCTAGATCATCAACATCATCCTCATCATCATCTCCCTCTACTCGAGGACTCCCTGAAATCCGGATTCATCTTGTTCATTTCAAAATTAAGATACAGTATCAGACAAAAAACAAAAAAGAAACACATATGCACAAGCTAACCTTTGTGCCTTTTGTATCTAGTCTTGCACTGGGGGCAAGACTGGTTCCCATCCTTTCGCTCATATTCATAACAAGGACGACAAACTGGGAAGGCACACTCATTGCAAGCAACAAAGACATCACCAGTGGCTGTTAATCCAACAGTATCACCACATATTTGACAGATTTGGCCATTCAAATTCTTTAAGGGTTTAGGCTGCAGAGTAAAGGCATTATACAAGTCAGAATTACATAAGTAAAATTTAAGCCAATCTTCATCAATTTCTTATAAGATGATACATAAAAATAGACATAGCCCATCCACAGGAATGTTTGAGCACAGCAAATTAGAAAGGCAAACAACTTTGATTTCATTATAACCTTGATGTTTGACAAATATAGCGATGAAATAAATCAGGATAAAAAAAAATGAATTACAGTAATTAAGTAACTTTCATTAATATTACCATACCCGTAACTAGAATCAGTGTTCTGCCCGTGGCCAGACCAAAAGGCATCCTGCCTGGCCTATTTTGGTGACAAATGTCTAAATTCCCACCTACTACGTATAGATTCAGTACATGAATTGTAATTTAAATTGAATGTCCTGGATTTCACTATATTAAACTAAAGCATCAAAATCTCCGGCTGAATGCACCACTAAGAGAAACATAAAATTCAAGCATCAACAACAACACATCAGTCATACGGGGTGCACATACTTCTGACACTAACAACCGAACTTATCTAAACCCAAACATCCTACAAACGTAGGAATGTCCAAACATTTTCCACCAATAAAATGATCAAAGGGAAAAAAAATTAAAAGGACTTTAGATGATTGGGGAAATGAAAAATAACCCAAGGCAAAAGGAGAAGGAGAAAACAGCCACAGGATTTGGACTGACAGTGACACTGACACAAATTTACGTTCAGAAAAATATGACCCATTTTCTATTTCAAGGAAAAAAAAAAACTTGGAGGTCTAGCTCACTCCCACAAATACTCAAACAGTGAACACCCAGATCTGTTGTCCACAGTCCTATGAAGTGAAGTCTTGAAAGGGGGCATGTTAGAAACACTTACCCCACTATCGGAATCGTGGCGAATTCGAACAATCTCGTTCCTTTTATGCGACCCAGCCACCATTCCAGCAGTTGCCTCCATCTTGTCTGGCGGTGCAGATCAATGGAGTTCACTATCGTGGAAAATGGAGGCAATTACAATGGGAATGAGAGAGAGAGAGGAGGCAAAGCCTGAAAATCTTCGCCCACTCAATGCGCGATCTCTCTCTTCCCTTGCACCTACCACATTCACATTCATTCACTGCTTCTTTTCTCTTCTCTTCGCTGTCTGTTTTTTCTGTCAACCCTTTCCTTATTAGTTTATCATGTCGTAACGTATTTTTACCGGATCCACCGGTTTCCAGTTCCTTTCCGAAGGATCTCCGCCACAGCTGCAAGGTCCACCTATTCCGCCTCGCTGCATGTATTGGTGAGTTTTACCATTACTTAAATAAGTTCATTTTAATTCACTAAAAATGAGTTCATTATAAGTTTGCATTTAGATTAATTTATTTTAATTTTAAAATAATTTATAATTAAAAAATAAAAAATTTTAAAAAATCATTTTTTAAATTAATTAATTATTAAACATGTATTTAGATTTTGTAAGTTCAAAGTAACTTTTTTCCGTTTTATGTTTCTTTATCTTGCTATTTGTACATTTTTTTAATTTTAGCTTAAAAAATTTGTTTATTCTCTATTTTTTACTTTTATATTAAAAATGAATTATTTAATATATAAATTATTTTGTTTAAATTCACTTACAATTAAAATATAATTTATAAAATTTAATCTAAATACACCCTCACTTGTCTTTGTTAAATGTATTTTTAGACAAATTTTTATAGGTAACAGATTTTTATATTATTACTCAATACTGTAATATTATATTATTAAAAAATTGATTGTTATGATAATTATTTAAAAAATTAAATTCTTTTAATGAATTATCAATATATGATTAACTAGTAATATATAAAATCTTGCATGTAGCAAAATTAAATCTAAACTTAATCTACATTTGTTTTGTAAATTTAACCCTTCAAATTTGTTCTATAAATAGATTCAATAGTTACATGTATGATTAAATTAGTTTTGTTCTATATATTTAGATTTAATAGTTTTTTGTAATTTTTTTTTTGCAAATAATAGATTTAGATAATTAAATTTAAATAAAAATAAAAAATTTCATGCTTTTCCCTTTTATTATTAAACTTTATTGACTTCTTTTCGTATGCTCAATCCTATTTGAACACGCATTTTTCCGAAACTTCAAAGCTCAGAGATACTGATAGCTGCCGGTTTGCTTTTCAACCTTATTATACATTTTCTGAGTGTAATGCATCTAACAGTTTAAAATTCATTATTAAATTAATATAATTGTATAAATTTAATTTTAGTATTACATATCATATTCGTTTTTGACATAATAATAACACAAAAATTTAAATTTATAATATCTAATTCACTCTTAATTTACTAAAGACCCTTTTATTTTATTAACGTTTTGTAAACATCACTGCTTTATTTTTAAAAATGAATTTCAAATTTGCTTTGAACACGAACTACAATTGATTCTTAGTGTTTTATATATCATATTTAGGTTAATTAATAAGAGTTAGACGTGACAGTAAAGAAGCTAAGTTTTTAAAAAAATTTACTAAAATTCAAACATTAGTAAAAGTATTAATTGAAAAGATTTTTTGATAAAAAATCAATTGCAACCACACAAGAATAATTAGTCGTACAATTAATATCTTAATTAAAAAAATTATTTAAGTTAAGTTGATATATTAATTTCAGATTGGACAAAAATTTCTGGTAAAGATACAACAAGATATGCATAGAGTTTCTATACCAAATCAAATATTTCCTGGACCGGTGCCAGGCTGTCCGACGAAATGCCGGTTGCTGCCGGTTTGCTTTCAACCGGCTGTCGGTGCCACGTAAGTTAAATAGAAACGCACCCGATCATTGTTCAAATTACGACACTGCCCTATTATGCACTAATCAGTTTCTGCAATATAGTATTAGTCACACCAGCTTTTTTTATTCCTTTAGTTTTTTGTGGGGTTAAAATTTTTTTAATTTAAAAATAAAATGAGAAAAAAAAATTTTAAAATTTCAGAATGAACAAAAATCTTGATAAGAAAATTTTTAAATTTTCACTTTTACTATTTTTTTCACTATGTTTTATCTTAATTCAAATAAGAAAAAAATTTCAAATTTTTTTTAAAAAAATTCTCTCTATTTTTTTTTCATCCAAACATAAAGAGAGTTGTGGATTCCATAAGCTGTAGATTTTGTGCTAAATAGTTTGCGTGAATATCGTGATTTACATTAAAATACAATGCCTCAAAATTTGTTTAAAATATCAAATGATTTTTTTTTGGGTACCAAACAACTTTTTTAATGAAGTTGTTGGCGGAAAAAAGTCTTTAAAAATCTTGTCAGAAAGTAATTTTTTAAGAATGCTTGCTTGTACAATTATGAAGAATAATAAGGTTGTTGAATGAGAAGGCGTTAGAAAAAATTAAGTTAAAATAAATAATTAATTTTTATAGTTTTTTATTTTTATTTTTATTTTTATAATTTTTTTTATATTAATTCTTATAATTTTATTTATTTAAATTTTAATTTATGAGAGATTAATATTTTAATAATTAAAAACTATAAAGATTAATTTTTTATAAAAATAAGGACTAATAACTTAATAAATAAAAATTATAGAAATTAAAATTTAAATAAAAAAAAATATAAAGATCAATACTTTAATAGTAATAATCAAAATTTAAATGAGTGAAACTATAAGGATCAATATATAAAAAAAAACTATAAAAATTAAAATAAAAATTAAATAAAATTATAAGAATTAATTATTTATTTTAACTAAAAAATTATGTACAAATTTTGGATAAAACGTTCTTTTCATTTTGTTAAAAGAACTAGAATCAATGGCTACATTATATTAAAAAAATGAGCTTACATATTTGAAATATGACGTTTTAAACACGGACGAATGTATAATATTAAATAAGTTTGTCATGTATGCCATAATTTTATATGTCAATTAAAGTATGAAAAATTTATTGAAATAGAAAAAAAAATAAGCTTCGAATAGTTCTCATCAAAAGAAAAAAAAGGCTTCAAATAGTATATTGCATTAGATTTTTTATTCAGCGAACATAGTTTGTCTTATTTAGTCAATTTTTTATTTATATTTTATCATGATTTAATTTAATTTTTGAATTCTTATGTTGGTGAGTTATTTATAAATATTTTATAATTATTTACTAAAATTAATAACATACTTTGACTCTAAATTGAAACGATCATTTTTTTCAATTTAAATTTTTATATATCAAAAAAAAATTTTCTTTATTGATGTTCTGCTGCTGTAGTCGGCTAAATTTTTTACTTCAATCCCTTGAAGGACATTCCCATTTTGTGCAAAAGACTATCATGTATCAAGTGATGTGAGTGTAACTCAATCAAAATTTTATCTCCGATTGCAACAGAAACAGTGTAAAAAAAAAGCAACACCTGTAATAGCTTCCACAACACGCAACAGCATCGGTGGGTGGAGGTGGGGGACCAAACAAAAGTGGCTGTCTTTACTTGTATCCAACAAAAGTAGAACTAGAGAGCTTTTGTCTTTGTGTGACGCCTTATTGAGAACTTGAGCTCGTGTTTGGTTTAGTTTTTAGAATATTCGAAATTATAGTTTGGCTTGTCTCTTGTAATTTGCTTAAACCATAGTTTTAATTGTGTAAAAATTAAACTAAACACACTATGAGATTAGATCTGAACATCCATTGTCAAGAGTGAGTTTCGTAGCATATATCCTTAAAAGATCAAAATAAATTTTTATAGGAAAAAAAAAAGAGAAACACTATTTAGCAAGAAAATTTTTTTAAAATCCAGATGCCTGAATTATTTAACATCCAGCTAGACTTGCATGTCATAAAATTTTAATAAAAATTAAAACTTAAAATTATTCTTTGATTTTTTTTTTCATCTTTAACAATGTTCTTGAGTTCTAACAATTGAAAGTGGGACATAACATTTTTTTCTTTTATCAACGTGTAATATCATGTTAATTAAGAGCCAACAAATTCAAAGTATTAAAATATAAATTATAAAATGTAGGATAGCTTTTACCTGAAACATTGGTTAAGTTTATAAGAAAATAGGTAAAATGACTTATTAAGAGTTTATGACCTAACTTGCATTAAGTCCCGTGACATATTTACTATTCAAGTTAAGACTTTAGTCTTAGTTACAAAGACTTAGCTGTAAACTTTTTTAAAAATCTGTTTATATATATTATTGTACATTTTTGTACGACTAAAATATCCAACTTTGTTTATAATAATATATTAGTTTTAGAAAATAAAATAATATTATTTTAACAAAACTTACATGAAAAAGACTAAAATCTTACTCTGTCCCCCATTTGTGCTGACCTGCTGAGGATTTTAGTTTTGGGTTGGTTTAAGTTTTTTATTGGGCTAGACAACGCTGTTGAATTCATAGTTCACAAAGAAGAAAAAAATATCTTTTTTTTTTTTAATCCAGGAGACGGGGGATCTCTGGGAAAGAGGAGAGGGAGATCGATCTCGAGGTGCGGATATATCAAAGCAACGGAGTTGCCACAGGGCCACATGCCTGATCCGCTTCTCTATTTTAAAAAGCCCAATTCCTATGTACTTTTGGGTCATAACCACCTATTGTAGCCCAAATATTCGAAAAGCACCACCATTGCAAGTACTACTTAAATCACATTTTTTTTATCCCCTGAAAACTCTCATCAATTAGTTTCTCGTTCTGTACCAAATAAAATTTCAGTTCTAATAGTTTATCCACTCATATTATAGTAATGTTATTTCTATATTTGCACTTCGTAAGATTTGGAGAAAATATATTGATATCCTTTTTAATTTTAAGAATTTTAGTAAGGTCTTATATTTTGAATTTTTACTAGAAAAATACCTTGTTACATATTTATTTTTCAAACACATACATCTACTTTGTATAATTTTTTGTACAATTCTGTATAGGTAAAAAAAAGAAATACACATAAAAAGAGATGCATATTATTTAAAAAAAAAGAACTAAAGAATAAGTCAGTGTGATTTTATCAAATCACAAAAAATGTCAAAGTAATTTGCCCTTATTTTTACACATATAAATACATATCATCTTTTACACTTGAGCACATGACAATATCTAAATTCAGTTGAACTCAACTAAACTTTTAATTTTAACCTCTCTGCACCTATTCTAACTTTTTTTTATATGGTTTAAATATTTTATTTCTACGATTTGGTGTGAAATTAATATTTGCCTCCAATATTATGTCGGATTTTTTAGTTAGCACAAAATAATTATTAAAAAAAAGGGGCTAAACCCAAATAAAGTCATAAATTTTCTGCAAAGAAGCATGGGCAATTTTTTTGGGTGCTCTAGTCTTATAGTTGGGCACTTCCTAATTGGATGGAAAACCATCACCCTGCTTCCTGAATATAGCTAGATCTAGATTTCATATATAAATTAGCCAAAAATAAAAGATTTTATATGTAAATTAGCCTGTAAACTATTACAGGATGAATTTGACAATTGGGTAAAGGAGAAGTGTGTTTTAAAGGTTTTACATATATATATATATATATATATATATATATATATATATATATATATATATATATATATATATATATTTCTAGATGAGTAAAGAATAGATGTATGTTCCAAGTATATTCTATGTATATAAAGTATGTCAAAAAAAATGAGTTATTTGATTTTGTTTCCTTTTTTTCGGTGCTCCCAAAAAGCATGTTAATACTTCAATAATATTCAAATGATTAAATTAGTTGGTTAAAAGAACCAAAAGTCTAGTCTAGGAATGTTCAGGGGTGGGAATAGTCAAAATTCATTTCAAATACTTGAACTTGAATCGGTGGCTCACTTTTTTTAAATAATGGAAAAGAGGATCGAAACATGCCATTAAAAGACTCTACTGAGACAGATGGATTATCAAGCGCTATTGCTACAATCGGTCCATAAATTGTTAAAGTTTCCATAAAAGTCAGGCTAAGTAATAAAGTGTATATATATATATATATATATATATATAGGTGAGAAGTGATTCTAGTGGACAAGTTGATATTGTTAGGGAAGTTAGTTATTTACATGTAAACCCAAAAACTAGGAGTTGTGAGACATATATATTAAACAGCATTGTCTCCCTCAGCATTATGCAAGGAATTCAAGCTATGCCTTCATCTGTCAGTACCACTCAATAGCAATGGTTACTGGTTAAAACAAATCTGCCTATATCAGTGCCCATTGCTAAAATTTCTATTGCATGTGCTGAACCTTGTGCTTTCCAATAATTCCCTCTCGTGAGACACTTTTCTTTATGAAAATAAAAGGAATGGCTTGATACTTTGAGGTGCTTAGAGAATGAATGGCACGTCATCACCAGGTCACGAAAGATTGTGATGTGTGCAACAAGCCAACTTTTCTTTTTGTTTTTAAGACGGCAATGTGCTAATAAAGGAAAATAAGAATTGAATGTTGTCCGTTAATAAAGTGTTAGTATAATGAAAAAGAATTATACTTTTAAATATGATAATTATAGTTGAATTTTTATTAGTCACATTTTATGAGTAAGGGTGAAAATAGGTTAAGCGGCTTATTAGAAGCTTATAACCTAATTTATTTTTGGCCTTAACAGATTTAGGCTAATATAATATACAAGTCAGTCTTAAATTTTTATAAAAATTTATCTAGTTAAATTGGTCAGATTTGAGTAGTTAAAAATATCTATTTGACCTAATAGGTAGGTCTGTTTATCTATTATATATATATATATATATATAAAATTAAAAAAATTATAATATTTATACTATTTATTATTATATATTTATATAATTTATTAATTTTAAATATAATTTAATAATTTTAATTAAAGACACATGTTATTTGAGATTTTTAGAGAATAGATTTGTTCATCCAATTTAAAATTTTTTATGTAATGTAAGCTTTTAAATAAGTTTACAAGTTAGACTAAACTTTTGTATTTTCATAAAAAAGTCATGCCGAGCCAAAAAAAAAAAACTTATGTCAAGTAATAAGTTAGGTTCAGGCCCAATATTTTACAAAACAAACTATACTTATTTAAAGAGTTTAGTCTAACCTAACCTATTTTCATCCCTATTCATAAGAATGACTATATTATTATCATTCTCAATCTAAATAAATTAAAATTATAAAGTGATTTAAATAGGCCTAACCTCATTATTATTATTATTATTATTATTATTATTATTTGAGTAAATCATTATGTTTGGTGATATGCAAAAGGAATCAACAAAACTTCTCCTAGGAATATTTTAATGAAATGTAAATAAGCAAACACTTCATACTCTATCCAAATTGCTTAGTGGTGTGTACCGAAAAAATTGCTAAGTGGTGAGTGATAAGGAGGTTAACATTGCTGTGAAATTTTCAGATCATGTTGCAAACGAACATAGATTTGGATAGAGAGAAAGTAGTTACCTAGTTACTGAGGATATATAGATTCAATTATAAGATAACAAATTTGAAAATTAACTACACCCAATCTGGGTTTGGATTTTGGATGTTAAGATCAACACCATTCAAAATTTGAATTTGAATTGCTTTTGTGCTTAATAGTTAATACCTAGAATCGTAACCAAAAAAGTTAATACCTTGAATTTTATTATTCGTAATCAGTTTTTTTTTTCCGGTGTGAGTATTCAGTTTTTAATAATTACTTGTCTGTGTGCTTCAATATAATAGAAATTGGAAAAGTATTCCGCTTTCAAAACAAAAAAATCTTATATATTTTAAAAGCAATACACCAATTAGGTGAACTTGTAACACATAGTATAGAAAATTAATATGTACCCTTACATTAAATTTATAATATTATATGATAAAAATAGATAAAAATCTATATCTTACATAAATATTTTTTATTTTTGAATAAAATACTATCAACTACGAGAGATACATAATTTTTTTTAATTGATGATATTTTATTAGGAGAACATAAATTGAGTATAGAGGATTTGAATTTATTGTTGACATGCCGGTTGTTTCTTTTGTAACTAATGATCCAAGTTGAGTCATTAGTGAGTGATTTTTGCAACTGACGATGGTATAACAAGTTAGTCACATTTGGTAAAAAGAAAAAGTTAAAATTTAAAAATATTTTAATAATGGGTTATTTTTAAAAAAATTATTGTACTTTGAAACTTAACAATTTAACTTTTTAAATTTACTAAATTGTATATATTGAGTTTTTATAAGGTTTTTTGTACATGTATAATTATTGAGTTTTAAAATATAAATTTTTTTTAAAAAAATAACTTATAATTAGAAAGTATTTTTTATATTTTAGCCTAAAAAATAGAGGAAGTCATGGATAGAAATTGGGGATAAGTGCATGTTTAGTTTTGATTTTTTTTTTGGTCATTATGTTTAGTTTTGATTAAATTTTATAAAAAATCTACTTTTTTTTTTTGGAATTATCTTAGTACACGGAAACGCAAAGGAAAACTCCGTAACTAACATGCGGAAGTGAGCCCAGTAAGACGCCCGGCCCGGCCCAAACTAGAGTTCCCGCTCGCATTTTAAATGCCCGCCCTTGCAAGCATTGCACCCTATCTGGCATTCGCATTTCACGCGCCACACTCTCTTCTTCTCTCCCCTCAGAAACCGATAAGAAAAAATAAAATAAAACAAAAAGAAGCGGAAAAAATTCACATATTGCGCAGTGGTGTGGTGACAAGGAAGAGATCAGAGAAGAAAGCATGCACGGAGAGGAGTTGCGGTGATGGATTCTCCAGAAGCTTCGAAGAACAAGGACGCCCTCAAACTCGCCGCCGCCGCCGCCGCTGCTGCTACCACTTCTTCATCGGAATCCCCTCCAGTACAAGTAACTTCACTTCCTGGTTCCTCACCCTTTTTCTCATTCCTCTTTCGCTGCGCTTCTTCTCTGTTCCTCAACTCGCCTTTTCTTGTTTTTGCTCCCTAGATCGCATTGCAATTTTTCTGTTTTCCAATTTTATGTAATTTTTTTTTATTATTGGCTTTTTTTTGGGGGGGGGGGGGATTATGTTGCTTTGGCATTTGATTTTTGGTATTGTTCCAAACACTGAAAGGCCTAGAAAGTGGCCGCTGTTTCGGCTCCTATCTGTGATTATAAACCCATCATCACTTAAATAGTTAAATTCATTGGCATAGCTTTTCTGTTTGTCCTTTTCTTCTCTTTCCTTACATGCTGTTCTTTTATTTAATTATTTGCTTTGATGATGACGTCTACCCTCTAAAGTTTTATGAACCCGTAATGTCTTATTATCAATTACTACAATAAGCCATTTCTTATTGCATAAAGTGAAGAAGGAAAATAAATGAAAGGCCATCAATTATGTAATTGTTCATCGATTTTGGAGGATTGCTGCACATTTGAGTTGTGGTGCCACCACGGACATTGATTTTTTTATCTGGTCCTGGTCTTGATTCTTGAACCCTCTTAAGTCTTTTCCTTTTGGAGGCGTATAGAGTATGATTTAGTTAACTCAAGAATATTTCATTTCATTGGCAGTATGATGAATAATGAATGTCTCATGTTTGACATTTTTAATTCCAGGAATCCCCATTTTTCAGATATGTAAACAATTTATCTCCTATAAAGCCTGTCAAGGCTTGTCATGTGGCACAAGGTTTTCTTGGGCTCAATTCTCCACCTCTTGTATTCACGTCGCCACGTATTAGTTGTCACCGTGAAACACAATTCTTGGAAAGGTTCGCTGACTTCAATTGTACATTTTTTTTTTTCTATTGACTATTGGCAATTCACTGGCTTTTTGTTGACAAATTTTTTTTCTATATTAGGCCTCAATGCATTCAATCACCCAGTGGAGAAATATCTCAAAGTGACAATGGAGGCAAGAGTCTTATTGAAGATCCTGCTGATTACAAGAAATCAAGTTCTCAACGGCCATTGCCAGGGAAGTTTATTACTGACACTCTGAAGGATTTTGGCATCAAGAATGATGCAAAAACCCAACACTGCAGTTCTCCACCGTGTGTTGATGAATATTTGGCTGATCCTGTCGATATTGATTGTATGTATTCAGTCAACCCAGATGTGAAACAATCTAATGATGCTGCTGAATCATCACGAAGGGACTTAACTCATTCAAAGGAAATTATTTTACAATTTGATGGCAAAAATGGTCCTAGTCATGGTGACAAAGCGGAAGAGCCTTTGCTTGTGTCAGAGGAATCTAATAAGGTTCATCAAGTAGAAGGGAAGAAAAAAGATGTTGAAAGGGCTTCTCAAGAACACACAAAGTTAGAGGCCAATTTGTCTGTAGATGTTTTTCAGAAACAACATTGCCATGATTCATTTGCCCAGGTAGCCATAGGTTGTGGATGTAGGACAGGCAGTTTTTATAGATACAATGACGAGTGTGATCTATATTTCTCTCTTGTTTGTTACTTTGTTGTTGACCCACAAGATTTTAAGCTTCAGTGTGCAGGAAATGAACTGCAGGACCATCATGGTTGTACCCCTCAGTTGATGACTGAACCTCTGCAGGATGTTAAAGAATGTGAAGATTGTGGTGAGATGGTGCCAACCTCACATGTAAGTGCAGAGAATATGTCGCAAGATGGTTCTGAGGTATAGATCAGACTTCTTTTTTCTGGTTTATTCTAGTCCTCTAGAGGCAGGTTGACTTTTGGGTGAATTTTGCTTTGTCTCTTGTCTCTCTCTCTTTGTGTGTGTGTGTGTGTGTCTTTGTTTGTATCTGTGTGCTTTCTACACATTTAAGCTGAATAGATTATTTCAAGATTAATAATTATATGCTTGAATATTCTTCTATTTTTTTTCCCCATAATTTTACTCCTTTTGTCATCAATTTAGAGAATGCTAGATGTACTCAATGACACGGTCAATCTATGAAATCTAATTATTTTTTAATCTAGTTTGTTTATGGAGCTTTGCATGCACCATGCAGGATTCCTTTTTAAGGAAATGAGCAGCAGTGGTATCTCTGCAAATGGGTAATTGTAATCAGACATCTCTAGTGAAAAAATTTCCCCCATTTTTCTGCTTATTTGTTTTGCCCTTGAGTTGAAAATTTGAAAATGTTGTAGATGTGGTAATTACATTTTCTCAGTCCTGATGAAATATCACATCATGGTTTAGGGAATCTCTTAGGTTAAGGAAATAGGATTTTCATTCATGAATATATCTTTGAGCATGGAGAAAGTTGTGAACAAAGACATTTCATGGATAATTTGCTTGCTAAAGGTTTTAGTAATGTTGAATGAGACTAGTGCAGTCTAGTGGCATTATCTGCTTGGTAAATGACTAATCTATCATATAGAAATTTCATAGGACAATGGATTGCAAGCCTGATTATCAGGCATTTACTTTTTTTGTTTGAGTCTATTAAGATTTTCTTTGTGCAATAGAATAATTATCACAGTCAATGTAGGCTAGTCAAAAACACTATGGCATTCGTAGACGTTGCCTTCAATTTGAGGAAGCTGCATCAAATGCTCTTGGAAGTAATGATTCTCCACTTCCTGCACACATTTCAGAAGATTCAGTATCAATGGCCCCCTCCTTAGTATCAAAGGATTTAAAAGCCTCTCATTTGACATTGAATGCATCTTCAAGCAAAATGAAAATGGTCAAGCTGTCCGAACCTTCCTTGTTTCCTCAACGATGTAGTGGAAACTTCCCTGTAACAGGTTCCAAGGCATCAGGTATTGGGTTGCATTTAAATAGCATCATAAATGCTATGCCACCTGGTCGTGCTGCTACAAGAGGTATGAGATTATCAGATGGTTTACAGGGGATGAAATCCGCATCTTCAATAAGCTTCCATAAAATGGAGAACATGAAGAGATGCTTAATTTCATCAAATATGGATGAGCAATCATCAGTTGACATTGGAAACGAGAGCCATGAAATCGATGCCTCAATAGCTGCAGATTCTTTCATCTCTGAGTCTCCTAGCTTGACAGAACCTATCAAATTATATCCTGCAAGTGTCCATGATAAGAGGAAAGTAAGCCCTACAGATGCTGGGAATTCTGAGGAATTCAACCAACCTAGCCCCAGCAAGAAAAAGTCAGTTCTTGTGTTCTTTTTTGATGTTCTTAATTTTCTTTATATGTTTAGTTACATCACCAAATTTTACATTGTAGGAAGAGAACATCAATCACCACTGATGACATTGTCTGTAAACGGTGCAACTGTAAGAAGAGTAAATGTTTGAAACTGTAAGTAAACTTTTGTATGTTTTGGTGTCTCACATTATATGATCTGCAGTATCTAAGTATTTTGATTTGATTGCTTTGCAGTTATTGTGATTGTTTTGCTGCCGGAATTTATTGTGCCGAGGCTTGTTCTTGCCAAGGCTGCTTAAACAGACCAGAATATGAAGATACAGTTCTTGAGACGAGGCAACAAATTGAATCCCGTAATCCACTTGCATTTGTTCCCAAGATCGTTCAGCGTGCCACTGATAGTCCATCAAATAATATGGTATAAGATCCTCATATCTCGATATATATAATATATAGTCTCAGAACTGAATTTATAGTTTAATGTGCCTTCTGCAGGAGGATGTCAATCTGACAACACCTTCATCAGCAAGGCACAAAAGAGGTTGCAATTGCAAGAGGTCAATGTGTCTGAAAAAATATTGTGAATGTTATCAGGTTGTGCATATTATTTATGTTTCTATATGCTCTATACTTTTTACCAGTTTCATCTCCTGTATCCGCTAATAGCACTTATTTTTTAAATTTGAAAAAGGCCAATGTTGGATGCTCCAGTGGATGTCGATGCGAGGGATGTAAGAATGCTTATGGCAGGAAAGAAGGTTAGAATTTATAATTACGAACAGCTATTGTTAATTCTTAGTGCACCACAAAGTTTAATTTTATATTTGTCTAATAATTAGAATGATATGAGATGATATAAGGAAGTTTTGGTGTTGCTCATCCAAATGTAAGGGAAAGCGTTAGACCAGCACAGCTTTGCTTTTTTAATGGTACATTTGGAATTGGATCAAGAACCTAAACCCCAATCCTACCTACTGCTAGGCCCAGGTGGCTTGCTAGCAAATGTCTGGTCATGATGACCATACAAATGTCATTCCTTTGCCTTTTGGCGGCCACCATTATCATCTGCAATGCAGGCTTGCTAGCAAATGTCTGGTCATGATGACCATACAAATGTCATTCCTTTGCCTTTTGGCGGCCACCATTATCATCTGCAATGCACTTGTGCAGGTGGTGGGTTTGTTGTGAAGGAACTATTAAATTTCATTGCCAGGTTAATTGAAACATTATATAAAGTATAGCTGTGAATTTATTTGCATGGCAAACCATTGGGGGAGAGAGGATACAGATCATTAAGATATGCAACTGAGAGTTTTGGTTAAAGGGATACTTATTTTTGTATTTCAGATTATGTTGCAATGGAACATGCTTTGAGTAAAGAAAGGGTGAGCAGCAGGATTGAAAAAGGATCAGATAGCGCATTTCACAATAAACTGGAAATGGTGGCAAGCAAGACAGATTTGTTGCAATCAGAGTTGTATGATCTACACCGCCTCTCACCTCTAACACCGTCGTTGCAATGCTCTGAGTAAGATCAATTTCTCTATAATTTTTTCTATATTTGATGGAGTTAGATATTGTAATCCTGGTTACATATTTTCTGATGTCTCGGCTTTTGTGTTTGGCCTTATCCATTTGTCCAGCCAAGGAAAGGAGGCTGCAAAATCTCGACTTCTTTCTGGAAAATATCTACCATCCCCTGAATCTGATGTTAATATGTTTCCATCTCATGGAAAACACGCTAAATCTCCAGAAAACTCATCACACAGCAGTCTTGTGTTTCTGGAAATGAATCAGATGCTGGGAACTGCCCCCTTTGATTGGCAAACGGGTTGCAATAACGTGGAAATAATTGATCAATCACCACCAATATGTAATTCAGTTGCCAACGTACTTCAGCTCACTCCTCTGTCGAATCCTGAGTCAATGTCTAGTGCTCCATCGTTCTCATCCAAAGCAAAGGACTGGACACATATGCCACAAGCCCAACTCTCCCATGGATCTATTCGCCAGTTACCTGGTGGGGGCTCTCTTCGTTGGCGTAGTTCACCAATTACCCCAATGACTAGATTAGGTGAAACACAATATCTACATTGCCTTGAATCGGATAGCAGGCTCTATGACATTCTAGAAGATGAAACCCCTGATGTATTGAAGGAGGCTTCAACTCCCATTAAGTCTGTGAAAGCTAGTTCCCCTAACCAAAAGCGAGTTTCTCCTCCCCAGAGTCATATGCGTGAACTTGGGTCAAGCTCTTCAGGAGGCTTGAGAAGTGGCAGGAAATTTATATTGAAAGCTGTGCCTTCTTTCCCACCATTGACCCCTTGTGTTGATTCCAAATGCAATGTTCACGAGGATTCAGGTAACAGTGCCAAAAGTGACAGAGAAGCCCAAAGCTGAAGGATGCTCACAATCACAATGTGAGTGATATTCAGACAGAAAAGATTACGATGGTAATTAGTAAAAATGATTCATGTGGGATATGTATTCTGGTACGATGGCTGACATCTTGTCTCGTTTGGGTATGATGACAAAGTTCTGTTACATTGTTTATTTTGTTTCAAATGTTTTATAATTTTAGTGACACTTTTTCTCATTTGTGGCAAACAGGTTCCCAGATGACGACTTGTATTAACTATCAATGCAAAAGTGAAGTTGCTAC
This sequence comes from Castanospermum australe, assembly GCA_019955255.1. NCBI lineage: Eukaryota > Viridiplantae > Streptophyta > Magnoliopsida > Fabales > Fabaceae > Castanospermum > Castanospermum australe. The sequence goes on along the minus strand of NSJW01000337.1, from coordinate 776,016 downwards.
TGCATCGTCCTCCAATGTGTAGTATTCCTTTTATATTTTAAGCATTTTGGAAGCTTTCATTTAGTAGTTCTTTCTTGGAACAAATGCTTATGTTCTTGCTTTGTTTTGTTTTGTTTTTTTTTTTTTTCCCCTTTGGGTATGAAATGCTATTGCGTATTCTTCAATGGAGTCTCATCCTTCAAGGGAAGTTGGCCATGTTTATTCGGCTAAATAAAATTTCACTCCCTTGTGCACAAAATTGAGAATTTATTGCGCTATTCGATACTAGCATCTAGTCTATTGGACTCTACTTCGCAAGAGTTTGTATAGGGATCATGTAATTAGTTTTAAACAATTATTGATTGTTGATTATACTTATTGATTTTTTAAATATTTATTGTGTACACCGTAGTAACTCTCATATGGAAAATTATGTTATTAAAGGGATCAATCTTCAAGTAGATAATTTTTTTCAAAAAACAAAAGATGATGTTATTACTTATAGAAATTTGCGCGCAAATATGATAAGCTGATAACCGATAAGTCTTAGATTTGTGTAAGTTTGGGTATAAATTAATTTTAATTTTTTTTAAAAAAAATTTATTTTAATTATAAGTTATTTTAATTATAAAATAAATTAATCTAAATAACAATGTGGACTTGGCTTGAGCTTTGTTAAGGAACTATTAACTGTCTTCTGTTAGGTTTTGCTATTATACTTTACTTGACGTGAAAAGTAAACGCTTATAATGATTAATTTTATTGAGGTTAAAACAATTAAATTATATTTATAAAAAAATAAATTACTTATTTAATAAATTAACAAATTTAATATTATAAATAGAGTTTAATTTTAATTTTTTTATTAATATAAAAATTTTACACTATTATTATCAATAGATTAAAATTAAATTCTTATGAATAAACCTGAAGACTGAAGAAGCGATTTTTGTCACTTGAAGTTGAAATATGAGTGGACTTGAATGCCGTTCATGTTACCAGAGAAAGGCAAAATTGCAGGAATACGTGTGGAAATTGCATCTACAAGAACCGTGAACAAAAATCCATGGTGTGCTAATTTTGTAGCTCATAATGATTGTTTATGGTCGTTCATAATGATTGTTGTAAATGGGGTCAAATGCTTGTATTTTTGGGCTTATTCCCATCTCGGTGATCGTGCTGCCCCTTCTTTTACTTCAACACTTTTTTTGCTTCACAGCAAAGAATAATAAAATCAAGACCAACTTGTTGACTAGGCCTTGGAATGAATTGCCATAATATAAACCCAACCAGTCAGAAAATTTTTTATATACTCTGAAAGTATTACTTTCAACATTTTAAGAGTTAAGATTTAATATTAATTTTATTATTTAAAGTTATATATTCAATTCAAATTATAAAAAATTATATATTACATATTTATTAAATAAGTATGTTATTCTGAGAGTGCACAAAAATTTCTCCAACTAGTCATTTTGTTTTTTATTTTCTATTCCGGCTTACCAATCCACAAGGTCTATAACGGAGGGGAAACAAGAAAAAAAAGGACCAAAATTTGACTTTATTTAGACCAGAAATACAGAAAACAACATATATATCGACTCCAAGTCGACCTCTTGAATGAAATGAACAAAATTTGCTGGATGTAGAAGAAAGTGTCCATGTCCTCCCACCAAAGCATTCCCAGAGCAAGAAAGATAGCAACCCTTGGAAAAGTGTATTTATTTAGTACCATGAGAATAGGAGAGAGAAAGAAGTGGCCATACCAATATACCCGCACCCCACTATCTATTCTAAGTGCTTCTTCCATTACCTAAAAAAAGTATGCTTCTATATCTCTGTCCTGATTGAGCTTCACTTCTCTAGTTCAACCGAAACCCCTCAAGTCCCAAATTTGCAGTTAGCCAGTTGCAAACTTCATCAGTCTCTTCAGGAACTGTATAGTGACCCAACCTGCCCAACAAGAATACATTATCCATTAGACTAATGTCATCCACAGATATGATGGTCTTTGCAGAACACGGTTAAATACCCATCGTAGCTCCTAAAAATAAGATTCTGGAATCCAGCAAAGGTTAAGGTCTGCGCAGATTTCTCTCCATGTTTATATGCAACCACATCATCACCTGCAAAAGGAATTCAAGATATATATAATTCATTGATCCTGGATGAAATATATTGCTTACCGTGTGGTTGAAGATTGTATCACACTACACATTTTAGATGTTTGAACTAAAACAAAATAAGCAAGCAAAGATAATTATCATTACTATTACACGCTGGCCTTTTAGACAATATCTTGATAGATATGCAAAGAATATTCAGATAACGAGCATGATCATCCTCTTAACTTTTCATTTGCTTCTATCTACAACATAGCTTTGACACACTGTTGTCCATGACTATCTATCGTGATCCAAAAACTATTCAACCTCCAAGACGACTTTTTCACTGAACAAACAAGAACCGTTTCGTATATAATTTGTTAGCATATTGTGTGCAGCTGTTACCTATACCAAGGGCAACATATATTGTCTATACATTTTCCAAAGTCATCAAATGCATTAAAATTGAAATAGACATAATTTAACAATCTATTCATATACAAGATTATGAAAGAGTGGAGATAAACTCAAGCAGCTAACAAATATTATTTATTCATGAGAATCATGGCCACAAAATGGACAAGTTCAGATGAATTAGAATTCATGGAAACAAGATAAATATGTCAAAAAATTCACTAAATGAAGATGTTGACATGGTGATTAAAAGAATAAGTCAATATAGACTAGTAATTATAACATATAATAAGCCAGTGCAAACTCCATTAAGGAATTCTATACTTGTGAAAACTGTTCCTTTTTACCACAGTCAGTCTTAAGTACTGGTTAAAAGTCTTTACATTGAAACTCCTACGATGCATTTTTATTATATGTGTGTGTGTGTGTGTGACACAGAACACTAAGACACACACAGTGTGTGTGTGTGAGAGAGAGAGAGAGCACGGTTGTGTCCATTGCTATAGGAAATATTATTTTCACTAAGCAAAAGGATAATGACAGATCTAAAAGACTATTGACCTGCGAAAGGCTAAACTAGTAGTCTCAAATCTGATATGCATATATCAAGAAAGGATTTTTAATTCTGAAGTTATACCAATAAAAAACTTAAGCAGCATGCAGGGCTCCTGATAGGAATTCAGGGTGATGGATAGAAGAACCAACCATACTTTGATACCCTAAATTAATAGAAAAGGAAAAGATTACCAGTAAAATTAAACTTTTAAACTACAATGAAAAATGACAGAAGTTATAAATACCTTTGCCATGGCAGAGAAATAATGGCAATGATACTGCACGCCTTATTCCATCACGTGACCCTTCAATCCGATTTTTCAAGGTCCTGCATGCATCAAACAGTAGCTTCTGAGCAATTTATATTGCTTATAGGAAAGGATATTGTGGGTGGATGTGCCTTATTAGTATTGTATTTATGTATTTGCCTGTTCACATTTTGTAGAAACCAAACCTTGAACAAGGAAGCCAGCCACTTAAAGCAACAATTGCACTTAGGTTGACAGGATAAATGTTTCCATTCCCATAGTGCCCCAAAACATGGCATGTAGCTGAGTAAAGTGCAGTTGCAGCACCCATACTAAAGCCCCCGACACCAAGTTTGACTGTACAGTGAACAGTAGCATTTAAGTCAAATTACATGCAACTTGGAATTGGTAATAACAGTCCCATGTACACAATCTAAATGCTAATATATAGCTTAGCTCTAATTTCTTGAATTACTACTTCAGTCACTTGCCGTTGGCTTACTGTTATACTAACAGTGCAACGATGAAAAGATAAAATAAGATGTTTTCCTTTTAAAAAATGCTCTCTCTCTTTACCCCATACAAATATGGATGTAATCACTAATTAGACCATATTCATGGTACCAACACTTGCTGAAGGAAAATCAATGCAACCTTACAATAGAATGAATTTCTCTATGGGATACCCAATATTGAACTACTAGATGGGAACTATAAATGAATATAGAGAGCATAAACCTGTTGATTACTACAATAATCTCCAAATCTTTTTGCAAATATCATTGAATAGTCCCCCAATACTGGCAAACCTTTTGCTTTAACTTACCATAGATATATATATTGTACACTTTTTCATATCTGTCAAAATTTGCTGCAGTATATGGGTCACTCTACATGACCATGGGCAAATAGCTCAACTGGTCATGTACCTAGCCATAAGGCTGGGGAGTTGGTCACAACCTATGATCAAAATCGAGCAACCACTTGTTTGGAGATTTATTCTGTATTTGTGGTGTTAGTAACTAATGCCAGTAGTTTCCATTAGGGCATTTTCCTATTATATATTGTAATTAATGTAGTGAATCATATGTTTAAGAAAAAAAAAGGGTTGTTATAAATATCAAATGGATATGAGGTTCTTAAGTGATCATGGAAGACCTACTGTTTGGAGGTTCTGTCGACAAAAGATTGGCAACGTGCGCTGCAGAAGCATCTAAACCCTCCAAATCATCTAGAGCATCTTCTGAGATCTCTCCAACATCAAACCCTGGTAAAGTTACCTCAATCAAATTAGACTTTACTCTTGACAGTTTAAAAATTAAAAAGGAGCAGGCATTATAATCTTACACTGAATGTACAATAAGTTACCAAAGAAAATTATACATATCACTCACTTTTAAGAAACAAAGTTAGGGGTCAAAGGAAGATGGAAAAGAAAGATGGTGTTGTCAAGTGAATAATTTAGACATTTCAAGCATTGAATCTTACAAGCAGTGCAAGGAAATCCACCAAATATGGCTACAGGCCGTGTAGGAGCAGTTGGGCAAATCCATTTAATCTGCAGCATAAATTTCAAGAAAACAAATGGCATCTGCTTATCAAATACATACATGCTTTCCAAATATGACATCATTAACAGAGCAGCTGACGTTACACGTTGCAACCCGAGATGTGCAGTAGCTATTGGAAAAAGTTAAAAACCATGCATATTCTTACATTTGGAAGAGGAAGTGTTTCCAAGAGTTGGGACCAGCTGCAAAACAAAATGAAATCCATTTTATTCTCTTTTTGCTAATGATCTCTAACTCTTCAACTAGGTTTACAAACAAGCTAAAATAGGAAAATATTAGACCTATCTATGCTAAAAGCCAAAATCCATGCTAAGAATAAAGTTACACATTAAAAATATATCACCCCCTACCTAATTTTGGGACCACATATTAATAAATGGCATAAATTATATTGTATGAATATATGAACTAATCAACCTGATTTCAAAATTATGAAAATAGAGTTAATTACTTATGCAATGCGATAATAAGTGTCCTTGTTTGGTGATTAGTATATCTATAACTAGTTGCCTACTAAGTTTTGGGAACAACATAGCTAGTGAAGAAGTGGTCCCCTGTTCTATTAATTGGCATATACAAATCTGAGTCATGGACCTCATGGTTTCCTGTACTGCAAACGATCTATCAAGAAGATGAAATAAAATGGCTACTAATAATACTTTTTTTGTTTAGAGTACCATTGTGTTATCCCTCCAAATCAATTGGTAAGAACCTTCTAAAAGAGGATCTCGAGTTTAAGAACTTATTAAATAAACAAACTTCTCCAACAGAAGATGACAAGATAGTGATATTCCCTTACTCCTTCCTTAAATTTATTAGAAGAAAGCAAACCCACCATTCTCTTTGAAGGCATATTCTCAAGCAAAAGGAGATGTCATCCACTCAAAATGGATTTGCCGATTAAAAAAAGGAATAAACTTATTGAAATAATAATAATAATAATAATAATAATAATAATTAAAATTCCAAAATATCACAAACTCCAAAGTGTTGAGCCATGCACATTGACAAGGACAGTCATTGAGCAAATGCATGGTGGTCTATTGTTGCAACTTGCAAGTATAACGAGTTCCCAATATAACATCTTTAATTCCATTTACCAACCAGCTCAAAAAGAAGAAAACTTCTTCCCTGAAATTAATCTCCAGATTATTTCTAACAAAGAGAGTATACATCTTCAAACTACACTTGCTACAGTCAGAATTCAGAAATAAGATATTCATGGTAGCAACATACCTGGAGCCGTTATCACCATGGCCATGTAGCCAAACTATAGTCGCCTGGTGCTTCCCTTTAGGTCTGACCACATGGGTCCTTCCAAACTCCAATGACCTTCTAGCAGTTCCACTACCTGAGACATTGCAGCAACAAAGTTCATTTCACAAATGCTAGAAAATTAGAAATCCTAGATGATTTACTTGCTAGAAAGCTTCACTAGCAAATTGATATGTGTCTGTGTGTGTAGAGCAGTGGAGAAGCCATGGGATCAAAATTCAAAACTAACCAGAAGTCATAGAGGAGCTGTTGTAGCTCATATTTTCTACCCAAATGGATAAACGCTTAGGCCACTGCCACAATGGTTAAGATGAGCTCCTGCAATGAAGAACACAGACGTTAGCAATCTCTATTTATACCCAAATGGGTGGGTGACAACATGAAAGGAATAATATCATGAATCTGCATCAGCTACCCTGAGGGGACCCCAAAAAAAAAATTGAAATGAAAGTTCAAAAAAGTCATAACCCTCTATGAGCAGAGAATCTAACAGACGATGCACAAAATGCAGAGAAGGAACCAAGAGAAAGTGTTTTACTTCGTAAATGTAAGGCACAGATCAGAGAGTAAAAGGTTGGAGAATATATTGTTGTGGACATTGGGTAAAGTAAGTAAAGCACTTCGACCTACAGACAACAAAAAGAATATTGCCCAAAATTTTGAAAAATGTAAAAACATTTTTTTTCCATTTTCCAAAAAAAACCAAATAGTGAAAATACCATTTTTTTTTTTTGGTCTTCAGTGAAATACCATTAAGTAAAACAAGTGGAAAGGTTTCACTTGGTCCCTGAGCTCATCTCATTCATGTTCAGTTGTACCATGAAGTATGAACGTGTCTATATAATATACAAGAATCTCATAGAAAGAAAAATTAATATTGAACGGTGAGCAAGAAAAGTGGGCAAGGTCTTTTTCTTTGCAACAAAATGGTGGAAAACCAAACCCGAAAAGCATATGGGCTTTTTTTCTTTTCTCCTTCATTTGCCTTTGGTCCTCTCGTTCCCACCACTTTTCCTATCCTCTTTTTGTTTTGATAGCACAGAACAGGAGGGAAAGCCAAACCGGTTGTTTTCCTGCAACCTTTTATGTCCTATAATGCCTTTACAGACAAATAAATAGAATAATACAGAATTTGATTCTTTTAAAATAAGATATTTATTTTATAAAATAAAAAATATTAATTATTAATAAAAAATTAAAAAAATATATTTTAATAATTTTTTAATTTATTATATATATATATATATATTTTATCATAATTTTAAATATTAATGTTCTCATTGACAGTTAATACCAATATTCTGAAAATCGGACTAGACTGGCCAGTTCAACCGGTCGGACCGGGAACTGGTCCCCTCACCGGTTCGGGCGGCTCCTCAAAATCGGTGAGGTCAAAAACTGATAAACCGGTCTCAAACCGGCTGAACCGGTCAAACCAGTACTGGTCCGTACGGTAATCGGTTCTGAATTTTTTTTTTGAAATTTCTTTAAACAAACCGACGTCGTTTTGCTATTAATTTTACACGTCGTTTCTAGACCGTGGAGGCAACAATCTGCAGATTCTGGAGTCCTCGCAGTTGCAGATCAAAGAAATGCTGAAATGGATGCCTCGCCGCGCGTCGTCTACATCCTCCCGTCGGCCCGATCTGCCTTTTCCTCATGGAACGTATGCATCGCAGCCGCAGGCGGCTTCGTCTCGCAACCCCCTTCGGCCCGATCTGCTCCGCAGAACGAACGCACTGCAGCCGCCTCCCGGCCTCAGTCCTGCGTCGCGCACAGCAGCAACCTCCGTCCCGCATCGCGAACCCCAGCCGCCTCCGTCCCGCATCGCGCACCCCAGCCAGCCAACACGGTCCGCTCTGCCTCCGCAGCGTCCGCCACTCCGCCTCCGCACCTTAGCGTCCGTCACTCCGCCTTCGCACTGCACCTCTAGGTTGAAGCCTTACAGTTTTGTTGTTGTTTTAGATAGACACTTTATTAATTCTTACATCTGTTACTCATTTCTGCTTAATGTGTGTGTGTGTGTGAGATTGTATCTTCGCCGATCGTAAGATATGTTATATAAAACGGAAGTGAAAGTGAGGTCACATTGTGATTTTGTGAATATGTATTAGGCACAAAATTTGTGAAAATTGATATAGTTTATCAAAATTGACAAGTTTTGAAATTGAGGCAAACAACTCTTATGATTGAAGATCCCATCAAGTAATTGAATTATATATGTGTAGCTTGCAGCTGTTAAAGAAAAGTCTTAAACAATGTGTAAGAGTCATTCAGAATATTTGTTGTATTACTTATATGAATAAAATATTTTTTTATTTTATATGGTATTATTTTTTTATGTTTTAAATAATTTTTATTATTGATTTATATTATATTTTTATTTATGTTATTAGTATATAAATAATTATATATATATATAAATATATTTATATTTATATATTTAATTATATTCCGATTCGATCACGGTTCGATTACGGTTCGACCATTAAAACTTAAATCAGTATCTCGATCGGTTTAGTAACCGGTTTAATTTTCAGAACCTGGGTTAATACTCTTCTTATTTTATCTTCTAAAGTAAATTTCTCACTTTAAAATAACTAAATCCTATACGTAATCATTTCAACTTTATTATAAAATTACTCAATAATACAATTTAATTTATAAGTTAATACATGTTTGATAAAACTTAATTTTTATAAAAAAAATATCTTTTTAATAAAACTCTTTCAATAAAATATTGATTACAGACTCTTTTCAACGTTCTCAAATTATTTTCAATTTCTACGTAAAATATGAAATATTGGTAACACACTTTCCTATAGTGCTTTGGATAACTTTCAATGGAAACAATGAGTGTTAGTCAGTAATACATATTTCTCATCACGGAGGAATACAATAATTGAGAAAACATTACGCCAAACACAAATTAGAGATTTTGGGTGACGATTTCTTGTGGATTGAAAATCAGAAACTCATTGATACAAAATGTATAATAGATGATTAAGAGAAATTTTTGTATATTATTGGAGTAATATTTTTTCTTATTTCATATAAATAGATATAAGACAAGTATATAAAAATAATAAAAAAAATCTGATATTATATATTTATTTGTCTTGTATTCATTTATGCGGAGTAAAAAAAAATTACTCTAAGAATAGTATAAGTATAGTTAAATAAGCTAACTGTTATGTTAAATAAATAATTTGTATGAAAATAATTAATTGTTGATCTTTGAGTCATCTCTGACTTCAATAGAGAGATTTTGTCTGAGCAGATTGTGTTTGACTAGTGTTACAAACTCTGTCTTAGAATAATTTTACAATCCCTCTGTCCAAATTCGAGATAACTCCAATATCCTATTATTTTCATACAAATTACTTATCTAATATCTCAATTACCTTATTTAATACAGTAGTTAACTATTACTTAACTACTAATTATACAATGGTTAACTAACTAACTAACGCATTATACAATTCACATCACTCATTGTAACCTGATTCAAACTGCTAGATTGATATTCAAATAGTGATTCATTAAGATAAGAGCTTCTCTACTTTTAAATTAAACATCAAACAAGTTGTTACTTTTCTTACAAGAAGTGTGTATATATATGGAATTAACAAAAAAAACCATTAATTTTTCTCACTTTAATTCTAAAATAAAAAAATAAAAAATCACTGTTAACATAATTTTTAGTGTGAATCAAAAATATTCTTATAAAATTTAACTTATTTAAACTGTTAATATATCTAATTTTTTTAAATTAAAAATAATAATTTATAATTTTTTTATAATATACATTTTTCAAAAATTAAACTATAATTTTTTATGTTCAGCGGGGTAACTCACCACTATTGACCTGATAAACAACTGTTAGCATGGGCCATAAATTTTCATTGGCCATATATTATATAATTATGAGAAGAAGGTTAGTTGTGTGGGTGTGTGTGTACCAAGTAATTTCCAGCTGGCACTGAATTAATTCAGCTGATTCTTTTTGCATAAAGATACTTCATATAATTCACTACATCATTAAAGTCGATTTACTTTGTTGTCTCTTTCGGAAAGAAAATCCTCCTCCACAGTCTTCTTCTGTATTATGTTTTATATAAAAATATTTTTTAAGTCAATTTTCCGGTCAATTTTTACACTCCTCAGATTAAACGTGAATAATCAAGATCAGAATGATACCTTTTTAACTATTAAATAAACTATTGTTATCACTTTGTCTTTATTTTAAATCTTTTTTAATGAATAATAATAAGTATATTCTTTGAGAATTCAAACTCATTAAACTCATTTTTATTAATTATAATATTATTTTTATATTACAACTTTGATATAATTTTTCCTATTTTGCACAAAAATTAATCATTAAAAAATAATAGAAAAAATAGTATGATGGAATTTTTACCTTTTTCTATATCAGAATATAGATTACAAATTAGGGACAACCCATTGTTTGTTTTCTCGTCAATATTACTGTACCTATTGGTAATAATATTTGGATATAAAACCTTTAATTGAAGTGTGTCCAGTTCCAATTTAATTTTAGATCGAGTTAATGTAGAAGGAATTATTATGCACGTTTGGAAACAACTTATTTTAAGAAATAATAGTTTTTTTTAAAGTTTTTTTTATAAGATTTTGTTTATAAACTATTTTAAATAAAAAATAAAATTAATCCCAATACAACTACTATTGATAACCATATGATATTGGAAACTCGAAAAATTTGAAATTATAATTTATATAACTTCTGTATGTCCTTTTTAAGTCGTTAACTCTTGCGTAGCCCCACAAGTTGTGCAATGGTCTTTTTTTTTTATAAGGCAAAAATTTTTTTAGTCAACTTAAGTGTCAATCAAAACTAAAATTTAACGCATCTTTTATATTAGTCTTGTATGTTTAAAAAAATTAATTTATTTATTAAATATTGGCTCAAAATTTAAACATAAATAACCAAAACAGATATTATCCTTCTTTAATATAGTGATAATTTTTTTATTAAAATTTTTGACAGAGTGATTTGATATATTTATTAATTTTTAAATAGATAAATAATGTTTACTATTTAATTTTATCTAATAATTTTTTTTAATTCTAATTGAATTCTGTCAAAAAATTTAATCCTTTTTTTTTTTTTGCTGTATGGCATTACTCTTACCCTAATCTCTTGTATTATCCAAAAGTGATGGTTTGAAAGTAGAAATTAGTTAAGAATATATTTAGATTCTTTCATCTCATGTGATGTTTTTACCGACACCTCTATTATTATGCGAAGAAAGAGAGAGACACAATAAAATTATGAAACATTATATCCGATTTGTAGGTCCCAAACACAAAATATTATGTATGTATCTATCCCAGCAGTTTATTTAAATAACTTGTCATGTGAGACGCTGCAATACAAAAGATTAAAATCTTTATGTCGGGCATCTTTTGAGATTTAAAACTATATTTTGTGTTCCTGCAGATATTCTCTGGGCTATGACACAGGGAAGTGTACGCGCTATTTTAAATTTCAAGTTGGAAATTATTAAAATAAAAAATAAGATTGCTTTTTCAATGTGCTAGGTTGAAAAATAAAAAGGCTGTGGGATAGGCTTCGAAAAGTTATTGCGGGATGTTGATGCTTTGCTGGTGGAATATTGGACTCTGGAGAACCTAAATCAAAATGGAATAGCAGAACAAGTCTAGATAGTCATTATAATTAAGAGCGCACCGCATTTTTTTAATCTTTTTTTAAAATATTTTTTATTTTAAAAAATAATTATATGTAAAAAAATAAAAAATTTAAGTTTTTAAAATAATCTATCCTTATGAAAATATTTAAAATAGAGTTTTAAGTAAAAATAAAGAAGGTAATTATATTGTATATAAAATTATAACTGTAGTAGAATGTAAGTTCTTTTAGTCTAACTCTTTTTGAATTAATTTTTAAATAAATAATTATGTAATTAATAGAAAGGACATTTTGAAAATAAAAAATAAAGACTAAAAAGGACAATTTTTTTTATATATAGTATAGATAATTATTTTAAAATATAAAAAATTATTTTTTTAATTTTCTTAAAATTCTTTTTAATTAACTAATTAGTTTATAATAATAATAAAATTATAATTAATTAATTTATAAAATAATTATACAAGCAAAAAATAAAAAAAGAATACGAATTAAGAGGTATGACAATATCACTGAAGAAGTTAATATTATTATAAAAGAAATTTCTCTCTCTAATATCAAATTTTTAATTTTTTAAAAATTCATTAATAATTAATTAAACACAAATTAAAAAAATAGCTCAAATTGTGAACACAAGTATTTTTTTGATAATTACATTTTACAGTTATAACTACTTAAAAAAATAGAGTTATGTTTTTTTTAATACACTATTATAATGACTTCAAATATATTTTATAAACCACATTGTGGGCAAACGTGTTCGAGTATACGGTGTCAAACCAATACTCCAGGCGTAAGCCTACTTACATGGGCTTGTAGCATCGTAACAAAATACTCAACAATCCGTCACATCTTAATCCAAAATCTTAAAGTATTAAGTTTGAGTTTTTTTTACTTATAAAGTCTTTTTTTAGCTTATTCTTTTTTTATGTGAGACTTTCACTCATAATTGAATTATAATAATTTTGACTATAAAATATGTTAATCTAAATACAATGGTGAAATATTTTTTTTATGAAATTATGGTGAAATAATTTGACACTTCGATTCTATGCTTTGAAATATGACTTCACAAGCTGAACGTGTAATAATTGTTGTGACTTGTGACTATAAACAGAAATGTGTCGTGTTTCAGGTACTGTTAGAAGTTAAAACAATTGATAGACGGTGCTATGATTCTTCTCTTCCTTTTCAAGTTCTTTCATTTTGGGTCTCATTCAAACTGATCTATAGTCCCCAAAGGGATATATGACAAAAAGGCTTTTAAGTTTGAGTTGCATAAAGGCAAAATTAATGCTTCTCCATTCGTAGTCACTGTCTCTTCCAGATCTTAATTATCTCACTTGACACAAATTTCTTGCTTTTGGCCATCACTACTTGACTAGGAGATACAAAGCATGCAGTAGAACATACAAAAGGTGCATTAATCGTTGGCTGTTCACAAGTTGGATTAGGATGGATCACAAGAAAAAAGTTGATTTGGTAATTTTGTTAAAGTTATCTGAACCAACCCAAATTGATTAAGGTTGGATTGAATTTGTTTGTGTCATCAAATCACTCATGAATTTTTTTTAACAAACTGTAAATGAGAAAATTCAAAATCAATTACAGTTAAAAAAAGAAATAAAGAACAAAAACAAAGAAAAAGTCTAACTAGGAAAGAATAAAAATGAAGAAGAGGAGAAGGGAAAAAAAAATCAAAATGCAACATTAAGGCCAAGGGATTCTAATTTTTAATGAAGTTACTACAAAAATAAAATAAAATAAGGAGGTCCACTCATTAAGTAAGTAATCGGGTGATTGGGTTAATCTGTCACATAAATCAATTAAGTCAGTTTTGGTTAAGATTTATCCAACTAACTTGATTATCCAACTCAACCTAATCTATTTTTTTTTATTTAGTTTGGATCAGTTTGATTAGATCATCAAGTCAAATTGACTCATTGAAAACCCCTACTTCATACATACTATCATACTATGCTATTCTGATTGTTTCTAAATGAACATCGTCAAGCATGGCCAAATTTTGCAAATCAATTTGGATAGTCTATGTTTTTTTGGTCGAAGTTCCTGAATAATTTTGTTTCTATAACAGTACTTATATAAAATATTTTTGGTTAATTATTATATTTATTAGTAGGATAAAATTTTAAGACAGCCTTTAGTTTTAACTTTTTTTTTTTTCTTGAAAACCTAGTTACCACGGAGCAGACAATGCATTACAACTGTATTATACACTAGCCTATCACCATATGGCTAGATTTGTAATCCTAGGCATGAGGGAAAATGACTCTAGGGGTGGAACTCATGTTTTAAAAAACGGATCAATCCTTAAATTAGTAAAGAAAGAAATTCAAAGTTTTGAGGTGGAATCAAAGTTTTGTACATAAAAATATATTTTATAAATATATTATAATATATAAAAAAAGTATAACATACATATATTTGTTATAGAAAAATCTTTATGGGGGCTTACATTAATAAATTGCTTTTATGTTGATTTATTAAAACAGGTTAATGAGATAATTCATAAATTATTAGCTTCAAGATATATGTGATATAAAATATGTTGGGCTTGACATCTTATTATAAAAGCTTAGTTGGGCGACTAAGCGTAAGTATAATAAGCCATCAGAATTGGATCCAAAAGTTATGACTCTTGATTGGAGGATATAGTAACCTACATATAAAAAGAATGTTAAGTCCCTTCTCTAACCCAACTTTTACAATCAGATACATCTCTTCAAAGAGTCATTCTTTGATCTAATTGACCCATTACAAAACCATCATTTAGGATTTGGGTATAGAAAGAAAGATAGTGCACTATTGAATATGGCGTAAATAGGTATGTCTTTTAAATTTTTAATCCAATTATCATTCTTGATTGGTATTCTAAATTCATGTATTTATGATTTAAGAGAAATAACATTCGATGTAAGTACTGACAATATTATGTATATAAGTAAAATTATGGAAAAATATTAAAATATATCTCTAATTCAGCTTATTTAAATTTGGTATGTTAAAACTTGTTTTTTTCTATTTATTTTTTTCTTCTAAAATGCTACAATCACCATTGCTCATATGGACTCAAAGAAAAAGGAACATATTACATTTAAATAATATTGTACACTTGAAGTAACCAATAATCTATTATAATATAAAATTTAGTTGGTGTATTGCTGCTAGTGTTTTAGGCTTCTAGCATTAGCATTTGGAAGTTAAAACGCATACTAATGTAGTATATAAACTGAGCGTAATACTCAGTAGCCATGAGAAAAACATCTTGCTAACTTGGGGATCCAAGTTAGAATCCAGCAGGTGCTCATAGTTCACGTTTGACCTTTTTTTTACTTAAAAAAAGACCTTTTTTTCATTTCATTTTTTTAAGATAAAAAAAAGACCTTTTTTTTTATATATAATTTGTGTAGACTTTTGAAGGCAGACTGGTTTCGATTTAACTTATCTGAAGCAATTTTTAGAGAACTGGCTGAACTAGGTGAGGCCTTGGGGGCATGGCTCAAAATTTTTTAAATTTCAATTTTTATCTTTAGATTTTTTTAACTATAACTTTATTCCTTTAGAATTTTGATTTTGACTTCCTAATCTTGCCCTAGGCTGGGCCTAGGGTTATCTGTTGTAAAAAAAAGATAGGACACTTTGAATTAGAAGTGTCAAAAAGATAGGATACTTTGAGTTAGAAGTGTCAGTTCAAACTAACCTAACCATATAAGTTGACCTACTTCAAATCATTCATTTTTTTTAAATTGAGTTAGAATAGGCATTTAGTCAACCTAACTGAGTTCTATGCATGTCGTTGGCTAATTAAGCTAACCCATTGACTTAAACACAATTTTTTCTTTTTGTGATGGATTCTTTTATTATTTTCTACACTAATTTAAAAAAAATAATTAAACTAATTCAATTATTTTTTATGATATAACTAATTATTTTATTATACAACATAAATGTTGTAATTAGAAAATAATATAAAGTCATAAAATTATAATTAATAATTGATATAATTGTAAAGTAACTATTATATATTTATGTGTATAATTAATCATATTATTATCAAAATAATCAATTTAGAACATTAATTGACACATAAAAAATATTACCTTTATAACAAAAAAAAAATTCACCTTCAAATTGATGGGTCAACCCTTTTTGATATGAACCAGCATATTTTATTGCTCTAAAATAAAATCAGGTTAAAATCATACAAAATATGTATTTTACTATTTATGAGGCCATTCTAACAATAGTTGTAATCTAAAGTCTATAATAAATAATCATTATGAATAATATAATAATTAAAGTTATTCATAAATGATTAGTTACAGTAATTAACGAGAGTTTTAACTATTACATTTCCTCTACCAAAAAGTTAAAATTTCTTTTCACTTCTTTGTTAATCAGACAATAATAGTAAATGAAATTTTTTTGAAAGTATAAATATTTAAACATTACGCAAAAGTTAATTTCAATTGGAAAATGATGATTTACACAAACAAATTTACGTAAAACTTTCAATTTTCTTAAACGTGCATCTTCTTCTAGCATCAATAACCGCAAAAACTTCCATTCCATAATTAATTAGACTTGTGCGGATAACAAAGCACAAATTATTATACGCCTTTATGATAGTTGTCGATTATGAATTTATGACCAAGCTTACAAGTGCCTGTAGCGTAAGAAATCAAGTCCAAAACAAAAGACTACCATATTTAACCATTCTCGCAGCAAACGTTATATAAATGCAAGATATAGACAATAGACAAAACTGAGTATTTATAAATCCTAATAATACCTAATAAAAAAGTATTTATTAGTATCTTGATATTTAAAGAAAAAATGTAATACTTTATCTATTAAATAATTAAGATTACTAGACTGATTATTCAAGAAAAACTGGAATTTTTCCAAGAAATTACCCAATCATGACATTCAAAAGTTTTCCACAGCTATATAGAAATACTTACCAAAAGTTTCATACCCAAACGAGGATTATCCCCCCGCCACAAGAGGATACTCCACTTTTTCCCAGTCCAATTAAAACCCACAAAGGAGCACACAAAACGTTTTTTTTTTTTTTTAAGTGGACCAAAATTTGCCGAAGACTTGTAAATTCAACTCAAATACTTTTACTCACGACGACATAACTAGGGGTACCACATTCGAGCTGTCTCCAACTCAAACAAATACCGCAACTCCACGACTAAAACTGCACCCTAAGGAGACATAAGTATCGTCTAACTTATTCTAGTACTAATATTTTTCAACATGCCATTGCAATAAAAACAAATCCTAAACCATGGTTTATAAAGAAAAAAATATGTAACATCCACGAAATCAAGCAAGCAAAGCAGAAGGTGAAGTTCAAAATTGAAGCCTCCGACTCATTAAAGATGACGGTTTCCAAAGACACCCTGGACCACATTTCCCCTTTGGATTGAGTCGGGAGAACCATCGTCATACGAGACCAGGCCCTTCTTTCCATCTGGGCTTCCGGATGATGACTTTGACCTGTTGTCTCTGCTTGTCTTTCGTGGAGACTGCGACTCTACTGAAGACCTGGATTGTGATGGACTCTTGCTATGAGATGACGACATGCACCTCTCCACACGAGGAGAGGCACGAGATTGATATGGCTGAACTGGGGAACGACTGCGTACTGGGCTACGGCTTCGGCTATATCGTCTAGCACGGTAACGTGGACTCTGTGATACAGATGGTGTCCAGCTCCTCCTGCTTCGGTACCTACATATAGGTTTTCACATAATTATACGTTCTTTACTCAACAGGCATGGTACTATCATTATTAATCAGTGGCATAGGGAACCAACACTGGCACCACAAAAACGTCTCAACAATGAATCAATTCGTACTAAGAATTAAACCATGCCTCAAATACAAGATTTACAGACGGAACTTATAAGACATGCAAATGTTAATAGGAAGTTTGAAAAAAAAACCTTGGAGGAGTTCTCCCACGTGGTGGTGGGCTCCTGTAACGCCTAGGGGAGTACCTTCTGTAACCAGAATATCTGTGGACAGAAAGTGCAAAAAAATTAGTCTGACATTCAACTCTCAAATCTCAATACCACCTTAGTATGATGACTAACTAGAAAGTAGAAACTATATACAACTTTACCTGTCACAGTCACCTCTTCCATTATAGCGGTATGACCTCAGAGGAGACCTAGAGGGGGTTCTATACCTTCTAGCATAAGAGTATCGTTCACTGAAACCTCTTCCCCTTCTGATACGCTTTGGTGAAGCATCAGGTGAAATACTCCTTGACACACTTCTCCCACGAGGTGTCCTTGTCCTACGTACAGGGCTACGGCTCCTAGAATAACTGCGGCGATTGCTTCTGCTAGGCACTCTGACAGGACTTCGGCTAATGCCTCTCCTCAAAGGGAGCCTGCCAGAGCTTCTGCTTAAGCTTCTTGCAGATGTTCTAACTGGACTCCTGCTTACACTCTTTCTCGACACTCTTACAGGGCTTCTGCTAATCGTTCTTCGTGATGATGCTCTGGGAGAACTCCTGCTCCGGCGGCTCTGAGAAAGGGATCTTACAGGGCTCTCGCCGACACTTCTACGAACATGAGTTCTCAAAGGGCTCCTACTGACACTTCTCCCCTTCCTGCCCCTCACCGGGCTTCTGCTGATGCTTCTGTTTGGACTCCTGCTGATGCTCCTAACAGGACTTCTGCTCAAACTCCTCCTCAATGGAGCACGAGGGCTTCTACTACCACTTGGACTTCTGCTCAACCTCCTTTTTGGACTAACGCTTGGGCTCTTGCTCTCACTCCTGGGACTAATGCTCATGCTCTTACTCATGGTTCGCTTAGGACTCACACTTCGACTCCTGCTCATCAACTTTTAATAAAATACCAGATCTGGAACAATTGGTAAGCATAAGAAATAACTGAGGTGTGACAAGATTGTAAAGTGGACCTAGATTTGCCTCGATGATCATCCATCACATCAGGCTGCCTCTCTTCACTTCTGTCAGATCTATAGTCGGCTCCAATGCCATTGATATGCCACTCTCCATTTTCCTTTGGGAATTGTTCCTCTAGCATACCTGCTTCCTCCCTCTTTTTATGATGCATGGGAGGACCTTCTTTCTCCACAACTAAGGGAGATTGAACTTCAGCTGCTACAAAAATATGGAAGAAAAACAAGGGCAAGACATTAAAAATATTATAGACAAAAAAGGATTCTATGCAATAGTATGGGGGGGGGGGGGGAACCCTTGCAAAATGCCTTAATTTTGTCCATTTCTAAAACAAAAAATGCAACCTGAAACTAGGCCAGCAATCAGCATCCATCCCCACCACTGGAAGAAAAAAAAGAGTGGGGGGGGGGAACCCTTGCAAAATTCTAGTTTAGGATATTGCTTCATTTTAGACAACAAAAGGTCAAAGACAAAGTGATTTATTTGGATAAACTATATTACATATCAAGGACCAACAATCCTAAAAGCTTAAGTTGTCAAGTGAAGGCATATGAATGGTTTTATATCTGGAAGATTACATAAATGTACAAGAGATGAAAGTTAAATGAGTTCAAAAATTACCATTCTTCTGAGAACGATCTTTGTGCTTCTGATCTTTCCCTTCAGCATCAAGACTTTCACCATCAGAGCTATTGTCACTCTTACTCTCACTATCTGAATCAGCAAGACTGCCCAATTCCCTAACACCACACGGCAGAATCTCAGTAGAAGCCATGAAAAATTTTGAAACCAAGTAGGACTTGTTACATGAAAACAAATACAGAGCACATGAAAAAAGGAATACAAAGTGTCATGTCAAGAGCAACAGATACAGCTAAATACATATAGTATAAGTTAGTAACTATGATATCCATATAAATTAATAGCACACAAGATATAGGTCAGTAGGCTACCTCTTCAAATGTATTTACCTACAATGAGAATACAATAAACCCCAACCAATATGAGACCACAAGATCTAAATGGCTATTATAAGTTCTTCATAACAAACTAGCAAGCAACAAAGGAAAGAAGACTGGAATCCGGAATCCATAAATCACAACCAAAGGGTTTATGCAAGATTAAGGATTCAACACCTTCTTGATCTACGCTTTGATCTCTTATCTCGTTTCCTTCGCCTTTTTTCTCGGCGTTTGTCTCTTCTTTTTCCACGTCTATGTTTATCTTTCCTAGAAGATCTCTTTCTCTTACTTCGCCTGTCATCGCTGTAGGAGCTTGTGTAAGATGATGAAGACAGATCTGAGTCAGAATCACTATCAGTTTCCGAAGATTCTATGTCTGAATCTGATGAACTCTCTGATTCAGATGAGTAGTATCTTCTCCTTTTCCTTTTGTCTCTTGAAGATTTTTTGTGCTTTCCCTTCCGCCGCGCCTCATGACTATTGGATTCGAAAGATCCATCCCTTCCTATTTTCGATTTATTTATCTTCTTTCCATCTACAAATATAGATTCAAATCAACAGATCAAATATATTTAAAAATGACAAACCTGAACAGATAGCGCCCATTCACTTGAAGGGGAAAAACAAACATTATCATACATTATGCTCTGGCATTTAAAGAGTTGGAGATGTAATTTTCAATAGATGATTTAGGATTTAATCATCTTTCGTATTAAGGGTAGAACTTAGTATTCTTCAAAATGGGCTAAGGGATTCTCACCCTCATTATATTCACCACAATTAATTATTTTAACAGTTACGGTTGGATGTCCTTCTTCATCACCCACATCTTCAATTTTCTTCAACATATTATGCCCTTGCACAAGCTTGCCAAAGACTACATGCTTCCTGAAAAATGACCCCACAACTGAACAAGATAAGCAAATTGTACATTTAATTACACTCAGAAACAATGGCTGTACATCAGGCAATTTACCCTCCCCCACCCACTAAAAGAAATAGAACACACAGTAAGTAGTAAATGCCACCAAGAACGAACCAGATAAACAAACCTATCAAGATGGTGATCAGCTTTCAAAGTGATGATAAAATGAGAACCAAGAGTATCACGATCAGCAATTGCCATGGACAGAAGGCCTGGGGCATCATGCTTTAGCCTAGGTGACTCATCTGAAAACAATTTGCAAGAACTGCATAAACTTTGAGATATGACTAAAGCACAACACAATTCCAAACCCATGCTGTAGAATATGAGCTCAAGAGCACGACTTGCATTCTCACCTGGGAACTTCGAACCATATATACTTTCTCCACCAGTCCCTGCAAAACACAGGAAAATGTGATGCAGGGAGTACAGCATTATGTAACAGGGGAGAGAAAAGATGAACAAATTTAGGACATTATGAAAAATGTGTTTGAACCTAGACTAAACTTCTACTAGCGATCACAGTTGTATTAAGGAAGAACCATTATTTTAGGTTGAATATCAAGTCTTGTTAAAAAAAAAAAAGGGATTCAGGCACCCTGTGAATAAGGTGAAATAAAAATTAACATATAAACATACATATCAATATCAATATTAGTAAATAGTTCAAGTGAGTATGATTCCAACCAGCATCCAAGTCATATTAATCACCATATCAAAGCAACAGCAATAAGGTACCCACAATAAAAAATTAAAAAATAGGACATATATCTAGGAGTACCAGTCACATACCAAGTATACATTTGGCACCAACTTTTAGGTACCCATGCCTCCTTGGATTCTACACAGCCAATCCCAGAATCCTAATAATAAAAAAGAAAAAACTAGAAATATAATATCTATGACTACAGGAAGTCAAGAACCCTGAATCCTCACCAACACAAAAGCCCATAGAAATTCAAAAAACCTAACATTAATCCACATAATCTTCCAATGATGCAGAGAACATGCCCATGCCCAGCATACAACAATCAAGCAACGGTCAAACCCAATACAGAACAAGGGCCTAACACCTGCACTAATTTTTTATTTTGTATTCCAAATAATGGTTTGTGACAGCAGTAATACTCATTGCATATTAGTTGGTCTCTCAACAGTTTTATCATAACATTTACTCATTCAAAGCTAAATAATGTAATCAGCTATTTATCTATTAATAATATTGACAATGCTGCAGAGAAAGCCAGCTAATAGTTGTTTGTTGACTCAAACCACATATGCTGCATTTGGGATGCACAGGAAGGATAAGGGATGGCGTCAATGTGATTTAAGAGGGTCTAAGCCAAGCCTATTGTTCATCCACTCAAACAAAGGCAAGAGAAAACGCTACATGTGATTATTCAAGACTCCTTTTGCTTTTGTATAACAGCTCAAGATAATATGGTAAAGAAGAAAAATAACAACAACCACATTACATGATTTTGACAAATACCCCATTTAATGAGAGCCCAATCCGTGTTCATGCAAAGGAACTTTGTTAATTAGGTTCCTAATTGACTTAGAAAAGAAATTACTATTGTCACAGGAAACATGAAAATGGAACAAGGCTTGCAACTCAGACAACTGAATGATCAAATGATAAAATATAAAGAAAGTGACTATGCATATTGTATCAAATTGCAAACTTCAAAAACTGGAGAGGTAATTCATAATAGGAGGTAATGTATCAATAGAATACGTACCATTTCGATTGACAAAATCACCACCCTGCAAAAGTAAAACTGGCAGTTAATACACATAGCCACATGACAACAATGCATACAAAATGGGTTTGGACATCAGGAAGCTTATTAGAATTATGAGGATGAACAACTTAGTAAGTACAACCTTAAAACTATATCACAAGAAAAGCAGTCGTGACCATCAGCCCTGTACCCTACAGCATAAACAAGGGTAACTGACTAAAAGAGGGACCACTACTAAGCCATGTTCAACCACAAAATGAGAAGACATATATAGAACTACTGAAGAACAATCTAGATGTAAGAAAAAATTAAAAACAACATACCTGCACAATGGAGCCTTTCATAATGTGATGGAAGAAAGAACCCTTGTAGTGCAGTGATTTTCCAGTATTTGGACTGACTCCCCTTTCTCCTGAACATAGAATAAAAAATTTTCAAAGAAAAAGGAGGGGGAATCAGCGACTCTTTGATTAGGAAGACAATTAAGTAAATGATCCACTTTCAACCACAAGCATGAACAATATTTTCATGCACAATTTCATGGAATCAAAATACATAAACATATCCAAGAACATGTTAAGTTGCTGGATAAGTAAGAGTAATGGTAGAACATGGAAGTTTTGCAAGGAAAAAGGAAGGGTCCAATAGACAAATGTCAAAATTGAAGGAATTTTTCATGTAAATCAAATTTATATATTACCTGTACATAGAGCACGAAAATTTTCCGCTGTCTTTGGGGCAACATCATAGAAAAGCTGTGAGGCAAAGATGACCAATCATTAGGCTGAATTATTGCAAAAGTTACAGCAAATATCATTAAAATAAATATTTATAAAGAAGAAAAAGTACCTCAAAAACCATCCTTTCAACAGGATCCCCATCTATGGACACATCCATAAACACCAGGGGATTCTTCTTCTTTGCCATTGTCTGTCTTATTTATCAAAATTTAAACCAAAATAACCATTGATCTGAAGTGACAAAGCATCATTAAACAAACACTAATTACACATTGATCTGAAGCAACAATGCACCAATAAGTAAACAAACACCAATTCTAGTAACACAGCAGAAACTACCCAACTGCCCCTTCAAGTTGACCAGATAAGCTTTCCAAAATCTACGTGAATTCATATTAAGTTCAGAAAATTGATATACATGGCCTAATGAACCAAGGTAACAGGTAATTATGAGTATCCATACCCAAAGTAAGTGCAGAAACAAGTTATTGATTGCACTGCTGTACTATCAATATGCTAATACACCTAAATTTTCTTCCAATGTCAGGACACCAATAGTGTTGAACTCAACCCTAAAAAAAGGGTGAAATGAGCAGGATAGAGATCACATAAAACTCTATTAACTTAAGCAGACTCAATGTGAAATAGGGCTTTGCATAGGAAAGTAAAGTACATCCACGGGGAGCAGAGAATTCTCCAGCACCAAAACAAGAATTGCTTCATGTCAGTCTCAAACATCAAATCCAAAGTAACCAGGGCCATCTTAACAATTACAAAACTGTTGATGATGACCCCACGAAGAGAAACCGCAAAGAATTCCACTATAACCTTCAATGGGTGAAGAAATCCAAACCAGCAAGAGAACATTATCCTCCAAATCAAACCACCCACCAACGGAAGCGTTTATCATCAATCAACTAAAGTGGAAAAACAGCACGAATACACCAGATGCACCAAATTGGAGCTGCAACCCTAAAACCCTAGCTAGAGTTCCGGAAAAAAAAAAAAGAACCCCAAAGCATGCAACAAAATTTAAAATTAACACAATCAGAAGTAAAACATGAACGATGGGATGAAACGCAGTATAGCTAGGCATAATCCGACAAAGAGAATGATGTTGAATTTGGAATGGGTTTAACAGAGGAGCAAGAGTTGTCGGTGAGTGTTAAGCACAGATTCATGAAAGAAAAATGCAGAAATGAAAGCAGAAAGGGAAGGTTTATGCAGAAATGAGAGGTATTGGGGAGGAGAACTGAACCCTAAGGTTCAACTCACCTGAGAAACGCAGAGCCACAGAAAGGCGTCGAGGAGATGACACGGAGAAAAGGAAAGAAGACGAAACCTAGGCTTATATAAAGAGGAGCCTAGCTGCCTCCACTGGAGCGTGAAGTTACTGGACTATCCCTACTCGTGAATCGTGATGCCCCTCAAACCAGAGTTCTCGCATCCAAACCGGACGATCACCGATTCGACCGTGAACAAATATTTATAATTAAATTCGTGTTTATATCACTTTGGAGTTGGACCGATAAAAATTACTTAAATTAAATGATAAAAGTATTTAAATGGGTTAATTATTAATTTTTTTATAAAATTAAATATTTTTTATGTGAGTTTAATTTTAATTTATTATTAATATAAAAAATTTTATATTATTATTTAATTAGATGTTATTAAATTATTAAAAAAAATAAATAAGATAATAATTACATTAAAAAATAAATTTTTTTAATAATTTAAAAATATATAATTAATAATAATAATAAAATATTATATATTGACAGTAAATTAAAATTAAATTTTTTTAATTATTATATAAATATTTTTTATAAATTTATATTTAAAATTATTGAAATTTAAAAAAAAATTTGTCATTTTTTTGTCTAATCTAATTTTAATAACATCAAATGAAATAAAGGGAATTAAAATGTAGTGATTTTTTTTATTATCACTTGTTAATTGTCAGATATTAATTAGTTAGGTTGATCTAATAATTAAGGAAGTATGTTTTATGTCTTTATTACTTGAATTTAAAATTTAAATATTAAGTGAGAGTATGTTTTTAAGATTGTAAAAAATGAGAGATTTATTAATTTTGATTATTGTAATAAATGTTTTAAGATGTTCTTAGATATATAAGACTAAATGATGTTTATAATCAAATCAAATTAATTTAAAATGACCACCAAATATAATTGATTAAATTTAGTTTTGTTTTATTATGATTTTATAAATTTTGATCCATTCAATATTATTTTCAATTTTATGTCTAAAATCGAGCTAAATTAAATTTATTTGTGTGTGTTTGAAATATTAATATGTTTTTACTAAAAAAATATAAAAATAAAATTATTCTCAATGAAAAAAATAAAAATTAATTCATTACATAAAAAAATTATAATTTTACAAAATGATAAAAAATCACATATTAAAGTCATTAATTTTAAAAAATATATTATTATATTAAATATCATTAATTTATATATAATAATAATAATATATACCCAACAATTTTAACTTAGATTGCTTTACCTGCATTTTAACATATATTATCCCCTCCCACACCAAAGTCTTAGATTGTAACCAAAAAAAAAAAAAAAATTACGTCCCACTGTTTTCTGCAATTAATTACTTTAATAATACTTATTTATATGTATTATATATTAATAGTAAAGTGAACTTAAATTCTAATATTAGCATCAATTAATATTAATATTACTAGGTAAGTAAAATTTTATACTAATCCTGGTATGAATGGCATACTATTCCACCATAGACAAGCCAGTTAAGTTGAAGACATTAACCGCAAGGATGCCAGCAATATAAAAAAGGACCTTAATATTTGATCTATTATTAGTGTATGCAAGTATTGATATTATTGTTAATTTTGTTGAGTTAATTAATCAAAATAATTTATAAAATTTAGGATTTAACTTTTTTAAAGTGAGAAATTTATTTTAGAAGATAAAGTGAAAAATAATGACCATTAATGAGAAAATTAACAGTTAATATTATGATAAAATATATATACATGTATAATAAACTATAAAATTATTAAAATTTACTTCTTTTATTTTCTTATCAATAGTTAATATTATTCACTTTATTCTTTAAAATAAATTCATAAAATTTATATATAACACATTTATTTATACATATAGTAAAATTGACTTAAACCTAATAAATGTTATTCAATAGACTAGATAGTTTGCTTGCGAGTTAAGTACTTAACCAATTATGATTTAACTTTATAACTAAATTAATAGTTAAATCAGTTTGAATATGTTAAAATTACTTAAACTAACAAAAAATTTTGACTAGATAAAGAACAAAATTCAACCAATCTAGTTAAAATGTTTGCATTTTTAAACCGTAAATTCAACCATTGAATTTTGGTTGCGAGTCAAACCGTTTAAATTGTAAATTTAATTTTTTAATGCCAATTTAATCTTTTTTGTTAAATTTTTAATCGCACGCTAACATAAACAAATGTTCATATTGTAAAAAAAAGATAAATCAAATAGTTTATTTTAATAAACTAAAAGAATAAAAATGTAAATAAATAAATATATATATATATATATATATATATATATATATGTATAGAGTAAGAAAAGTAATTAATCATTATCATCTGTTTTTTTCTTGGGACGATTAATTATTGTCCGCTAAAAACATGTCAACCTTACAGGCCCTGCACAGGCCCATTAAGTGTGCGGTCCATCCGCCAGACGGCCCAGACAGCTACCCATCTCCGACTCACAGACGGGAATCAGTTGACCTAAATATAAACATTGTTCCATCTGCTTTTCTTTTTATTTTTTTTATTCTCAGAAACCCTAATTTCTACATTGTTCCAATTTCCAATCTCATTCCCTTGGAAAGAGACGCATAGATTAAATCAAAGATTGTAAGCAATTTGGCATTGTGGTTTGTCGAGGTTGGTTACTACACATCTTCTTAATTTGATCCTCGTTGTTTTGGTTCATTCCATTGTATTTGTGATTAACTTGTCGCTAGTTCGATTATCGTAATTACGTGTGTGAATTTTAATTTTTTATTTCTTTCTGCGCAATATGATCTTATCGTCTCAGTTGTTAATGAGTTTTATTTTTTTTCCTGAATATTTTGGGGTCTTTTGTAATGTTTGCCTTTTCAATTGTATATTTGTCGTATGGTTTGATTTATTTATCTTATTTTATGGTTCGTTATTGTATGATAGATATTATATGAATTATGTAATTTCGCAGTCTTTACAGTGTAGGTGTATGTATTGTCTTTGTGTGTGTGCGTGCGTGTGTGTGTAATGAATAATTGAAAATAATCAATGAAGAAACTCAATAATAAAAATGGTAGCTGCGTTGTTCCAGTGGATATTGTGTTAACGTAGTGTAGGTAATTTTCATGATGGTTGTCTAATTGCAAAATTTACTAGAGGAAAAAATTATTATTTTTGGGTAGCAAATAGTAATAAACTTTTTTTTTTTTTTTTTTTTTTACAATTCATTTCATGAACACATATTGTCTGATGAGTGATGTTTACTAATTTATCCTTGGCAAATGTTATTGAAGATTTTCTTGAAGTTGAACTAGCAAAATCTCTAACCTTGTAATGTAATCTATAATTGTAAGATTTTTCTTTTGTGCTAACATATATTTTTTTTTGAATGTAACAGGTTTGAGTTTAAATTGAAGTAGCCACCATGAGATTCAAAAAAGGAAGTAAAGTGGAGGTCCTGAGCAACAGAGAGCTACCTTGTGGGGGATGGCGTTGTGCTCATATTATCTCTGGTAATGGGCACACTTATATTGTCCAGTATGACTTTTCTAGCATGAAAAGTGAGGCTATTGTGGAGAGAGTTCCAAGGAAGGCCATTAGGCCATGTCCCCCTCTTGTAAAAGGTATTGAGAATTGGACAGATAATGATGTTGTGGAGGTATATGATGTTGGTTGTTGGAAAGGGGCTATTATTTTGAAGTTTTTAGGTGGAGATTTCTACTTGGCAAGGTTGCTGGAATCTTGCAAGGATTTAAAGGTCCACAAAGTAAACACGAGGGTACGCCAATCTTGGCAAAATGACCAATGGGTTGTGATGCAAAAGGTGAATTCATATTTGGTTAATATAAGTAATTCAGCTTTGCTTATCATCTTATTTTTATTTCATTCCTAACTAACAAGTATTCACATAGGGATTTGCTCTGAACCTTTTACTGGTCCTTTTAAACTTCTCAAAGTTTTGGCAGTTTGCTTAGTGTTAGAATCTATCTGATCCATTTAAATAGTTGCTGACCTTTAGGTAACTTGATAATGGCATAATGGTTGATGAATGAGTCCTGCTTTACATTGAAATCACCTCTGTTCATTGTTACGTTTGAAGAAGCAAGTTTTCTGTGCTCTAGTATTGATATTGCTTGATATAGTTTTCCTTTTCCATGATTACTGTGAAATTTGTTACCATGCTTTGTCCTTACATTTGTTTTTTCTTGTCCCAGGGATCCGGCAGTTCTGAAGTTGGGAAGTGTAGCAGGTATTTGATTTCAAACAGTTATAAGATGACCCCTGAAGTTCTGCAAGCTGGTACTGAAATAAGTCAGCAAGCCAGAAATTATTGTTTACCAGGACTTGATGGCATTGGTTGCCAGGAGTCTTATCTAGCCTCATCTACAACATTGAAGAGAGTGTCCCCTTACTACTCCTGTCCTATTAAGGCATATCCGAGAAAAATGAGGGCTGTTATGAATGAGGGAGAGTGCCAAAGATTCATAGCAGCATCCACGGCCCTCTCGCCAGAAAAGGTAGATGCTGTTGCTTGCCCACGAAAAAATATGGGTGAAAAACGCATGCATGCTTCCTCTAATAATGGTAGTAACCAATATTATGAAATGGTGAAGGAGAACCCTATTAATGTTACAGCACACTTTCTTGAAAGAATTGAAGAACCTGATGATTCTTGTAGTGATGTGTCTTCAGTTGGCAGTTGTAGTGTGATAAGTAGTAGCCCAAATAAGTTTTTTGGTGATATGTTAGCAGGTCCTTGTCAAAATGCCGATACCCTTTGTAGCGATGCAGAGTCTCTAGATGTTGGAGATGTGGACAAAAGATGTCCCCTCTCTCCAAAGGAGGATGTAGCAACAAGAATCCATAGGTTAGAGTTGGATGCTTATCGCAATACTCTAGAGATAATGTATGCTTCTGGTCCTTTAAGTTGGGAACAAGAAGCACTATTGACAAATCTTCGTATTTCACTCCATATTTCAAATGACGAACATTTGATGGAGATAAGGAACTTAATTTCTGCTGGTCATCATTTTTAAATATTTACACACGGGATGTCACCATAGGATTTTTCATTTTTTCTTTTGATCTATGTACAGCATTATTAGGTTATGACTTATGAGCAAGAAAAGCAATTTCTTTGTATTAGCCTTTTTGGTATTCATTTTGTATTTAGGAAATTATGTTGCTAAAATATTTGGGACCTTACCAAGTTATGATTCTCCTTATTTGTTTGTTACTATTTCAGTATTTCTTTTGAGAGTTTGATTTTATTGTTTCTTTAATTGCTTTTAATTCCGTGATCAATATTTGTACCTCCAGGTTTGGTAAGCTTTTTCTTCTTGGAGGAAATCTTGACTGCCTAGGTTGGGGTGGGGGTTGGGGGAATTGAAACACATTAAATCTGAAGCTTCACGATTACAATGTTATTTTACCAGCTGTTGTCTTTCTTCCTTGTTCCTACTCTTGTATATTCTATAATTGTCAAGCAATGATCAACATCTTGATTGAGATAACTTGAACAACTTGATTACTACTATTCAAAATCTAACATCTTATTTAATTTGGATGAACTTGATTAGTTCTATTTGATAGCATCAATTTTTCCACTATTTGAGTATTATTGATGAATCAACTACATTTTCCAGGGCCAGTGTAGGAGGCCTGCATGCCTTGCTTCCAAAGGCTTAACATGATGCTAGGTTTGCCACTTTTCTCTTGGCAAATTCCTTGGTGACATATATAAATTTAGTACAGAAAAGAGATTTCTGACCACTGTGTGCTATCATTGTTTCTCTGTGTTTCAATAATAATAGCATGTTTCAGGTATGCTTAGAATGGACACTGGCCATGTCACAATCAGAACATCAAGTTACTAAAAGCTGCTGATATAATCCATATATGGGAGGTCTTATAGTACTTTTATTCAGATAATGACTATTTATTTCATTTATTTGCTTTCTGTGTGGATTATCTTCCTGCGACTTTTATACTTATCCTTTCAATTGAAAAGACAATGATGAGAAGTTATCATGGTATGGCTTACATTAGGTAGGTTGGATGTGTTGAGTTCTTATACCTATGCTTAGTAATGCCCTATTTTTTACTTTGTTTTAGTTTAGGATCTGCTATATAATCTCCTATTATGTTTTAAAAAATTTAATTTTTCTTCCTTGTGTGTCAGAACATTGTTGAAGGGCCTGCATGCATTTGAAACCGGCCCCCTTGACATGTTTGAACTTGGCAAATACAATGTTTTTGGTAGGTTCTGGATGAAATTTGCTTAATGAGAAGGAAGGTGATTGTATCAAGTTGTTGAAATCCAAGAAAGATTACTTTGCAATTTTTAGCTGGAACTTTACTTTTACAATATCTATAAAACTGTAAGCAAACATACATATAAACATGCACATGTGTCGGCCACGGCAGTGGCTGTAGCTCCTTTCTGTTTTTCCTGCTTCAGGCGTTTCTTTGTGTGTAAGCATTCACATTCTCATCATAAGTTCTAAATCTCTCATCTTTGGTCTTCGATTACTATTCCATTAGCAGACATTCTCGGCTTTCACATAGAGCGGAGTTTTAATCTCTGTTGTCATTGTGGCTAGATTCATTATTAGAATGTTTTTGTCTCCAATTAATTCTGTTCTATGTAGGGTTTTTGGGAATATCAATGTAGATTATGCTATTATTTGAAATAAGAGATAGTTAAAAACCATAGATTGCTAATTATCCGCCAAGGTTGCACAGATAGCAAAATATCTGCTGAAATTTTACAATATCTATAAATTTATGAACATACATACAGATAAGCACACACATGTCTTGAGTCTTGACCATGGCAGAGGTTATAGCTTCTTTCTCTTTTTCCTGCTTCAGCTGTTTCTTTGTGTGTGCTTATTCAAGTTTCTTGTCATAAATTCTAAATCTATATCATCTTTGGTCTTCTATTACTAATCCATTAGCAAACATTCTCACTGCGTGCTATTATTCTCTTGATTTGAATACCCCCATGGTATAGCATTATAGTGTGTGCTTAAATTCTGTTTCATGAAGAAAAATGTTGACCTTCCGTTGGTTGTTTTGAAAATTGAAATAGAGCGGAGTTTTAATCTCTGTTGTCATTGAGGTTAGATTCATTATTTTAGCTTTTGTCTCCAATTAATTCTGTTGTTTGTAGGGTTTCTGGGAATATAAACTGATTTCTCATTAGGTGGGTTGAAAACATTTTGCTAACTGTGCAACCTTGGTGGATAATTGGCAGTTAGGGATTTTAACTTTCTTTTTCTTTAAAATGATAACTTGATCAACATTGATATTGATGAATAGGCACACCTTGGCTATTTGAAAACCTAGTCCCTCTAATTTGTTATACTAAATGTAGGATATATTTTTGGATATTCATAGATACATTTATGCCTAATTCTGGTAGATTATATATTTAAAGGTGTTGATGCTCTATTCCATTATCATATTGGAATTATTGCCGAGCTAAACAATTGTTTTCGTACGTATCAAAAGGCTTGTAGAAAGGACATATCTCAAAAGGTGTTGATAAGAGCAAGTAATTCTCATGTATATTGATTTTGTTAGCCTGCATGTACTTTTAAGCACATTTTGATTTGTTTTCCTTATTTGAATTTTGTCTGACCATGTTACAGTTCAAGCATATTAGCTTTAGCCCTTCAACTATGTTATACTGCATCCGTTTAAATATTTGTTAGCAGCCAGTGCTGTGTATTTAATTTCATTCTCATCTTAGTCAAATATTAGTTTTAAGTTTCTTTGGCAGTTTTGTTTGATAATCCACATTTTAGAGTTGTTACTATTCTATGAATGCGCCGTTGAGGATTGTAGGTATGCTTTATCTATGAGATAAGCACAATAACCATGTGTCGTTAAACTCACCATTTTGTGGTATCATATGTGTAAGTATGATGTTAAGTTGATGCAGGACCTTTGGCTAATCTTCAACTAGAGTGCAAGACTGTCACATCGTAATGTAATACAGTCCTGCAGTTGACTATGTTTATTCAATCTCAGTTGGCCGTTGAGTATGACGAGAGTTAGTAGGTTTTTTTACGAATTAATTTTTTTTGGTTACATTTTACGAATTAATTTTGTTTTCTTAAATTTTTGGATTGTATGATTTATTCATACACTTGGTTATAAGCAGTTGAGTTTATAATTTATGGCTTAATTGCATTTCTTGTCCCTATAATTTTCCAAATCAAGTATGTTTGTTCGTCTTTCTCGTTTCAGTGACCGCAATGTTACCTTTATGTTGGAGGAATATTTAAATAGTAGTTAATAAAAAATATATATTTTTAAAGGTCTGCATATATTCATAAACTGAAAAACAAAAGAATAATTAAAGCTAATAATGTCATTACTTGTTATCATTAATTTAATCTTTGAATCAAAGTGATATTATTCTGATCTTTCAAAGAAATTAATTTTAATATAGTCTTTCAATAATTAAAAAATGTATTAATTTAATTTTTTAATTATATAAAATTATCATTAATTTAATTTTTTAATTATTAAAATCTGTATCGAAAATGAAGATGAGGAACAGAAAAAAGGGATTTACTCCCAAAAAAAAAAATTCTCTATTACATTATGTCGGAGGAATAGTGATTCCAATTTTTGAGAAATCGAATCCTTCGACAGAAAACGCTCGTTCTAAATAGATGTGTGCCAAACATCTAATTCTTCAGCCGGTGCTTATCTTTAACACATTCCCTTAACTATATGCGGATCCCACATTCGCTGCTTCACTTTTTAGACGTTTAACAACTGTGAATATGATACTTACATTATCATTCAGTATTAGGATATTGGTTAGGCCTATTTTGTGAATACATGGCTTGGCCTCCTACGTAAAAGCTTATTTTACATTAAGCCTTCAGATAGATTAACAGGCCATGTCTTTTCAACAGGGCAACAGCCCGAAGCTTTCAAATAAGCCTTTAACAATCAAATTAATATATAATATGAAAGTTAAATATTTTAATATATATAAATATATAAATATAATTATAAAAAAATAAATATAAACAAGCCAATCTATCCAGCTCAATGTACCTTTTAAAAGACTTAGGAATTAGCCTTTTTAACTAGTTGTGATTTTTTTTAACTAACATTTTTTATTTTGTTTGTGTAATCAGATTCTCCCCTCGTTCGAACGGTGAAAGACTAATCTCTTAACTTTTGGTTATATCCTTTGTGAAAGGGAGGCCAACCAATAACGCATGCTCCATTTACATCTATTAGGAATTGAACTTTTAATATGATGCTTAAGGAACTTAAACCACTTCTACTTAGACCAACACATATTGGTCACATTTTTCATTTAAAAAATCATAACCTAACTTAAATAATAAATAATAGATCATACCAACTATCCTATTCTTACTCCTAATCATTATTAATTCTCACGTGCCTTTTATAATTCCCTCATTCCTTACACGAAAGCACGCATAATGTCCACGCTTAAACTTGCAGACAGTAAACTTGGAATTGAGAATATTGATTGAGTCGTTTTACATTTTTTTTTTGTCAGGTCATTACAGTATTCGCAATCCTACTAAGCCAATTATACTTATCTAAATTCCGACATTCAAACTAAGCCAATCACACTTATCTAAATTCCGACATTCAAATCACCCATTGCTGTCTTCTAAAATTTAAAATGCATCTTCAACCAATAACAGGAAATAAAAATTTACATGTATTATCTATTATATCTTACTAGTTAGATTGCCTCCAAAGTCAGATTGCAGTTTCTTCTTACTCAAAAAACTTGCTACCTTTAATCCCATCTAAGTATTCTCACTCGCGCTCTCTGCTTTCTTGTCACAGCGTTTTCTTCCTTGTTTTTTTTTAGGGCTTTGAGGAAGCACATGGTTTTCAAGATGGCAGGTCGATGGTTGAAGCTGGTTCCAAGGTTGGGTTAATATGTTTCTCTCTGTTTTTTTATGTTTAGTTTTCATTTATTTTACTGTATATTATGTTGCCATTATGATGGAGTAAGAACCGGAAAATAAGCTTACTTCATTTGCAATCTTCGATAGTTGCAGTTTAATTTGGTGTTTGGTGGATGGTCATGTTCTCGACTCCTTAGCGCTATTCCTCCATGGTGTTTTTGTCCTTTACTTTCGGTTTGTTGGTTCTTAAATAGTGGCACGCAAAGAGTAAAGACATGGAATGATTAGTTGAAAGGCTGTGATCTTGTTTTTATCTTTGTCCATCTTTCATGATGTCTTGGCAGTCTTGCTATCAAAGTTCAGGAAATTATCTTTTTAACTTTTGATATATAAGATTGAGAGGAAAAGGTTTTCTGTTGTGTATGATATGTTTGTCTTAATTATGACATGTTTACATTTAATTGGTTTTTGCCTTCTTTGTTATGAATAAATATTTTTAAGTAATATAGACATTAATTTTGCTTTACCTACCATGCAGAATAAACATGGACATTGGCTTAATGTTTTGCAAATAGACTAATTAAAAAAGCTTCCCCTCTTTGCAAAGATGAAGTGTGCATGAAGTCATCTTTCATCAGCCAACACCAAAAGATGTTTATCACGTAACAGTTTCAAAGAAGCACGAGACAATAGACTAATTAGAGAGACCACACAGCCTGTTACAGTATATTTGGTTTTAAATAGAGTTCAGCTTTTGCGAAAGGCGTAGTCTCGTCTCAAAAAAGGCTCGCACTTCTCACACCCTGTCTTTGATGTTCATTAACGCTCTTCCTTCTGGTTCCCAACCCCTCCCATAGTCGCGTAGATTGAAGGCCCAAAACGTGATGAAAATTTCAAACCCCGTCGCATGGCTGACTATTAAGTGAAGTTCTCAATTTAAGTAAAACATCTCTCAAACGATTAAATTTCACATCCTCAAAACCACATCCTCAAATATCAATGATACAACCCAAAAACATATATTGTAGCATACACAACACCAGCAACTCAGGAAAATGGTCCACAGACGCATAAGTCTTACTCAAATGTGTCATCATCATCGTCGGGAAGGGGCTGACTGGCAGCTGCAGCAAGCTCAGCCTCATGCCTGCAATGCCACAAATGCAGAATTTCAGGAAACTTAACCAAATGAATGAGGACAAGAATAATTCAACAATCGATATGAATCAACTCACGGACAGTGTGGACCTTTATTTTTATAAAAAATAGTACATTCATCTAAACAGTTTAAAATTAGCAGCAGATTTATCTTTAGGAAAATTGAATATTCATGATTAGAAGTTAGAACAGAGAATTATTTCACAGGGCATCCCTGCATATCTATAATCTCAGTTTAAATTTTCAAAGGCCGGCCCCAAGGGCAGGTATAAGGCTGTTGAAGAGTTAGTTCAGATAGTAACAGAGAGCTTACTGTTGTTGTGCAACTAAGTCAATTTGAACTTCTGGTGGAGCCAAAGCGGGAGATTCTACGAAGTGCAAGTTAGGATCGCTGCAAAATTGGCACAAGCAAAACATAAGTTGTTACAGACTTTCTAACGTAAAATATGTGTTCTTATGTAGAAAAGAGTGGTAGCTACCCTGCAAGTTTTCTAGCAAGGTACAGGAAAGGCTTCTCGAAGTTATAGTTGCTCTTAGCTGATATCTCATAGTACTGCAAATTCTTCTTCCGGTGGAAAGTAACCTGCTTTGCCTTCACCTGCCTATTCTTCACATCAACCTTGTTACCGCAAAGAACAATTGGGATGTTTTCACAGACCCTGAAAATCAAATGAGCAGAAGGTGCCCGTATAGGTAATATAAACAACTTGATCCTAGCTAAATAATGACATAACGGTTAAAACGTTTCAAGGTTTTCATTTACGAACCGACAAAGATCACGGTGCCAGGTTGGGACATTTTTGTATGTCAGCCGGGCAGTAACATCAAACATGATAATCGCACATTGCCCATGGATACTGCAATATAGAACATCATGTTGAAAATACTATATAAGGAATAAAACAGATATATAACAAATGTAGAGGGGGAAAAGCATATTATTTCATTGTCAGCTCTTAAAAGCTAAAATTTCTATACAAATAACAAGATTATAATCCCAGTGGGATAAGTGAACTGAAATGCAAAACCACGGTACAGAGAAACCACGTGGCTCACAATATAATAAAAAAAGAACCCAAGTCCAAGGTTCCAAGTTGTCATAGAATATATGAAACCAAAATACAGAAAGATTTCACCCCCAAACCTGCAATCCGTGCATGAACCCAGAATTAATAGGTGAATGCCAACAACATGCAGACAGAAAAACCATCAAAATATTTGATTAAGCATAAGAAACACACAGGTTTACATTTCAACATAAGCCATATAACCTATTATGCATGAGTATATAAATATCAATATGCCACACAACATGTGATTAAACAAACATTCTACTCATAGGGGGGATTCGGGCTCTATAAATAACTTACTAATATCCATCTCTGAGGCCACCAAATTTCTCTTGTCCAGCAGTATCCCAGCAGTAGAACCGAATTTTACCACAGTTTGTGAAAAAATCCAATGGATGGACTTCCACACCAATGGTTGCTGCATAGCAGAAAATCACAATAATGAGTACAAACTTCAAATTAAGACAGCGAAGGAAGATGTGCATCCCTAGTTACGACAAGAATCTTTAAATCTTACGCTCATATTTCTTCTCGAATTCACCCGTAAGATGCCTTTTCACGAAGGTTGTCTTCCCTGCAAAATTTCAATGACAATTTCAATCAAGTCAAAGCACATGTATGAACACTGCAAAACAAATAAAACCACATGCATACAGCCCTAACCTAGATCATAGAAGGTGTCACACATAATTACGAAAGAACAAGAAGTACTAATCTTCTCCGGAAATTTATCAATTCACCCAGGTTACCAAAAACAGCACTTTTCCGCAGAAACTAGTTTATCGGGACACAACCGTCGTAAAAAAATGCGTCAATTAGCGACTAAACAGGAAACAATGTGGTTTTAATTTGAAGCTCGAAAGCGACTAATCAAGGGCTCCAATGTTTTGACAAAATTTTAATTCGAAATCGAGGTCCATATGGTACCCCCAAAATCCACAGGAACCAAACGGATCGTGACAGAAAACAAACTGCAAAGAAATAAAGATCACCTGTTCCACCATCCCCGACGATGACGAGCTTGAAGCTGGGGTAATCGACGGTTTGCTGATTTGGCAAAGCCTGCGAGGCAGAGACAAAAGATCAGTGAATCTTCCGTTCGAACAAGAAAATGCGAGAATAGAAATCGAACGCTGAAGACGGCGAGAATTGCAAATGGAGATGCGAGAGAGAGAGAGAGAGAGGTACCATGGAAATGGAAACGTAAGTGGAGTGGTGAGTAGCGAAGAAGAATCGAGAAGAGGTGAAATGGTGATGGGAACGAGGGACTCTGCGAGGGTTTTATATTTGAAGGGTTTCCAAGTTTCGGAGAGCCCTAGTTCAGCGTCAAGCTGACGCAGCTCTCTCCACCGTCCGATTAAATCATATCAATGACTTCGCGTTTCAATCTTGGTGGCCAATTATCAAAGGGAGAACCGGGCTCCCCGCCCCGTTAGCCCACACACTCTGGAGGGTCCATTTCACTTGTTTGGACGTTGGTTGTGCCTAGTTTTGGGTCACTCCTCTATATCCACGTCTCTATCCTTTGCTAATTATATGTGGCCCAAAATAGAAAATATAAGTTACCTTTTTTGCTTTTTAACGTTATGTTAAAGTATAGAGGTACGTTTGGACGAAAGAGCACACTTATTTATTAGCAAATTGAGATATTTGTATTTTTTATTTTAATAATTTTATTATATAATAATTTTATATCTTAAATTATTTTTTATAAATTAAGATATATTTAAATTTTAAAAGTAATCTAAAGGAGAAAAAAGAATGAGAGACTAAAAGAATAGAAGTAATTATATATTAAATGTGTAAAACTGCTTTAGAAAATAGTTGTGAAAGTTTGCAGTTTTGTTTTTTTTAAATATATTTTAATAAATATTAATGATAAAATAGGTAATTAAAATTTGAAGACTAAATGAGAAAATCTCCATTATATAATTGTATAGATAATTTTTTTAAATTAAGAAAAATAAAATGTGAGATTATCATACAATTCTCTAATTTTTATGAATATTTTATAATTTTTTTAACTTAAACATAAAATATTATTCCCTCGTCTTCTTTCTTTTGGTATTCCTCAATCCAAATATATATTTTATATTCTTACTTTCTTTTAGATTTCACTATTCAAACATTTAAAAAAAATCCTTATATATTTTTAAACTAATATACTAATATGTCAAAGAGTTTAATTTTAATTTATTATTAATGTAAAAAAAATTTTAAACCATCATATAATAATGTGTTGACACATAAATAAAAAAAATTTAACCTTTTAAATAATTATTGTCATAGTAATATTTTTTAATGATAAGTCAACCCATTATTAAATTATAGCATCAAAAAATTTTATATACAAACAATCACTCAGAATTAAATCCATTTATCAAATTAATAAACATGTGATATTTAACATAAAAAATAAAAATTGAATCTTAAGCTGACTTCGCCAAGTCATCTAAACAATATTTTGCTTTCTCTAATGTCCCTATAGGAGGCTTGCTACGAGAATGAGTACCTTTGGCACTCTCTTCCCTTCCGTGAAATCTTTTTAATTGAAGAATTTATCTTTTATTATGAATATGAAGTTTTATTGTATTTTTTTTTTTGGTGTTCTATTTCATGTAATTCGTTTGGGTTACATTTTTTTTGGGGTGCTGAAGGTGTTTTTTTTTTATTGGATTGCTGAAACCAACTATTTGGGTTTTACAGCCTGTTTGGTTGAGTTTTTTTCATCAAACGCCTGTTGTTAACAGGTAAAACAAACATGCTCTTAATAGTTGTTTGTTGGCGTTGGGCTTTCAATGTTCAGTGTTTCACCGGGCCGAATGTTCTATGCTGAAACACGTTGTGCTGCTTTCGAAACAATATGTGATATGCGGTTCAAGCCAATAGTTAAAGGGTTAAGTTGAAAGTGAGATTCACTTATAAGGGAAGAATTAAAATTTAAAATCCGAAGAAAACACTTGTTGGCTTCCTAATCATAACAATACTCAATAAATTAATCTCATAATAATATTTATAGAAATATCAGATCAAAGACTAAAAAAAACACAGTTACAAAATAAGACCATTATACACATTGTTTATAACATAGATACAATGATACAAACTACAAAGTAAGTTACGAATAATTTATAATTTTTTCCCATCATTTATTTGCGCGAAGTACATAAAAGGCTTTATAGAAACACGCTTTTGTGTACTATACGTCTATACTAGCATCATTTGGTATATACTCTTATCTTCATATAAGAATGAAAATCATACTTAGCAACTCTCACGTCTCTTGAAAACCCAAAAAAAGAGCTTACATTTTCCTAATAACATAGCAAATCAAAGGCCGATTAGAACCCATGCATATAATTTTGGCATTTGATTCATTCGCCTCGCACACCCAACGAACCCATGTATACGTATATAACTACGGTTTACGCAGACTCAGCAACTTGACATCGTCGACCACAGGCCCACACAGCGAAGAGTAGTCGTCGCTTCTCATGGTGTAGAACGTGCTGAGGAACATGACGCGCGTCCTCGCCGCAACCGCCACGAACTTGAGCGCTGCGCGCTTGAACCCACCCTTGCCCTTGGACTCGTAGGGCACTTTGATGGTGTCTCTGCCCGCGAACGCTTCCACGATCATGGACCCTTCGCAGGAATTGCTGGCGTCCCCCACCGCGAACGAGAGCACGTAGGTTCTGCCGGGGACTGTTCTGGCTACCTGCGCAATGGCACTCTCTTTCCCCGCCACCAGCTCCACCGCTCTTCTGCCCTGTGGGACGGAGAAATGGTCTGAGTCTATGTACTTCACCGCCTTCAGGGACTCCACCATCCACCCCGGTAGGGGGGAGTGGTCGTCTTCGATGTTGGGTGGGACGAGCACGCCCCAAGATGTGTTGGGGAACACGTAGGGTCCTTCTTCGAAACCACCGTTCTTCAATATGTTATCTGTGGAGCGTGAGATATGTAAGAACATGTGGAAATGATACCAGTTACTTGAAGACGACAATTGATGAACCGATTCAATAGTAGACTGTAGAATAAATAAAGCGTCTGTGAAATTCTGAATTACTGGAAGAAAGTTATGAGGTACATGGTCACCTAATTGAACACATGAAGTCGTAGATATTGAATATTCATTGTAAGGATCTTCATGGCCAGGTTTGACTCGATTTAACCAGGGTCCATATTTTGCTCGAACTAATTTTTTTGTCCGGACACAGCCTTAAACTCAAACAAACTTTATCATGCTTAGGTTTGCATAGCCTCTGACTAGAACTAGGTCTTAAAATCGAATTCGCTGGGAATTTGAAAATAATTTAAATTTTTATATGAATAATTGATTAATTAAGTCATAAAATTTGCATTTAGAAATAAAAAATTTAAAAAGCAATATTTGTAATGTTTAAAAGGTAACATAGTAATATTTATATTAATCTCATAAATAAATATGAGATGGTATTTAAAAAAAATATTATAAAATCTCAAGTTATCAATTTAAAGAGTGATTGAGTTCCGACCCAAAAATATATCAAATAACTCCAACTGGAGCGGCTGAATTGGGTTATGAATACCCTAATTCATTGTTTGCCTGGTCCCATATATGGCGAAGTCTTGAAAATTTCTTTTCTATATTGACTGACATTTAATTTTCTGTTTTTTTTTTTTCTGTTTTTAAGGGGAGCAGAGTTCTGTGAAACTGGAACTGTTTGTTGGCGTTATTTTGTAAATGTCTTTTTTTAGAATTTTTGGGCTTGAAATATCTATCCACAACACAGTATAATGAATGCAGTTACCTAGTACATGATGCAGGATAAAAAAAATAAAGTTACACACTAACATCGGCTATAGCTTCGGCCAGTGAACAGTAACTGATTCCAATATCATATATATGCATACAGGCCCATTAAAGTAACGGCGAAAACAACTGTTCTATTCAGATTTCAGACACGACTTGAATTTGAATTTATGCAGGCCTTCGTACTAGCTATGAGAAAAGTTTTGCAGAGATAGTATGCATTATTGCGTTTCATAAATATGATCGAAACTGCTTACCTACCCCCACCTCTGGGGAACTTTGAAAGCCACTAAAAGGACCACAGCCATTGGCTTTATTGCCTGGCATCTTGCACAAACATGCCAATATCAACATATATTTTGTTTTTGTTATAGGCATTAACACAGCTTCAATTCCTTCTTGTGCTATTACTTTTTGTTCTGTATGCTTTCTTTGACCAAGTAATCTAATCAACAGCTATGTTAGCAATGATATAAAGGAACACTATGTGAAATCAAAATCAAACAATGATTAAGTAGCGAAGAATTCAATTCTTGACATTTTTTATTATTTATAATTAAGTTTAATTTTATCACAAAAAAATATAAACATATATATTATTGATACTTCAAACATAGGAATTATTGTGTGAAAAAAAATATTAAAAATATAAAATTATTCATATACTTTAACTTTTTTTTAAGTTTTAAGAATAGTCAGTGTATATACGACACTAATGAATAGCTATGTTAGCAATGATCTAAAGGAACACTATGTGAAATCAAAATCAAACATACAAGCATTGTGTGAGCATGTGACTATTTGCAAATGTATATGAAACAATAATCGAAGAGATAAAACTTACTGTTAGTTGGTTTAGGAGGGTACAGAGCTCTGAGAGCAACAGAATCAATGAGAGGGCCACAAGCTGGGTCCTCCTCCACTCCAGGGTTATGGATGACCAACTCCACCTCAGAGTACTCTGCTCGGAAGGCCCATGCATAGGCATCCCAACCGCTGCTGCTATACAAGGTCTGCATCGGGAGCACCCCCCAGTGTGGAGCCACAGACACGTTGAGTCGCTCCTCTTGCGCGCATGTGCGTGCTGCCACGAACGTGATGGAATAGTACATTCCCTCCATCACCTTTATCCTCTGCTTGATGGAGGCCTCGTTCCCCAGCCTCACCGCATAGGCTCCCTCCGGCACCAACAGCAGCATGTCACCCTGTTTCTGCCCTGATTTTATGTACTCCACGAAGCCCGAGATCTCCCACTCCGGTATGGCACGGCTGCCGCCCACCACCACCGTGCCTTTCATCTCCGATGGCTTTGGGCCCAGCTCAAAGTTCCCGTTTGCCACTAATCCTGCATCAATTTAATGTATGTTTAAATTAGAATTTATAAATTTAATTTTTTAAAAATTTGATTTTGTAAATTAGAAGTAAATTTAAGTGAATTAATTTATATTTAATAAAAAATTATATTTAATTGTAAAGTTAAAAATAATTATTTTAAATTAAATAAATTTTTAAAATTAGAATTACGTTTAAAAAAAATAGAAACATCAAAATAAACAAGACATATTAAGCCTCCAAAAATGAGACAAATGTCCATCTAAACTCACTCTTAATGTGTGCCTGTTAGAGGGACAGCAGTGAAATTTCTTCAATTTTTATTGTCATCATTTATTTTGATTCTACTTGAACAGGGTTGCCCTTGGATTTCATTGGACCATTCTTGCAAATCAACAACATAACATTTTAAACCCAAATCCAATTCCAAATACAATCTGATCTGGTCCCCAATCCAGTGCTACCAGCACAGTGCTAAATTAAATTGGCCCGATGCTAGTTATGGTAAACTGTTTTTGAAAATGTTTTGTGATGTCATGTGGCCTGCAGCCATGTGAATTTTCAGAGCATCCTGCATGCATTATGCATAGAATGAGAATGCGGGCCCCAAAAAAAAAAAATGTTTTGAAAGCTGTCCAGGCACTCAGGTCGCCATCAGAGGCTATTCACCTCAGCATAATTCGATGTCAAGGAAGAGAAGATGCACGCACCCAGAAGATAGTAAGGATGCAGATCTTATATTCATAAATGATGTCAACACCAACGAATAAACACTAGAAACAAATTCATCCCTTTGGAATACCCAAATTCTGAATCACTTTTGGAATTGATGAGACAGCATACATAGAGTATAGAATGATACATATTGGCCTTGTAACTTTCGTAAATGAACTGGAATAGTGAATGGCTTCTTCCAACACATTGATCTGGCTAAGAAGGGTGTGTTTGCTTTGCTAGCTAGGGAAGCAAGGGAAAGATGATGAACGTTGAAGCCTATCAAACTGTGTGCGTGTACGTTAGCTAGCTAGCTAGCTTGTATTTATATATGTAGGTGCCTACCTACATGTCCGTATATATATATACACACGCGTATGTATAGTTTGTAGCTTACCGTCCGTAAAGGAGAAGGCGACATGGAAGGCGGTGCACAAGAGCACTGACAGAAACGCGAGCCTTCCCATGCTAGCTAGCTGGGTTTTCAAACTCTGCAACTTGGGGAGAAAGAGATCAGAAGAGCCAGAAAATGGAGGAAGAGAGAAAGATGATACCATTTAGCAGGGGAGGGAGGCTGAGCATGGCCTTATATGCATATTTTGTTACGATAAAGCACTTGGATTTGAAGTAAAATAGCAAATATGCCATTCACCGGATTATCTTAAAGATTATCTTCCAATGACAGGAATGGAAAAAGAAAAAAGTAATAAGTTTATTTATTTTGGAGTTTAAAAATAGATTATGATTTTTTTAAATATTTAATTTATATTACTTAAAATTTGGGTAGAAAGAGGAGAATAAAAATTTTTTATAAGTTAAAAATAAATATTTTAAATATTTATTTTTTATATTAAATATTTTTGTTTATTTTTTAATAAATTAAAAAAAATATTTGATAAGTTAAAAATTATAATCATTTAATTTTATTTTTTTATAATTAAATTTTAAAATAAGTAAATATTTAGGATCATGAAAATAAATGAAATAAAATAAAAATAAGAATAATAATAAGAATATAAATGAAATGAATATTTAAAAAAAAAAGAAATATTATTTTTTAGAAAATAAGTATTTTTTATATATTTTTCTATTAAATGAGAAAATTTGAATATCTTATTCCTATTCGCATTTTATTTTATTTTATTTCTTTCAAATTTTTTTCAATCATACCAAACGAATCTAAGGGTAATGAAATTCTATTCTACTCCATTTAATTTTTTAAATAAAAAAGAAATCTAATTCTATTTTACTCCTTTAATTTTTTTTTAATCTACCTTCACTTATTTCATTATTTCATTATGTTTCATTAATAACAGAAAATTCAAACGCAAGTGGAAAACTAATTATATACCACACCTACACGTCAAACATTTCTAATGGGAAGATGAATGGTGCAGAAAAAATTTTCACTATAAAAATTTTATTAAAAA
Source organism: Castanospermum australe (assembly GCA_019955255.1). Lineage (NCBI taxonomy): Eukaryota > Viridiplantae > Streptophyta > Magnoliopsida > Fabales > Fabaceae > Castanospermum > Castanospermum australe. The sequence continues at coordinate 731,131 of NSJW01000337.1, read as the reverse complement.
TAATATTCATTCAAGAGACAAAATAAATATATCAAATATAATTAATATAAATTTGATCATAAATTTAAAGAGGTATTTATTTATGAGTTAAAATATAAATATAAATTATTGTAAAGTCTTGTCATTGTTATGATAAAGTCTTTTTATTGTGTATTTTAATTTTTATATAATATAATTGATAATAAATATTATAAAGCTTGGGTCATCCCAACCCCACCCTATCTTCTTCAGCAATTTCTAAATATTCTAACTCAATTATTTATCTTTTAATTGAATTGAAATACTTCTATTGCATTGAAAAACGAATCGAATCTTTCGGATGTTTTGAATTTTGAATCTTCTGCCGTAGTTCGAAGACAAAAGCTGTTCAACGTCACATGCTCATTCTTCAGCCCAACGTGTTGCAAAGCCAGATCCCAGATTTCACAGGCTTTATTTCTGTTTTACGTAATTTTGGGGGCGTTTCCATCACTTGGCTCGATAAAAAATAATAGTATTAAAAAATTCCCGTTTAAAGATAATCTTTAATAAAAAAATAAAAATAAATTTTACATGTTCATAATTAGAGTTTCTATCGGTAGTGCATGCAAAATAAATAAAATTTCTATTAATTAATTAAAGAAAATTTTCAAGTACACTTCATTTTTTAAAAGTACCGTACTTTTTTTATGGATAAAAATATAATAAATTGGTTAATTATTTTTTAATTGTTACTTATTTACTTATTTACTTAATAAATAATATTCATTTATTAGTATTTTTTATTTTATATTCTAAATTTATTTTATTTATAAAACAATTCAAATTTTTAATCTATCAGTCATTATAAAAAAAAAAATTTTATTAAACATTTTATGATAAAATTTTAAATTTCAACAAACTTTTTTATAAAAAAAATTATGAAAAATTAGAAAGAAAATGTTAGAGATTACGTTGTAAAAAATTCTGTCAAACTTAAATTCATGTAGTTTTGTTCTAGTTGGAGTAAAATAATATTAATTTTTTTTTCATTTACGTTTTCTTATAAATTTTTAGTTTTTGAATTATTTATGAAATTTCTTGGACATCTATTTTTGTTTAAGGATGCGATTACATTTTTTTTAAATAAAAGAATTTTTGTGTATAAAATTATAAATACTAATAAAATTTTTTTTATTATTAAAAAATTATATAAAAAATATATTATTAATATTATGTCATGTTATAAAAATATCGATATTTATATTATAAATTGAGTATCATAATAATCTCATTAATTAAATAACAGTAGAGACCCTGTTTTGTTTGGAATCTAACAAAAGCACATGGTTTTATTATATTATTATTATTATTATTATTATTTTGCAAGCATAACGGTGATTACATTGGTTTTTCTCCAAAAAATCTATAAAGCAGTGTTTAAATAATAAATAAGTTAAAATTTTAATAAAATAAATTTTATTTATTATATTAAGAATTAAAATTTTATTAAAAAATATTTTATAAAGAGAATCAATTTTAATGCTTTAAGCAATAATTTTAATGCTTTAAGCAATAATTAATCTCTCATTCAAAAACGATAATAATATCTCGTAAAAAAAATAATTTTGACAGCCATAAGCCCATAACCAATTTAAGCATATAAATTGTTGGGCTTTATTAGTATATAAAATATATGAGTATAATTTTGATCTATTATTAGTATAAAAAATTTTACATTATTATCTAATTATGATTTGTCAATTCATTAAAAAAATTAACTAATATAATAATTACTTAAAAAGTCAAATATTCAGTAACATGTGATTTTATGATAGTATTTTATACTGATAGTAAATCAAAATTAAATCCAAAATATATAGAGTAAATTTGTGTGTAGAGTATGCTAGTTATTTCCTAAAGATTTAATTATAATTCACTATCAGTGTAAAGTATTTTTTACCAATATTGTTAAAATCAAACTAAATAGTGAATCAACGAGTCTTCTAATTTAGGTTCAATTGATTCAATTATTTAAACCAATTGGTTGAAACGAATAACATAATAATAAGAAATATATGAAAATAGTCATAAAATGTTAAAAAATATTGATTATTTTTTAAAGACAGCTAGTTGAATCGATTAAATTAGCTAGTTTAAACAATTTTCATTTTTGTGCAATTTTGACTGATCTAAAATGATTTGACTATAAATTTAGTTATAAAGTTGAACCATAACTGGCTGAATGTCTAATTTATGGTTAAACCGATCAAATCGTCTGGTCTAGTTCTGACAGTAGTGATTTTTACACTATCATTCAATTATATATTATTTAGTATTTGATTTTTTAGGTAATTTTTATTTTGATTAAATTTTTTAATAATTTAAAAACTTATGATTGAATGATAATATAAAACTTTTTACATTGGTCAAATTTAAACTCATTTCGAAAATGTGTTTTATTTTGATTTGCACTACGAGTGTATGAAACAAGGACACATGTTAATTGTAGCTATTCAAATTAATGTGTTAAATCATCAATTGGTTTCAAGAGATATCACACAAGAAACATACCATGTGCACTCATTGAGAGATAATTACGGCATCTAATGTTGGAAACTTAAATTTTTATTTGTATTATCTCCATTGGACACACACAGATATAAAATTGTTCTTTTGGTGAATAAATTACGAGTTTATATAACATTGTTTACTAGTATATACAGAATGTGTTATCTATCAGTTTCGTGGGAAGTTTGGTTTATGTTTTGAAAAAATATTTTTGGAAATAGCAATTTACCATTTTAGGTAATATCATTGTCAACAAATATAATTATAATATTTAGTTGACTTAAACATTATCGGATGATTTCGACTGCCATCAGTCGTTGGCCATGGCAAAGGATGGCTAAATTTCGACAATGCTGGTGGCCGTTGTTAACGTTGGTAGGTGGTGGTCGAATTTCGACCACTGATAGTAATCATCGATGACGGTGGCCATATTGGAGCAGCCTGCAATGGTCATCGAAAATGGTAGTCGGATTCTGGTTACTGATGATGATGGTCAAATTTTGGCAACTGACACTCGTGAACGGTAGCCACCGACAAAGACATAGTGGTATTGGTGATGATATGATGATAGAAGAGTAAGTGTTTTGAATATTTTACAAGATAAAATATTCTCATGGTATGAGAATATAGTTAACTCACCTCTCCCATAGAAATGAAAGTGTGAGAATGTTAGTTAGAAATATTTTTGACAACCTTTTTTTATATTTCCGAGTAAAAGATTTTAAAAATAAAAAATAATCTGCAAATTAAACGCTTAGTAAAATTACAAAGAAATATATCATAGATCTGTTATTTCAGGAATTCTTTAATTTTTTAAAATATTTTTTATTGGCCAAGTCGATAAAGCTTCTATTACAAATTAAGATTAAAGATTTCAACTTTATAAAAATCTATGACAAAAGTATGATTATTCTTTCTTTGTTTTTAATTAATTCATCAAAAAGTACGTGAGAGTATTACCTATGGCAAAACAGTAATGTGAACAATTCTATAGCGTTGAATTAATGAAGCTGAAACGGGGGGAAAAAAGTCTAGATCGCTCAATGGAAGAACAAAGATACTTACAGCCAAAATCATTAATGGTGTACTTAAGTTGAAACATTTGCATGTTACAAGAGTCCAAAAAAAACATATCACGAGGAAGGTGGGAGAGTGGGGTGGAGAAGATGATGATACAGTGTGCGTGTGAGAGTGAGAGAGAGACCCACATGAAAAGGAAGTTGTGGATTCAATAGCGTGGTTTGATAAGAATTTAATTCTTTTAAAGTAATAGTTCACTTTAAAAAGAATAATAAGAAGTTATATACGTTAATTTATAATAAAGTATAAATTTATTAAAATTTATTTATTTAATTTTTTATCAATAAACTCAAATTTTAATTTGATGGGGTCACTGAAAATCTCCACTAACCTAATTGTGAAAGCAAATTGTGATCTTGGTTTTTGGGCCTTCATGGTTCATAGCTCATATTGATTTTGATGTTTATGCGGTGAAAACAAGAGCGCCTTTCCGCTTATGAAAGTGGGCCCGCTTTCAGTCTTACCTTCGTCTTTAAGGACATGGATTGGCCCCAAATATGACGTTCCATATGAAGCTTTCTTTGTCTTCCTTTGCCCTTTTCTCAACTGTTACCAACACCATTCATTCTAAATTATTAAAAATTTTGTTTTGAACTTTTTAAATATTTGAAACAAACATAATACCACCGACAATCAGTTTTAGAAATAATTTTAATATTATTTTAATTTTGAAGTTCAAAAGTGTTATATCGGCAATAGATTTCACAACTTGGTGTTACATATATTTTTATTTGGTTTTTTTAATTATTTATTTGTTTTCAAACTAAATAACATAATTAACAACGGATGTTAGTTTAGATAGAAGAGATTTAAATTCTTTTAAAAATCAACTTCATTATGTTTCAATGATTGAAAGAATATTTTGAGAAATTAAAAAAAATAAATAACGTGATTTATCATTAAAGCTAAGATTGGAATGGGTATAAAGAGGAGAAATTCTTTCATAAATTTAATTGTATTAATTAAGTCAATGTTTCTGCTTATTTCTAACAGGGTGATCCTTAATATGTCGAAGAGTTTCACATTGACCGAATATAGCGGTGAGTTATTATAAAAAAATAAAATAAAATTAAGAGTTTAGATAAATAAATTGAATATATTAAAAGTAATGAATATATATAGACGGATGAGAGCCAACTAAACTCTTAAAATTTATAAAAATAAATTAAATGCAAGTCATTAGATTTAAACTTAGCAAGAATAGGTCTAGTTAATAAAAATATTACATGTAAGGACACGTAAAAAAATTAAAACTCTTCGTGGACTCATATTCTTCAAATGCTAACATAGAAAGAAAGTTGAATAAAGGAAAAGCAGAGATGCTATGCAATTCGTTTAGGCTATTAAATATGTCATGTTTATAGATTTAGAAATCAAAGAAAGGCCTTTCAAAAAGTTCGTTAACAATGATGTAAAGAAAGGACAATATAACAACGTTTGGTATTATAGTATTTGATTAATACTAGGAAAGGACGTCATTAGCACGATAATGACTAAGTTAAGCTTTTTCAAATAAATGATGCTCGTAGTCAATTATGAACAAAAAAAAAAAAACAAAAGGATCATATTAGGAGAAGAGGTTGCTGATAACAAAGTTAGCATTAATTTTTATTTATTTTTTTATTTCTCTTTGTTTAATTAATTTTGCAATTCTATTATACCGTGATTTTCATGTCAAACGTGTAACAGAGCTTTGTCTCTTTTGCCACTTATCCAAGTTTTTTTTATTATATGGCAAAAAATGTAGTAATGAATATTGTTATTATGAATTTATTATTTTTATTTAGTAATGAAAGTCATTGAGTAACTAAAATGTAAATTTAGTCATTTTTATTAGTTAAATAATAAAAAAATATTTTATTAGGAAGAAAAAGATATAATAATTTTTAAATATAATTAATGAATTTTATAATTTATTATAATAAATTTTAATACAGTAAAATTTATATATATTTTATTAATATAATGAATTTACTATTATAAAGAAAATCCAAATCTATTCGAAAAGTAATCTCCCGAAAGCATTAAAAAGTGTGTGAGAGCAAGAGAAGAGAAAACTAGAAAGGTGAAAGGAGTCAGAGGTTGATAGAGACATGTCAACAGACAGACTTGTGGTGCATAGAAAGTGAACCGCTGTTGAAATGCCCACGTAGCCTGCATTTAAGGAAGCTGTCCCTGCTTTGCTTGCCAGATAAGATCGGGTTAGCCATCACAACTTTTAGGGTCAAGTTGGCCGGGGGTTCGACCTGGCTTCGCTTTGATATTTTGAAAATTGATTCTTCGAGAATCCGACAGCCCTATTGATGCTGTTTCTCTTGTCAGTATGCTTTTACATGGAGTTTGAATTTTTAATGTTGCAAACACTTCCTTAATCATTTAGCTTAAAGCTTATATACTATTTATTAACCAAAAAAAACTTATATACTATTTAAGTTGTAATTTGTTGATAATTTTTTTTGATATTTAAGTAGTAATGTTTATAATAAATATAATAACAAATAATGGTTGATGTTTCAAAATAATATATTGTATAACTTTATGTTAAGTTGATTCAATTTGAAGGATAACTCAGTTACTAAGTCCAATTTTTTAGACTCAGTTTTGGCATGATATTTCATTAAATTTGGCTCGATACCTAATTGAATTAGTTTGGGTAAGTTTGACTGATGAACGCTACTAATAATATTTATCCACTCCTTGTACAAAATGAGTTTTGATTTATTGTTTTTAAAAATAATGCTATTTCCTTTTAAGAATCTTTTTTTCTTTTTGGAATTATAGTGTGTTTCCATACTGTTTAGGTTTGTGATTAATACCTTCGGAATAACAAAGTGTTTCCAGTGGAAAGAATCTATTTTAATATCTTTTTAATTACTTAAAATATAAAATATTAAATGAAAAAATAAGTATTCAATATCTTAAAAACTTAAAAAAATATTTAACATTTTCTCATTTAAATAATTAAAATAATTATTAAATTAATTCATTAAAAGCATTTATAAATTCTTTTTTTTTAATGTGTCAAGTCATTTGTGCTTGTTTTTTTTTTTTTTAGTCTTCGTCATTTGTGCTAGTTCAGGTGGCACAATATGACATAGTTTTTTTTTTTCTTTTTTAAGTGTGCCATATTATTTGCGATGATTTAAGTGATACAATTACAATGAAAAATTCTGAGATGCACTCCTATAAAATAATGTTTTTACACTATATTAGTGAATGTGTGCTATTTCAATTATGTAGGCCACTTGGATAAATTATTTCACTTAAGTGTCATGCATAATTTGTGCAAATCTAAGTAGCACTATATTGTGTCATTTGAATTCGTAAATAATTGGTCCTAATGATTAGCATATCACCGTTGAAACACAAATAAAGTTCAAATTTTTAAAACCTTTACTAAAGAGAAAAGACTTTAACTTTTATGCTTTCAACTTGAAAGAGTGAAAACTTTCCACTCTCGAATTCATTTGTCATTTGAACTTGAATTAATGATGACCCAAAAAAAGAAAAAAGAACTTGCCCTAATGCCATGAGTTAAATGAAAGTAATAAATAATTTTAGCGTGATAAAAACAACAATAAATTAATTATTTAAAAACTGTAACAATATGATAATTAGTTTGAAAAATTATGGTATATGCATAAAAAACCCTTAAATATCATAATTTTGCTTTATTTTTTTAAAACTTTCTCTTAATAATCTTTTTAATACTTAATAAAGTAAGTATTAAATAAAAAATAAAATATTTAATATCTTAAAAACATAAAAAGTATTTAAAATTTACTTCATTTAATAATTAAAAAAATTATTAAGAGGATGGATTAAGAAGATATACAATTATTCTAAATATCATTGAGCCTTACATATATGATCATGAGTAGCATATCATGAAAGTATTGCTATTGGAATATTTTTCTTAGTCATTACTTTCTCACCACAAAGGGTATCAAACAAGATTGTTTGATCCGTTTAGGCTTGACTTATTTAATTTTTGAGTAAAACAGATTGATTAAAAAATATTTGAATTTAATCGTGCTGACAATATTAGTTTAACTCACCTAACATATATTCATGAGCCTAAATGGATTGCCATTTAAATGGTAATTTTTAATTAATTACAATCAAATAATTTTTAATAAACACATATATTTATTCACTTAGAGGATTGTTAAAAGTGATTTTAATATTTATTCACTAAAAACAGAAAATAAGTTATGGGAATAATAATTTCAACTAAATTGCATTAGTGTTTAATCTACTTGACTTTTTGATAAAAACGAGAAAGGAAGTTACGAAAAAATTAATTTCATATGAATTAGAATAGTGTTTAGTATACCTAAAAAAAATATTAATGATATTTATTAAATTCAAGTTTCATCTAAATTGAATTAGTATTTATTATACCTATTTTAAAATTATGAGAGTATGATAATACTAACATGAATTTTAAACTATTTAAAGGATCATTAATAATATTTATTTGAATTCAAATCAATTTTATACACTTTATGTGTAGATAGTCTAAATACTGCAAACATATTTCAAATGTCAATTATCCATATTCAAAACTTACATAAAATATAAAAACTGCATAATCCTTAGTGTAGCAAATAAAATGAAAGAACAATTAATTATGTGTAAATGGATAAACAAACTGGCTCACAGGCTAAACAGATTAAACATAAAATATTTGCTTTTATACGAGTTATTAAAATAAAGATTGAACTCACATAATTTATATAATTATTGTAATATTAATACATAGCATAATTTTAATTGTGATTATACAAAGTATATATTAAAAAAATAAAAAATAACTAAATATGAGTTTTCTTGTATGATGGGAATGATATTCATAAAACTATATCATGCGGATACTTTTAATATTTGTAGTTAGTTTTTTCTAAATAAAATTTTTGAATATTTTTATAATGATAGGTTAATTTATGAATTGAACATATAAGTAATATATTTCAATTTTTACTTTAGTTGAATTTTTTTAAGGCTTATTAACATATATTTTTCTTCATAATTTTGTGCCTTTAATTGGACATTTAGAACTGCGAATTTGCTCTATAGGTTATCCTTCCTTTCTTGTACCAATCACAAATTATAAAAATGAAAAATAAATATAAGTTACATGGTGAATTAATATTAATAAAAGTTTTACAAACACTTTTTATTTATAATAACTAATTAAACATAAGAGGTAAAATTATAAATACAAATAATTTTTTGATAACTACATTATTTAATTATAACTGCTTTCAAAGATATAAAGTTATCTTCTTTTTACATATATTATTATAAATAATTTTAAATATATTTTATTTTTTCACAAAATTATTTGTATTTAACTAATTAATTTGTAATTACAATAATATTATAATTAATTAAATAAAGAGTAAAACTTATTTTTAGTCTCTGAAAGATATATCATTTATTAATTTTATTTCTTAGAGATTAATTTTATCAATTTAATCTCTCAAGTTTCAAATTACTTACAAATTTCATCTTTTTGTTCCTTTTAATTTTATCAGTTTAGTCTTTTAAAAAGATCAAATTATTGTAAATTTAAAATTTGAAGAAATAAATTGATAAAATAAATATCTAAAAGATAAAATTAATAAATGATGTATTTTTGAGAGATTAAAACTATATTTTACTCTTAAATAAAAAAAAATCACATAAACAAAAATAAAAAAAAATACGAATTGAAGACAATTGCATGGTGAATTAATATTCATAAAAGCTTTATAAACACTTTTTATATCAATAATATGAGTATAATTAATTGTTTAATATCATCGTATGTATGTGGAAGATAAAAGAGAAAAGTCAATTGCCGGCGATAATGAAAGTTGATAGACTCTGAAGATATACCCCTTTCTTCCATGTAGCTAACCCCGCACCTTTGCAATCATTTGATCGACGTACCTAATTATCCTCTTCTTGCATTAACCATTACTCCTCCGTCATGATCATGTTTTTCCAACTCCAGTGTTTCACACCGCAACCCCACAACTCAAAAGCTTATTGCCTGTGATGTTTTTTTTCAACCAACCAGCATATAAAATGGGTGTCACGAAACTTAAAAGGAGATTGACCATTAGTTAAGAAGGTATCTGCTAATATATATGCTTTTTATTTTGATTACTGAAGTTTGAATTTTAGATTAATGTTTAAGGGAATTAAGTTTCTTAAATGCACCAAGTTGATATTAAAGTGTGTCATTAAAATTTTTCAGAGAGATTTAGTCTCAGTATACAAAAGAAAAAAAAAATTCATAAAAGCTTATCTTCAAAAACAAAAGGGTTGGCACAAGTTGCAATCCACAACCTATTGCTATCCTCTTCAATGATTGAAAAGTGTGGAATTAACTCCTCTATAATAAGATATTCACTTTAGAAGGTAAAGTAAGGAATATTAATCGTTAATGAGAAAATCAACAGTTAAAATCATAATAAAATACATACACGTGTATATAAATTATGAGATTATTAAAACTCAGTTCTTTGATTTTTTTATCTATGGTTAATATTACTTATTTTATTTTTTAAAATAAAACTCCTTAGTTTAGAAGAGTCAAATTAATCTAAAAAGTAGACATTTATGCAACGGACGTTACACATGTTAGTTACAGCTTATAGTATAACAAGTGTGTACAGTTTGAACCGTAAAAGACAGTTAAAATGTGTATAGAGATATAGAGTGAGTTGTGTGTTTAACATAATGCTAATTTGGTTGGCCTTTTGCTTGTGGTTCACTATAACTTGAATTCAATTTTTAGATTTTTTTTGGTGGGTCATAAAGCACTTAACGAGCTCGAGGCATGCTCTAAATTTATTAAAAGTAAAAAACATAACCTCAAGGTATAAAGTTACAAGAAAGGGTATTTATACAATTTTTCTTCACAATTTATGCACAAACCACTAGTCAACAATTAGCTTTCGGATTTTGAATCAAGCAGTTTCTCTGTTCACATTTCAATCGAATGTGTAACCCAGAATAGCACTCCATCGTGCGTATTTGGCCTAAAATTTTACATCCCATGAAGCTATATATGAAGCATATGGGCACCACATTCTGGTGTCTCCCCACTGATCTGTTCTTCTAGTTCAAGTTGAGATGCACGACTCACTACCAGAAATGGTAGAAGGAAATTTAGGAATATCTATTAATTGCCGTTGACATGTACACCTCAATAGACAGAGGAGGATGGTTTGTTATTAGTGCAGGAACAACCTTCTCATGGGTTCACATGGAGTGTCTAATCGTAGCTCGTGGATAGAGTTTCATGAGTTCTCTTTCAGAAAAGAGAGGCAGGTTTCAATTTATTAATAGCAAACCTTGGTGCCCTTGCCATGGAAAAAGTTTTGTCCCTTTACTTGGTAACTTCAGAACGAGCTTGAGTATTCAATCACCCACTTCTGTGATGAACCAACCATCTTAATCTTTTGAGGTTGAAACATGGACAATACACAAGTGTACTTTACCTTGTGTTAAAATTCAACTTGATTATGAAAAATAAAATACGGTAAGGATCAAATTCATAATCATCATAAAAGTTTCGATACTATATCATGAACTAATTATCCTTAAAATTTTAAGTTATTACGTAAAAGCACGTAAATGATTTTGTTTCTCGCATCGTCTCAATTCATAGTCACAATCACAAGTCGGCAACACCGACTACTGCGGCCTCAATAATGTTAATACCCAATGCTGCCACTGTCAATATTGTTTCCTGCCATACACCTCTATCCAATGCTCAGTTCTGTGTTGTAAAGAAACGAGTCTCTGGAGCATGTGTTCACTTCTACGGAGACATTGCCATTGCGTTACTGAATACTCAGAGACTTTTTGTGAGCGTAATTTGGGAGCAACACGATCAGGATTCTGAATTCTTTTTACTATTATTTGATCAAGATGCTAGTGCTATTTCCACACAGGGGAAAATGGATCATTAGATATATATATATATATATATATATATATATATATATATATATAGCAATGCAGCAAGCATATGTTACGAATTAATATTGTAAGTTAGTTTGTGGTATTTGTACGTGGTGTATGTAAATATATATCTGAAGTTATATGTGTGTGTGAATGGAAGAAAATTTCTCGAGGTCTATATATCGGTGTGTGTGTTATGAATGAAAGAAAATTTCTCGAACTATATATATGTGTGGAGAGTTCTGAATGAAAAAAAATTTCTCGATGCCTATATAGAGTAAGGGATGTTTTGAAGTCTATAAAATGCTTACAGACCTTTTTAATTTTAAATGAGTTACATATAAACCACTTCAACAAAAAAAAAGAGTAACAATTAGGCACTGAAAGTATACAACATGTAGCAATTAAGTTTTTTATTTATTATTTTATCAAATTTAACTGATAATTTAATTACACTTGATATATATGTGATCAATTAACATACTTTATTATTTTTTTGAAAAAAATAACTTATAAAATTAAGAAATTATGCATCTTAAATTAATATAAAGTTTGATTCTATAGTCATTTTAATGAGATATTTTAAAAATAAAGTAAAAAAATATTAATAAATCATATGTATATCACAGGTGATAAGATCATTGTTAAATTTAATGAAATATTAAATGAAAAACTTAATTGCTATTAGTTATATAATTTAAGTATCTAATTATTACTTTTAATTGTTAAAGGGGTATACATGCAACTCACCTAAAGTTAAAAGGATGTCTTTAAATTTTATCCTGTTTTTAACTATAGTAGCTACATGCATGAATTGGAAAAAGATTAACCACGAAGATTACCACTTCAAAAACCACTAGAAACAACATTCATGCACAATGACAAAATACATAAATTAAATATATTTAAAAAAATCTTTATTACAAATGACGAGTTCTAATTGACACAATTACACCAAATTGTTCCAATTCATTCAACTTTAAATAAAAAAGGAAAATACTATATACCTATAATTTTTTGTCAGAATTTTTAATAAGGTAATTTAACATACTTGTTCTATCACTTTATTTCATCCAATAGCCACTATTTTTGCTAAATTCTAACTATGTAGCATTACTTAATAAAAAAACACTAATTAATTAGCTAATGATATATACAAAGAGTAAGCTGCCATGGAGCTTCATTCTTGCACAAACCATAGAAGAGACAGAATGACAATGAAAGTAGTAGTACAGTATACCAGAAAGCATAATACAACAATCACTTCAGCTTAGGTTGAGGGATTTGGGTTGAAATCATAGGATATGCTGCGTTGATTTTTCTCCCTGTTTGGACGCACGCTTCCCAATTCATAGTAATACAGACGAATTAGGAGATGCAGGCATCCAAGCAGCTGGTAGCCAGGGCCATGCCTGAAGGTGTGGAATGGGTTGCTAGATGTTTATCACAAGAGAAGAATCTCAATGATCCACTTCACTATTTGCCTCAGAGGACACATGTTTAGATATATACTTTGCTCGTCAAATTTAGTTGCCTTCTTTACTTCCTGGTAGTACGGGGTTTGAAGTAAAGGTCCCTCACAAACTCACAAGTCACCATATCCTCATTGCGCATGGCTTCAAGACAAACAGACCAGCAGGCTAAGAGTGACAATGAGCAGAGCCGGGTAGTGCGCTAAGAGATAATTAAAAAAGAGGAAAGGATAGTTTAAATCAACGTGTTGCTAAATAGTATCAATTAAGGTCACGCAAAATTTTTAACCATACAATAAACGGATTTAGCCAATAAATTACCTATAATGAACCATGAATTTGAATGAAAAAAATTGGTTTACAATATGTCAATTATTGGTTAAATCAGTTGTGTGATCCTGATTGGGATTATTTAATAACACACTGCCCTAAACTGTCCTTTCCCTGTTAAAAATCAGTATAGCTCCAAAACATACAGACCAGAAGGCAGTCAAGCTTTGAAGAGGAGAAACGGTAATCCACCACCAAAGGTGATATCAAAATCAAATTTGGAAGGTCCTATTCAAACTCTACATTGACTGTTTTCAGGGTCCACGAACATTCTTCTCACATGGTAATATCAGAATCAATTTGGTAGTGTGCTTAAACACCACTCTTTCACAAAAGTTAGATGGAGATTAGAATTTCTAACTTCATGAATTAAGCAAATATGAGACAAAAACTCAGCAAAATCAGAATCTTTCTTTTCAGTTTTCATCTCAATTTAGGCATGACAGAAGTGCGAGATGAGTTTAAATAATATCCAACACAGCAGTAGCAGTACCTCAACAAACGGGCATTCGTTTCAATTAAAGCAAAGATAAACAGAGGTAGACAAAAGTTAGGAATAAATTTTGAAAGTACAGTAGTACACCACTTTATTATTGCCAACCAACATAACCTACGAGAGGTTTTACATATTTATTAGAAAATGCTTGAGGCAAGCTTACACCATTCAAAATTGCGGTTCATATAAGAAGGAAAAGCAAAGAAGCTGTTCATCTCTCTTCTCCAATGAAAACATTCTACCACAGCATTAATACAATTTTAACCAAGGTCCCACTCCAATCAAAATAGCTTCATGCAACAATTAATGCAATCAAGGAATGGTTCGTTGATATAGGGGCAAGCCTCCCAATGCTTCGCGCTCTGCTCTCTCCCTCTTCACCTGCAAAACGTGGGAAACAAAGCATTTAGTGACAATTTCAGCACTTACTAGGTTGTTCTTTTTTTCAAATTTTAGTTTCAAAATTTAAAAATTAAACACTTTTTGCTACATGTACGTAAAATTCTCACCAGTCTGCAGCCAACTAAACATCACAATTTACACAAGTCACAAGATACCGTTCATAATATCCACAAGAAGATAAGGGAAGAGAAAAATCCCACATATCGAAAATATCCACGGTCCATCTACTTCAGCAACTAGGTAGTTTCTTACCAAAAAAAAAGGCTACAAAAATGAAGTGTGAGAAACAAGAGGTCTTTTTTTTTTTCAGAAACATATAAATAATCAACTAAGTTATTATATTTTTTGAAATGATTTAAGTTACGTCCATATCAAGAGTGCAAGCTATTTAAGCAAAAAGCAATTAAGAAAAGGAGTGTCAAGTATATTGGAGCAAGAGGCATAACTGTGTAATGAAACTAACACATGGATTCACATTATCAAATTTTGTCCTCAGAGAGGGTTTTAAGGTAACGCATGGAGAATCTAGAAGTATGGAATTAGCCTCCATCAATTAGAATGAAACACCCCCCACACACCCACCACCTATTTAGTTATTTATATCATGATAGCACTTACCAGGGCCAGTATATCCTTAAGGTAGCTCCTGAATGGTGTTTGCATTGCCTGTCAAAAAGAAGAAAGATACGAGTGTTATATAAAATTTACATTGATAGTCCACAAACATGCTCGGCATATATGCACATACCAGACATGGGCATTAAATCTTCTACGATATGTTCTCAGAAACAGGATACATATATCAATGGATATTTCCAGAAAACGTCAGAACTAAGTAAAAACTTTTGTTGCCCGTATCTTGTAGGTTTGAATTAAAATAAATAAATAAATCAATTCAGCAACCTTCTTCAAATAATTTAAACTTAGTTTCCGAATGATAGCTGGATGAGAGTGGTGTTATTCCATGCTAAGAAGCTCCACATAGACACCGCCACACTTTGCGAGATTTGAAGTGTTAAGCAGAGTGTGTCACTGTTTCATAGCTTTAATCAATGTATTATAAAGCTAACATCAAGGTTCCAGTAACCTAATTTCTCTTTCCCTCGAACGTTCTTGTCATAAATTTATATCATATGTAAACACATTACATTACCAAGTCATATTAACTTGAAAGAATGATTCTCTCAATTCTGACATTCAGACTATTCCTAATTACTCGGTTCGTGCATATTCTTTTTGTATCCTTTTTTTTTAATCTATTCCACTTGTTGATGAAACTTAGACACGGTCACAATCCCATCTTGGCATTTCATCCGAGGCCAGTGAACATAAACCAAAACTTAATATGAAGGATTTTCATCCATCATTTTTTGAAACTGAAACTCAATAGTGGCAAAAGATCTTAGCTTTCCCTAACCCAGAAAGGGGTCGGGGTATCACGCATCGTAAACGAGTTATAGAAAACGACACAGCAAAAAAATTAACTTGGGTAAAATTATTGAATGGAATGATGAAGAAAATAAAGAAAACCATCGAATAGGAACAGAAACAAAGCACAAGACAAACCTGAAGATCCTCAGGGAGGTACTCGTGCTTCATGGAAAGGTCTATGGCGCGCTTCAGACGCTGGTGGCGTGCGTCAACTACCTCCTTGGGCAGCCGATTGAGGGCCTCCTTCACATCCAGATCGTAATACGGATCGTAGAGATCATCGTAGCGGAGCCCTAATTCCCCAAAAAAATTAGAAAAAAAAATCAAATTTCACAAATCAGTGACATGGAAAATGGTTGAAAGATTGAATTGGGGTTTACGAAATCGGAGAGAAAAGGAAAGGAGCAGGAATAACCGTAATGGCGGAGGCGTCTGGAAAGGGCTTTCATGTGCTGAGCTGCTAACCAGTTCTTCTTTGGATCCAGAAACGACTGCAAGAACGACGACATTGCTCTCTCCCTCTTCCCACTATGAATCTCTCGCGCGAATTCTTTGGCACTGCTCTGCTATGATGTTCTTTGGGGGCTCTCAGGTTTTTCTCGAATAATCGCGGAGGAAGGGGAAGAGCTTTGGCCACGATCGTCGGAGTCTACGACGATGACGTTTCTTGGCAGTGCCACATGCCAGCCACATGTCTTTAATTTTCTATCCGAGTTTTTTTTTTGGTCAGCTTTTTTTCCCTGAACTTTTTTTTGGGTACTTTGCCTGAACTTCAAAACAGGCTTTTTTTCTTCGGTCCTGCCTTACCTTAACCAAAAAAGGGCCTGTAGTCTGTGATTCAGTGAGATAGAACCCAGTACATTGAAAACGGTCCAAATTTTGTGATTATTGGGGATCGAGCAAAAGCATGTGTACCTTTTTTTTTTAAAAAAAAATTGTTAAATTTTTAATTTTTAATTTTTAAATATAATTACAAAAGCCATGACCTTTCATCTCGTACTTGTAGATCGCATACAAAAATATTGACCCAAAATGATCACGTGCCCAAAATGCTATCTACATAATTTTTGTACATAAGTATTTAAGTACCTTTATTTAAATTCAATAAAAAAATAACTGAAATGACAAAAACTGATATGTAGTCACGGTTGTGCAAAATTGTAATTGCAAGGTAACCAAAAACTAAAAGAAATAAAGTGTAATTACCCAAACGTGTATGGTAAAGTAAAAATAGATTATGTCTCAAACAAATTTTACTTGTAATACGAGGGACTCAATAATGTTTATCAAAAAAAATAATTTTCCGCAACCATGTAAAGACTTACTCCCTTTTTGAAACGAAGGAAAGAAAAGAAATAAAATAAAGATGAGAATAAGATATTTCATTTCTCTTAATAGAAAAATGAAATAATGAATATTCAATTTTTAAGGCATGCAATTTCTTTTATTTTTGAAATACTTATTCTATTCCTCATTTTCATTTTCACTCCTACTTCCATTCCATTCCTTTCATTTTTATGGTACCAAACATGACAAGTTCTGGTCTTCAAGTAGACTTTTTCTCATCTTGCTCAGAAACTTATTTCATGCTGAAAGTGTTCAAGTTTATTGAAGCATGAAAAGCATAAGAGCATGGATGAAATTAATTAAGCATGATCAAGAGCATGTCGGAGGGAAGAGTCAAGATCACGTACGTAGGTTCATAAAGCTTCCCTCATCCTTGCTCTCACTCAAAACCAACTTGTAAAAATAGACAAGCTTTGCACAAAAATGTTACAATACAATGATACAGGACAAGAAAACAACTAAAATGCTCAATAAATAGAAATATTATTAGTTGTGTCTAACAATTATATATTTTTTTAAGGAGATTTCAAAAGAGAATGATGGAGATGAACAATGCAAAATATCTGAACATATTAATGCAACATTCTTTGAAAATCATCTTGCTCCACAATATTATCTTTTCATCTTTGAACTAAGTACGTTCTTATTATGAAAATTCTTTTTATAGCCTGATAACTCATGTCTGAAATTGTAATGAACCCTTTCAGTGATTGTAAGTTATTTCAACACACAATTAATAAGAAAGTGATTTGTGTTGAGATATCACTCAGACTAACTTAGACAGACTAATGTTAAATAACACTTATCTAGTTTGAAGAAGTTAGAATAGATCAACACTTGTAATCCACTTTAGAGAAATTATGGTGGAAGAAAAAAGAATACTCGGTTAATGAAAATTTCTGTATCTTCATTGAGGATTGAAAATAATCTCTGTTTTGCCCAAATCAGTATATATAGTGGTGTCACTCTCTTTTCAACTCTTTCAAGTTTGAGTTTCAATTGTCTTTATTAATTACTTCTGCAATATTCTTTATGATTATTTGAACATGTTGATATTAATTAACATTAAGCTCTTGCTCTTTTTGTTTCCATATACTTTGATAACTGTGACTTTGAATCAACTATAATATTCTTTTTCGGTTTGCTTCTCGCGTTTGCCTGGAAATTCTAGAAAAAGGTTTTTATTTAGAGCACAACTCAACATTTTTTTTTTCAAAAAGCTTTTTCCACCTCAATTCATTTGTCACTTAATATATGCCATCATTTCCTTTAACTTTAACAATAATATATTTAATTTTTTAGTGCTAATTAACTGTTAAACTTGAACTGTTTAACATGCATGTCATTGGACTTTAACAACCATACTTGATATAAATTTTATATTTTGAGTACACTAATTAAAAATATGTGAGTGTAAAATTTGTTATGCTTAATAAGATTGAAATTTATATATATATATATATATATATATGTATGTATGTATGTCATTATACGATTAAAATGTATGACACAGAAGGCACAAATTGCATGTAGGGTGGTATATCGTGAAATTCGTGAAATCACATTTATTTTCTTTTTTTTTAAAATAAAAAACGGATATGCAACTTTCCTATAAAAAAATTGTTTTTGTTTTGTTTGTACAATAAAAGCATCTTCAAACTAATTTTTATATAAATTGAGATTAAGTTCCTCCGATCTTAAAAATGATTTTTTCATGTTGATTTGAGAAAAATTAATTCCCGATTGATGCCATAGTGTTAGGAATAGGGGACCTATTTTATTATTTTTTTCAGGTACAAACATGACCTTCTCTTTCGCAACCGCATCTTGCATTATATGAAAAATATTTTCTAAGCATGTATTGAAATCAAGTAATGTTATATTATTGAACAAAGCTAATGATAACAATTACTTAACAAATGAAATTTTTTTAATGATATGTTAACACACACACATATATATATATATATATATACATTTTTAAGAATTAGTTTGCTTGCATTGAACCAGAGTCTTGTGAGAAAGGATGAGAATAGATTAGGTGATCGATTAGGGATTTATATATAGCCTAGCTTATTTTTGACTTTACAAAGTCTGTCTTATTTATTATATAAGTCAAGTTTAAGTTTTTATAAAAACATATTTAATTAAATAAATCAGCTTATGCAGTTTAAAATATTTATTAAGTCTAATATACTGGCCTATTTATCTATTATTTATATCATTTATTATTATATATTTATATAATTTATTAAACATAATGTAATAATTTTAATTTAATATACAAGTTATTTAAAATTTTTAAGGTATAAGTTTATTAATTTAATTTAAAATTATTATGTAAGCAAGTTTTCAAATAGATTTGTAAGTCAGGCCAAACTTTTGTATTTTTACAAGAAGGTTAAGCCGAGTTTAAAAAAAACTTATGTTAGATAATAGGCCAAGTTCATGCTTAGTATTTTATAAAATAAGCCAAATTTATTTAAAGAAAACCTAACTTAATTTAGTCATTTTTTATCTCTATTTGTAGGTATGTCAATACATAATTTGATAACAGTATAATTTTTTATATTAATAATAAATAAACATTAAATTTATAAATAAATAAATAAACAAATACATGCAATAATTTTCGCTACAGTAAATATGAAATCAGAAATGAGATAAATAAAGAAAAAAGATAAAAAAAAAAAGAGAGGTGATTGGTACGCAGTCGATGCATGCAGCAACTTTCATGAAAAAGTGGAAGCGCCATGCATGAATGGAGATTGGAGAAGCCATGGCTATCTATGCGCTTGCCAAATGGCAAACGATGAGAGAGACACTTTGATTAACGTGAATAAGAATAGGAACGGTAGTAATAGGAAGACAGAGCAGCAGAGGACATGGCCTTCAATTTCAATCTTCTCTCACAAACACAACTCATCGAGGGATTTTGGGTTGGGGGCTTGGGGTAGTGACAGATGGATAATCAGTGTTCAAGAAAAAACGAACACTTTTAGAGGAATCACAAAACAACCATTTGGAAATCGCTGGGTTTTCATTTCACGCCACAAAATCAAAATGGCATTTGTAGCCAACGCCAACCCAAAAAAACCGAGGGTGAGAAGAGGAGGAGGAGGAGGAGGAAGTGGAGGAGAAGATCAGAAGCAGATCCAAGTTCTCGAGACCAGGGAGGGAGACACGCACGCGAAGAGGTGCCTCCCTTTCCTCTAACGGAAGGTGGCAACGAACAACATCAATGTCGACAAGTAGAAAGAGGACGAACATGTTTTCTGTGTTGGCATGCGGTGGCGACAGGGAAGCGGAAGAGAAAGAGATAGAGCGGATGTCCCTGGACGAGGGCAGCCTCAAGGACGACGGCAGCCAATACAGCCTTACCGGCATTCTTCTTCCGTCTCTTGGGGCGGCCGCCCACAGCTGCCGGAGACTTAAGCTCCGACCTTTCATTATCTCCCCATTAAGCCATCGTTACAGGTATGCATGCTTGTGTATCTATATATATGTGTGTGTGTTTATGTATATGTTATGATATGTATGATGCTGGTGCTTTAAGGTTAAGGGTGTGCGTGGGTTAGATTTTGTAAACTTGATAAAATGTATGTTTGAGAACAAATTATTTTTAAAAAAATATCATTTTTTTAAAAGATAACTTAGTAAGATTTTGATAATGAATTGGTTTGATAACAAAATCAGTATAAATTTAATTTTAATTAAAAGTGAGTTTGAATAAATTAATTTATGTTTAAAAAAATAATAAAAGAAAAAAATAATTACTTTAAAACCAAATGAGTTGTTGAGACTGAAATTACATTTGAAAAATTATACAAATGTTAAAACAAATCAAACAAATAAATAAATAAAAATTTATTTGAACCACTAAAAATATGCATACGTAGTGCAAATGCCCATCCAAACGTACCATAATTTAATCCCCTTCTATTTTTTTTATTTCAAGAATTAATCGGAAAAGTGTGTTATAAATAGTAGAAAGATGAGAATTGATGATTCGTTTAAAGAATGATGATAGTGATATATATGTATATGCTAATTAATAATGCAGAATGTGGGAGAAGTTTCTGGTGTTGTTAGTTTTCTACACAGCATGGGTGTGTCCATTTGAATTCGGATTCCTTGAGCAACCAAAGGGTCCTCTTTCTGTAGTCGACAATGTTGTCAACGGGTTTTTCGGCATTGACATTGTTGTCACCTTCTTTGTTGCCTACCTCGACAAAGCCACTTATCTGCTCGTGGACAACCCAAAGCTCATTGCTTTGAGATATGCCAAAACCTGGTTGGCCTTTGATGTCATCTCCACCATCCCTTCCGAAGTTGCTCATAGCTTATTGCCCACTCCTCTCCAGACATATGGCTACTTCAACATGCTCCGCCTCTGGCGCCTCCGCAGAGTCAGTGCCATGTTTGCAAGGTAATGTCAAAAGTTTCTTTCCTCTGCTGCTTCTCCTCCTGCAACTGCATTTAGGGAGGGACAACTTATTGAGGACAATTCACATTTCACGCAGTTGATTCATGAAAACTTTCCACATAAACTTGACTAAATCACCAAATTGGTCCCAGATTTCAGAGAGTTCAGAGTTCGTCATTTAAGTTAGTTCATTTTCAAGACTAATACGATCACTTCTAAATCTTCTGGGGACTAAAATAACAGAATCATCTATCAGTGGCCACAGATGAAATTAAAATTTTTGAGGAACTAATGTGAAATAACCAATTTGGTGATTTAGTCAATAAACTTTCATCTAGTCTCCCCATCTGTTTGTTTTTCTGAAGGCAACTGATTACACTCATACATGGGCTTGAGTCACGCCAGTTTTGCTTTGATTTTACATTTTCTCTCACATACTATCTTATATAGGAACTGATTAGGCTATTCTTCCTTTTATCCCTTTGTTGTGTCAGATTAGAAAAGGACAGGAATTATAACTATTTTTGGGTGCGCTGTTCAAAGCTTATATGTGTGAGTATTTATTTACACAGTCAATTTCTTGGTAGAGATGAGATTTAAATAGTATGCAGCAACCTATCTTACGATTCATATGATGCCTTACCTTTGTAGGTCACTCTATTTTCGGTGCATATTGCTGCCTGCTTTTACTATTTTCTTGCTACAGGGCGTGACCCACAAACTACATGGCTTGGGCTTGTTCCCGATGGCTCTGAGAAGGATCTGTGGGGACGCTATGTAACATCAGTATACTGGTCCATAGTGACTCTTTCATCAGTTGGTTATGGTGATCTGCATCCTGTAAATACAAAGGAAATGATATTTGGCATTATCTATATGCTTTTTAATCTTGGACTTACCTCATATCTCATAGGAAACATGACCAACTTGGTTGTTCACTGGACAAGTAGAACTAAGAAATATGTAAGTATGTTATGTCTTATCCTTTTGTTGTTCACCACACTTTATTGACAATTCTAGTTGAACCTTCTGAGTTTCAGAGTTTTCTTATGGGAAGAAAGAAAAGAGAATTACATTTTCCCCCAATTTCCTGAGTGGTTTGTGGAATCCATTTTCCTTGAAGTCATATTGTTTTTTTTTTCTTTATGTCTATCTTTGTGGGACTACTTGATCTGTATAGCATCTGTGGTCCATTTGTGCTTATATGAAAGGATAACTTTACTTCAGTTTCTGACAGAAGTCACTCTCACACAAACTTGTATCCATTCAGTGTGTTTGAAGCCCCCCTCCCCCTCCCCCTAAGAAAGATTTGTATGCTATTTCAATGCTGGAACTCCTAATTAGCATTCTGTGAATCTGAAAAAATTATGCACTCCATAGATTTATCGACAATTTCCACATCAATATCATGGCTCTAAAATTCCATATCTGGTCTATCTTTCCTTTCTAAGAAGTTCGTTGATTATACTTTTGAATGTGTTTCTTTTTTTCTCGGCTGCTTTTTGTGGCATATCAGAGAGACGATCTCCAAGCAGCAACAAGTTTTGCCCAACGGAATCAGTTACCTGTCCGATTGCAGGAACAGATGCTTGCTCATTTGTTTATGAAGTACAGAACTGATTTAGAAGGACTGCAGCAGCAAGAGATCATTGATACCCTTCCAAAAGCCATTCAATCAAGCATCTCACACTACCTATTCTATTCACTTATCGACAAAGTGTACTTGTTTCATGGGGTGTCACATGACCTACTTTTTCAACTGGTAATCTTTTTGTGTCTGCTATAACCCAGTGGTGTTAAAAACAGAACAGTGAAAGTTTTTCAGAGGTGCAACCTTTTGTTTAAATTCTTTTTATCCTGTGTTTTGGTTAAAGAAAACCTGAAGTTTTGTGGGAGAAAACTTATTTTGAAGCATGATCTGTACTCTGTAAGCTTGCATTGGTAATTAATTAGCCCCTAGACAGAAATAAAAAAGAATAAAGGAGTTTCTCTCTGCACATGTTTATTAACTAAGCAATCTCTTACATTAAGTTGGTCCAAAATATATACCTTTAACTGATCTAAGCTCCAAGAACAATTATTTGTTTGTTTGCTTCTTGTTATTCCTTGTCTTTTTGATGAACAGACTGTTTTATGTGCATATCTTGAATTGTTGTAATTTGAAGGTCACGGAGATGAAGGCCGAGTATTTTCCACCAAAGGAAGATGTGATTTTGCAGAATGAAGCACCAACGGACTTTTATATAATGGTCACCGGTGCTGCAGTAAGATATCATATTCCTCTTGATCCAAATTGCTACAATTTAAAAAATAGGAGAGTAACATTATTACAATTGAAACTAAGGAGACCAAAACTTTAACTGAGACATTTTTATTTTAAGACTGATTAATTGTCTTTCTAATGTATATGAAATATGTAATTTCTCAAATGTCTATTCTCTATTTAACTGTTTTTGTAAAAAAACAGTACAAATCTGAACTTTCATTTTCTTGTGATTAACAGGAACTTATCATACAAAAGAATGGAATAGAACAGGCAAGTTTGTTATTATTAGCATGTGAATCATCGTTGCTTTGCTTTATCTGTTGTCATGGGATGGACTACCTGAAGACTTGTTTCTACGACTAACAAAACTTGTTTTGTCTGCAATGAGTGCCGGTTGTCGGAGAGGCAAAGACAGGAGATGTAGTTGGAGAAATAGGAGTGCTATGTTACAGGCCACAGCTGTTTACCGTTCGGACCAAGCGATTGAGCCAACTTCTGCGTTTGAATCGTACTACATTTCTAAATCTTGCTCATTCACATGTTGGAGATGGGACAATTATCATGAACAATCTTCTTCAGGTATATAAAAGTATCTGAGCTCTTACGGTTTTTGTTTTCTTCTAGGATTGATTTTCAGTTTCTTTTGCATATTTTTTACTCCAAGAACCTTTTGACTTTGTAGTTTCATACGTATAACACTTTTTTTATTACTCTTATTTTCAGGTTCCATAATCTTTTTGTTTTCATTTATTTTTTTACTTTCTGGTCCAATGGCATAGACTGTAGAACAAGCTGCTAAATTTATCTTTCTAAAAGCCTCCAACACTTCTCCTATTTTGGACCATTATTTGAAAGGTTTTCTTACTTTTGATGGAGACATAAGCTATTGGATCTCAACTTCATTGCCAATCTTTTAACTTTTGAACAATCTTTCTTCTGAGTTCTGACTATTCTACATGCTTTCATAAGTTAAGCGTACCAATTAGGGGTATCTAAGAAAATCTTCTTGGACTGGAGTATGCTTAACAAATAACAACTCACCTTTCAGTTATTTTGTACTTTACATTTATGCTGAAATTTGCAAAGGTGCTGTCAAGTATTGGAAAAGAACCCCTCTGAGCTCCAGTTGTATGTCCAGCTATGTGCATCTTAAAAAGACTAGAAAAAAATGTAGATTTGGAAAATGATTCAAGAAAACATTTGTTGATGATGATTTATTTTCTACAAAATAAGACCATGATGCAGATTGTTTTTACCAGATTAAGATTTGTTACTATGTAGTTCTATGAGAAATTTTATTATGTTGTGTTGTGTGGAACATTATTCCTTGGCACAGGGCTTGGGTGCTTACCTCACATCTCTTATCGAGTTTTAGCAATAAAATTAAATCTCTTCCATTTTTTTTTTTTTGGGAACTGAAATTGTATAACTGTCATTAGAATTAGAATTCATTTTAGGATATAAAAACACGGTTTTGGGAGGAAGCAAACTGCTTTTTTCCCATGGCGGAGATTTTTGTCTATTAATTGTGATATGTGCTGTTCCTTGTTGCAGCATTTGCAAGAATCAAAGGACCCAGTGATGGATGGAATTTTGATAGAAATAGAGGCCATGCTGGCTCGGGGCAGAATGGATTTGCCTATCAGTTCATGCTTTGCAGCAAACAGAGGTGACGATATATTGTTGCATCATTTGCTGAGGAAGGGTTCAGATCCAAATGAAGCAGATAAGCATGGAAGGACAGCACTGGTTTGCAAATCTTCTTTCCTCAAGCGTGAACACATACACAAATGTGCACAAGTATATTTATAGACACTGTACTAGGCACTTACAAACTTTACTTTCACATGTGACAGCATATTGCAGCTTCTAAAGGCAGTGACCATTGTGTAGTTCTGCTTCTGGAATATGGGGCTGATCCCAACAGCAGAGGTACACTTGGGACTTGTTTGAAAACTCAATTACTGCTGAAAATAAAAAGTTTTAGCACTACAAATGATATAATGCTGTTTGTCAATACGTTCCAAACATGAATGCAAGTAAAGAAAGTGAAGAAAACATTCAGGCATTCAGCATTGGGAGGTCATTCAAAGTCCTTAAAATCAACTCTTTCCTTAAAAATGAATTATTTTGTCCTCACATCATGAATTCATTGCTTCATTATTCATTATTGAAAATTTCTATGCTGAATTTCAGTGCTAAATCATTGTTTTATCAACACACCCTTAGTGTTATTACTTATTGGAGATAACTCTTACTTATCAGTTGTTAGTGATAACAACTTTTTTCATATATACCACTGATGAAGTTTCTAACTGCTCTTATTTTATACAGATTTAGATGGAAGTGTTCCACTGTGGGAAGCAATGATGGGTAGGCATGAATCTGTCACGAAACTTCTGATAGACAATGGTGCAGACATATCTTCTGCTGATGTAGGCCATCTTGCATGCACCGCCGTGGAGCAAAATGACCTTGAACTACTCAAGGACATTGTCCAATATGGTGGGGACGTGACAAAGCCCAGAAGCAATGGAACCACTGCACTCCATGCTGCAGTATGTGAAGGAAACGTTGAAATAATCAAGTTCCTTCTGGACCAAGGAGCAGACATCGACAAGCAAGATGCCAGTGGGTGGACTCCTAGGGCTCTGGCAGATCATCAGTGCCACGAAGAGATCAAAAGCATGTTCCAGAACATTGGGGTGAACAAAAAACTACCTGTGATTCCAGTGTCAAACGGTGATGGCGTTGCGAGGTGTAAAAGCGAACCCACTATTGTGCCTGCCCTTTCCCAAGGAAGCGCGCTACCCAATCAAGAGTTGACGTGGTTCGAAAATCAACGAAGGCGAAAAGCCAGCCCTTTCCATAATTCCTTTATTGGGATAATGTCTGCTGCCCATCGTGGTAAGTATGCATTTTTAGAGTTTTTCTATGTCCTTTTAATTTTTTTTAAATAATCCTCTAATTATTTAATAAAATAAGTATTTAATATTTTAAAAATATAAAAAATATTTTTATTTTATTTTATTTAATAATTAAAAAAATTATTAAAAAAATAAATTACAAAGATATAAAATTATTCGCATTGTTAACGTAAGGGTGTTGCTATGTTACTTTTTTTTTTATGTTACAAGTAAATTTCACAATTTATTTTTTTATTTTAAAAATAAAATATTTGATTTTTAAAAATTTTTAATAACACATATACGGAAAAACTAAAATTGTTTAATTTATGAAAATAAAAAAATTAAATAATTTATTTTTAAAATAAAAGTTTAAATAATTTATTTTTAAAATAAAAATTTAAATAATTTATTTTATTAAAATAAAAAGACTAAAATTACAAGTAAATTAAAATAACATTAATAACTAATAAATATTTGACTGATTAACTTAGGCGTTGACACCAAAAAAAAAAAAAACAAATAGGCACCAATATTGGTGATTTTAATTTTTATGGTATCTTTTCCAAAAGCCCAAGAAATAAAGCAAGAAAAATCCTTAAACCCATGAATGCCTCAAGATACAAGAAACAGAGCATGTTACAATTTATTTTTTTTCGAATATACTTGGGAGACAGTTCATTCAATTAAAGAATGAAAACATTATATCGGTATATCCTGAAGTTCATTTCATTGCTTTCGTTTCATTTATGCAGATAAAAGAGATCACACTGCACCTCATAGCAATCGCACTAGTGCAGCGAACGTGCGTGGAGTATCAGCCAGAGTAACGATTAGTTGTCCAGAAAAAGGCAAGCATGCTGCAAAGCTTGTTTTTCTGCCCAAGTCCTTCCAAGAACTGCTAGATATTGGTGCCCAAAAGTTTGATTTCTCTGCCACCAAAGTTTTGACCAAAGAAGGAGCTGAAGTTGAAGACATAAATCTGATCAGAGACGGTGACCATCTTGTTCTTGCACGGGACTGAACACAGAAGAGGACAGTGCGGGAGCATCGTACCACTATGACATTTTCCCACATTTTTGCCACTTTTTGAAAACCAAAAAAAAAAAAAAAACGAAAGAAAGATGTTTCTTGACATCTTGTTTTAAAAGCAAGAAAATCAAAACAACTTTTTCAAAATGTTGTATTCTTAGAACACCTATTTTTACCGTGGCACTTTCATTCGTTAATGAATATGATCATGGTTTTAAATTATTATTCATGATTATAATTATGATCGTAATATTATTATTGTGAAAGTTTATGTAATTACAAGGCAATTAGCTACTACATTAACTCTATATCTATATTTTATAATTATTTATAATTTTTATAATTATAACGTAATCACGATCACAATCTAAGACTATGGATACGATACATTTGCTTTCTTCTTCCTTCTTCGCTGTTGCTCAACTTGGTCTTGGTCTTTTCTCTATGTTTTTCTTTACCGTATGTAGAGGCAAGGATGAGAATAGAACAAATGTATTATGAAAGTCTTGTTTTCTTAGGAAATTGGTGCTCTTGATGAATTTATACAGACTTGAATTTAATAAATGTGTCCCACTTCTTCAAAATCCTATTTAAGATGGATATGCTTTATTTTTAGTAAAAAAATTAAATAATATAAAATATATATAAACTCGTACATTACACAAAAGTGATAACTAGTTATTAAGTATTTATTAGTCATTCATTATCATAATAAATACATAAAAATCATAAAATATAATTAATAATTAATAAATATTTAATAATTAATTAGGATACCGGTATCCTAAGAAAAATGAATGTCAAACAAGAACGGATCCAGTAAATTTTTTTATTTGTGAAGGGACCAAATGGTAGGTTCTAGACTTGAAATCTTTTTATAATAAAATAATTCTAATTGTTATGTATATATAATGAATGAAAAATAATATAAGATTATGTCGCATTCATATATTCAATTTTAAAATTGGACTATCCCTTCTTCAAAGAATAGTTACTATTGAAACATGAAGAGTCAAATTAGATAATATAAGCAACAATTTACCAATTAAAGAAATACTCATATCAAAAATTTAAAAATACTATGAAACATTTGAGGTAGGTGATGTCTGTCAGAGCAAATGACAAAGCTGAATTTTGATTCTAATATTATATTAAATTTCAACTCAAAATCAATTAGCATCAAATAAAATTATTTAATTTATATATAAACTACACTTTAAAAATTAAAACATACAATATGAGAATTTAATATAGTAAATTATTTACCTTTTTTCACTTAGGGTTAGATGTAAAACTTTAACTTTATTAAGGGTGTTTATGTGTGTGTGTGTAGAAAAAGATGTTTCTACAACAACTTCTTGTATCTTTTTAATTTAAAAACAGACACACTTTTCAATATTTATTATCTCTTTTTTTCTTAATAAAAGAGTTGTAAGGTATTTGATGTGAAAATGAAGTGTAGAAATAACCAAACACAAGGCCTTCGTCTTGTCTATTCCTTTAAAGAGACTGACTTAATTAAGTCATGCCTATATTAGTTTTTCGCGACCCGATCAAGAGAAAGCATGATTTTTAATCTGTTCTTCCTCTGTAGAGTTGAGTGCGGTTTCATAGATGGATAGGAAGTGAAAGTGGAGAAAAGAGACTGGAAGGGTAGTTTGTAAAAGTATAAATTTACATTTTTATTTTTTTATTTGTACTTAAATAAATAGTATTGATTTTTTTTTTGTAAAAATTGGATATTAAAGTAGGAATTCTCTTTTTATTTGAGGCCTAAGCCTGTCAGATGTCCTGACCTGTTTGAAGGTCCTAATGCAACGTAGACTTTCAAAAAGTGAAGTCATGCCTACAAAAAAAAGTTTATACAACACCATAAGTCAAGGCCAGTGCGAGACTTAACTAGTGTCTAATACATGTTTAGTAAAGTTTAATTTTAAAAAAAATTATTTTTATAAGTTATTTTAATAAAATTTTAATTATAAATTATTTTTAATTATAAAATAAATTAATCTAAATATGCATTCATCTAACACGGAAAGAAGCTAAAACCCAACATCTCAAGGCCACAGAAATCTGAAAAGCTTCAATTAGACATGGCTTTACAAAATCACCAACGGAAGCTACGTTACTGAAATTGGAAGCTCATCACAGAAGCATATGTAGTGCGTTTGCCAATGACCCAACATCTGCCACGATTCCCGTCGACATCTCTTCGCCTATTGTCTCCACCATAGCAGTTAAGCTATTCAATTTGCTGTTTTATGCAAAATTAAACTAGACTTAATTAAGTCAAAACAGACTGTATTGTCAATTTTTTTTTCTTATTGATTCACTGATTTTAGCTTATGTAATCCAAAATTATTTAAATTATACAAAAAAATTGAAAAAAAAATACTTTGAATCTCTATGCTCTTTCTCTCTCTGCCTCTATCGTTTTAAACTTTTTAATTTGAAGATAATTATACACACACACTAACACACATTTATAATTATATATAACTTATCTTATTTATTTTAAATTTATTTATGATGCCATCTAATTGAATCGTAAACTACTGTGAATGAAAAGTTTAAAGAGAAGAAAGGCTACATTATTCCAAAGTCAGAGTATGATACAAACTTTAGCGAAAGTTTACAATAATACTTATATAGATTGCCTTTAATGTTAAGATCAAAATTCCTTTTCAAAAGTTATAGGTTCATGGCCATGGGAAAAAAAAAAAAAGACAAAATTCCATTCCATTCACGGCGGCTGTTGATTGTTAGGAACAAAAAATATCATGCATAGAACTTTGGCCAGTTTGCTTTATCTAAATTCTAAATACTAGCTCTAAAAAATGTTCTTACAGACTCGCAGAACAAGTGTTGAAAAAGAAAAAATAATGGAGAGAATGTACTACGGACTTTATCTATATTTTAGCTTGAAAACAAGTATAGTATTTTTGAATTTTCTCATTTGTTTGCTCCTCCCCCTTTCTTTCTCATATCATACATCACTCTCTCCATTCCTCCTGACTCTTTTTCTGAACTTTGCGGCCAACTAATGAAGGAAAATGACCCATGATCTCCACATTCTAATGTATTTTCCTACAAAATATTGAAGCCTTTTTCAAAGTTCAAGTGATTTCTCACCCATTTCTCTTTCCTTTTGCATTTCTCCCCTTCCCCCAATTGAATCCTTTCTTGTTCCACATATGACTATATTCAACCGTAATTGACTTTACAATAATCTTGAGCATTCCTTTCTAGAGGAACATACTCTTATAGCAAACCCATTGTACATGCTAACAAAAGGCCAATGAAGAGAGGCTTCATCATATTCAGACAGCATCTTCATGGTAAACCTGTCCAATTCCATGCCATGATTCAGCTAACACACTTCATCATCCAAAGACAAACATAACTTTAAAGGATTGTATTAGTCTTTTGCCTGAAAGTTCCTGTCGTCACTGAAGCTGTGGCCGAAACTACGGTTTCTATTATTGAAGCTTATAGTTGTAAGTTTCAACTCTCCCCTGTTGGTTGTTATCTTATCTAATATCTCTGCATCATAGTAATCTTCCGAGCCCTCATCAGTATCAGTATCACCTCGCTCCTTATCCTGATCAAACATTTTCAAGCCCTTGGTTAAAAAAAACTTGATTGAAATTTGAAAAGTAGACACAAAAATGTACAAATAAAACACCGATTGTTTGTCCTAAGAAGGAATGAATAATAAATCGTACTCTCAGTGATATGCTTTGGGGAGCATGTGGAGCACCAACAATTTCCTCATACTCAGAAGCATCTAATTCCTGAAGATGGTTAGGCTTGAATAGCTTTGGAAGCAAATGCTCTCTTATACTTATGAGAAGGAAGAATGGTAGGGGAAACAATATTCCGCCTATCGGTATCCATGTCACCCAAAAACAAAACAGAAAATATGCAAACTGTAATAGTGTAAATGCAGCTATGGTCTTGAATGGTACTGACTCCACGAATGAAGCATGAGAACCTTCCAAAATTCTGCCCAAAAAGACATACATTAGAACAATGACAAAACTGAACACGTGATTAGCTTTATACAGTATATGAAAAATGGCACTTGAACACCAACTGAAAAATAAAAGATCTCATCATTCACAAATTCTTTCAAGAGTGTGCACCCCTTGTGAAAGTGCTTAATTATATTTTGCACTCTACTGCTAGATTATTACTTTTGCAAATATGGAAATAAATGTTTCCATCATAAAGAAAAGCAAACTTTGAAAGCCATAATTAATCTCTCAATTTCAAAACCATTATGTGTTAATTAAAATTTATAGAAACGTATAAGGTTACTTACTTGTAGTGCCGGCTTGGGGTGATGAAGAGAAGCAATATCCTTTCCCAGAACTGATTCCCTGGGAGACTATCAATTGCCATGTAAGCGAAATATCCCCATAGAACTGAGGTAGGTATCCTTTTGATAAGAGAGATGGCTAAAATTGATACGCCAATCAGGAGGGATTGCAATAAGTTGCTCACTCTTTGCTCATTAACCCGGACAGGTAGATAGGCATCAATGTGTTTCTCAAGATCAAAATTTTCCTTTGCACCATCCTTGTTATCAGATTTCATTACAGCCTCCTTCAGATTGTCCAACTCTTTAACCTAGACCAAATTCAAAATGTTGATTAAATTAATCTTGGACATTCCTGCATACACACAGACATGCACAACTATCAGGCCAGCAATACTTACGGTAGGGGCTGTATCCATTTCTATAAACACAGCCTGCATCTTTCCGTATAATTCAGAGTTAGTCCTTTGTTGCTTAATGCATTCCATGGCGCTTTTTACCACCTTCTTTCGGATCAACTGCAAATATATGAAGTAATATAAGAATCTAACTAAGTTGATATTTAAGAATCAAGAGTCTTGAAGCAAAATATGATACTTACCTGCCTCTTAAGAACTGCCAAACTCTTTGTATGCATAGGGGATTGAGGAAGGACTCCATTTGATGGAGGAAGGCCAAGAATACCGCAAATTAAAGTCTAAAGATCATAAAGATATGTTAGGAAACTTTATCAACATGGAATTAGCATAAAGCAAAGCTCTAGGAAGCAAGATGTTAGACAAAAAATATCATACCATTATTCCAAGCAGGAAAACATCATAGTGGTAGGCAGATGGTTTTTGAAGGTTAAATTCCTTCTGTTGAGACATCTTGGAAGCTACACTGTGATCAAAAAAGTATAAACCTGCTATCATCACAGCTGGGATAAATGCACCAAAGATATAAGCCAAGGGCACCTTCCTCATATCCTGCAGTTTGTAGTTAACTGTTAGATGGTTATTAAGATTTGCATAACACGAAATTATTCACCGCTTGTAGTTCACAAAGCTGAACACACATGTCTTATCTAAAAGCAGAGTGCATGCATAGAATAATGAAATCAACAGAAGTGTGAAATCAGTATATTTTGCTAATTAAGCTTCCCACACCAAGGGTCTAGTTAAGTTTCAAAAGAATGTACTTTAGGTGAAAAAATTATATTTATGTGTATAACAACACCTTCAGTACTGTCCAGTTGTAGAGAGACCCCGATTCCCAAGGAAGTGGACAAAATAGCCTTCTAGGAACACCAGCTGGAACTTTGCTTGGAACACTGTAAGATAGTGCAGTCCATAACACTACCATCATTGGAACCCCATAATCTGCAATGAAACCCCGTAGCCACCCTGCATTGAATGCCAGAAGGAAGATAAAAGTAGCAATCAGAGAAATTAAGTCTAGATGAAAACATTTTGTTTATGGTCTTATCCGATAGATATTTGGAGTTCAATTACTTGTTCCATATCGCCATGATCTTGCTCTTCTGCTTTTAAGGGCAGTGAAGATTAACCCAAAAGAGAAAATGATTGCAAGTAATCCGTTTGTATACCGCCATTGGAAATGATAATCCTCTGACAACCGATTTTCAACCTTGGGTATGCCAAACTCACTTATTAATCCCTGCAGTTCAAACAATTATCAGGTTGAATCTTAGAGTGTCAAATTCATATTCTATCTTGCTACGAAGAGGAAGCAATACCTTTATAGCCTCTTGAAGGAAAAGGACAGTAATTAACATGCCAAATAATTCCTCTGCAATTCTTGTAAACCTATTGATAACTGTGCACGCGTTGAAAATTGCAAGTAGAATAAGCAAAAGTGCTGTCCAAACACAAACCCTGCAACACAGAAGAACATACAAGTTAGAGAAAGACATACTACAATTCAGGAATTGTATGAGAAC
Organism: Castanospermum australe; assembly: GCA_019955255.1. Lineage (NCBI taxonomy): Eukaryota > Viridiplantae > Streptophyta > Magnoliopsida > Fabales > Fabaceae > Castanospermum > Castanospermum australe. Next base: position 697,189 of record NSJW01000337.1, on the reverse strand, counting down.
AATGAAGTGATGGGGAAGCCAAAACATAATTATAATGTTAAATGTCGTACCAACCAGCCCAAGCCAGAAACAGTTTGGCACCCAGTTCTGGCCTTTTTTTGCTGAAATTGTACAAAATAGTGTACATTATAACAGTAGGTTCAGCAACTCCTAAAATCAACAAAGGCTGACCACCAAATATTGAGTGTATAATTCCGCAAATAGCAGTAGATGCCAACGTTTCCACTGTGCTCAAGCTTCCATCTGTAAAAACATGATATGGAAGCTCGGTTATAGAACAGCATACATAATATCCACTACAAGCCTGAAAATAGGTGTAGCTCTATATTTCTGTCTTCAACCATTTGAAGCTATTGAGAAAAGAGTTTTACCTGTTTCCCTGCTAAGTTGCTCTCCAAAAGCAATAACAGGGAGAGCAGAAGCGAAGAATATGTAGAAAGTTGGCGCTAATATCCTGGCATTAATCAAAGAACCATAAATCAGAATTGAGCAGACATGAAAAAAAAAAAAAAAAAAACAACAACAGAGGAATTCCTAGTATGGAATGTGTTGCCCAAGATAGACAATAATTACCTAACGCCAGAACAGTTTGCCCAAAACCAATCTTGTTTATAGCATTTAGCTCTTCCTTTGACATCTTGAATTATTCCCTTAAATGGTGTTCTGATGTTTTCCATAGCTGATGCAAGAAATTATGCAAATATTAGACATATCAACTGAAAAATTTCAGAAAATTGATTACATTTGAAGAAAGAAAGTATGATGTTTTGAGAAGAACTATTGACTATTCAAGTCCATTAGCCTATAACAAGAACAATGGAGGAAATGAAGCGCACTCATGGCTGGTGGTGTGGTGTCTATGACAGAACCATAAAACAATCCAAAAGGGACACAAATTCAAACTTCAGAAAAAAAGGGAACTGAACAGTTGGTTGGATCCATGTGATCGAGAATGCATTTCAATTGCTATATGAATATTCAACACAAGCGAAACAAATTTACAAACATCTAAATATGAAGGAAATTTTGGGATACAGGTAAAACTCTTTTCTTAACCAAGAACCCATGTAGCTTAACTAAGTAGGACTTGGATGGAGAGAAAAGAACCGAACGTAGAATGAGATAAATATCAAATGGGGGTAAATTACAAAACCGCATTTTTTTACTGTTGCCATTAATAACCATAAATCTCGATGAAACTTATCTGTTAAAAGGAGAAGAAGAAAGAAAAGTTCTGTTCCGTCATTTCAATGTAAGGTAATGCAAATGGGTGCTCACTTTTCAGTTTTCAAGCAAACCAAAACGAAGAACCTTTAAGCAGCAGCTAGCCACACGTATAAAACGCAATGGCAAAGGACAAAGCCAAAGCATGACTTGCATAGAAGGGGGAAGAAAAACAAAAAGGATAACAATGAACATATATTTTGCATAACAATTCCACAAGGAAATAGGAGGAAAAGAAAAAGAAAGCTGAAAAGACGTACTTCAAGTGCGGGTCCAGGTGGACCCTCACGAACTAAAAGAACACAATGAAATGCAGAATGAATGATGCAATGCCAATGCTAGAGGATCAGATCAGGGAGCTTGAGGTGATACGTCCCGGCCAAAAGGTTGCCGGAGAATCAAGATTACAGAGGGTGGAGCTCTTTCTGGGGATTTTCTCTCTCTAGCGCAGTGGGCAAGAGAGAGAGAAAGAGACACCGGGGAAGGGAGAGGGGTAGCATGCAAAAATTAGAAGGTTGAAAAAGCAAAGGCGGGTTTTGTGGGTCCCTAACATGGGAGATCCATTTGTAGTACATCCTGGGATACCGGATAACTGATAATGTGATCCCCTCCAGTTGGTCCAGTCCATCACCATCTCACAGGTAGAGATCGCAATACGGCAGGTAGGAGTGCGTTTACCTTCCAAAATGGAGTAATGCGTAAATGCTAGACACACATAGAAAAAATAAATTGAATTCATTTAGAGTCATTGAGATTATTGAATAAAATAAAATAACATAAATTATTTATTTATTTAAAAATTAATAAATATATTATATTATTTTTAATTTTTGATAAAATTTTCTTGATTATATAATATTTTTTTAAAATATAATACAATTTATTTTTATTTTTTATTCACTTAGGGTTTTAAAAATTAAAATTCTAATTTATTATTATTAAAATATTTAAAATCTACATCTTATTTGTCTCCATTCTTATTTATAAATATTTTAAATAAAATAATATAATAATTAATCTCAATCTTCAAATTTTATTATTATTTCATATAAATTAAAAAAATTTAAAGAGACATATTTTTATTACTTTTATTTATAAGTTAAATAAATAAATTTATATAATAATATTTAAATTAAAATATATTTTAAGTATAAGTGTAACGTAATTAAAGAGTAAAGAGTGAGGTAGGATGAATTGTTTCAACCCACACTTACCCCGCCTCACAGAAAAGCACAACCTTAATTCGCCCCTTGCACCTGCGGGACGGGTTCAATAGCCGCACACAACGGATTGAATTTGTCATCCCCATGTCTCTCGTTGCTTTATTGGTGAGGTCTCAGTCTCGACTTTCTTGGAAAATGTCTCCTAAGTCCTCAGCTGTACATGTTGGTGCGGACTGTGGAGAAGACATTCTTGTATAAATAAATACTGTGTAAGATGATAATATTCTTATCAATAATAATTTTATATTTTTAATTGATTAATATAATAATTTTCTTAATTATTAGACCAAGAAAAAATACTAAATACACAACATTCAATACACAACTAGTGTTGAACGTTAACTGCTAACAGTAGACACGTAACAAATGTAACGGCAAAAGTTAAACCCACATCGGATTAGAATTAGAACAAATTAATTTTTTTAAGGGTAAAATATAATTTATATTTTAAAATTTATCTCAATATTAAATTATTTTTTTAAAATTTTTTTATTTCATTAAACTCTATTAAACTTTAATCTATCTTAAAAACGTTAATTTTGTTTATTAAATAAAACAGATATTAACATCTAGTTTTAAGTTACACTAAAGTTTATAAAAGTTTAGTTAAACAAAAAAAATTTCAAGGAAAAAATCTGATATAGGAGTAAACTTCAAGAGTATAAATTATATTTTATCCTATAAGATCTTCTAATTAAATGGTTATGTGAGGGTAACTTCTATTTCATTTAATAATAAAATTAATATTTTTAAGTCAGACTAAAATTTAAAGAGTTAGTGAGATCCAAACAAAAATTTTAAGAGAATAATTTAATATTAAAATAAATTTTAAAAAAATAAATTATATTTTACCCTTTTTTTAATTTAGATACAAGTATTTTTAGCATATCAAAAAACAATTGTGTACATGTTACTATCACCCCTGCGCTACGTAATGAGCTTAAAATGAATTATATATCTTCTAATGTTGAGAGACATATTCCTTGCGTGTGTATTATATTAATCTATTACCATACAAACATAATAATGTGAATCATTCACATTGACCCAAAATTAAATCAAATTATACAAATCAAAGATTGATTTATCATATTTTTAAATTAGTAAATGGAAAAGGTGAATCAAACTTCAAACAAAAAGGACCATAAAAAATTTAAAAAGAATACAATGCGATTAGAGACAACATTTGAAAAAATAAAAATCAATTGTTACGAATTTAATTTTTTCTTATTACAGGATTATCTTGTTGAAGAGATAGACACAAGCTTTATTGTATAGGAACTTACCATGATAGGTTATAAAAATCTATTAATTATATTTAAAATTTGTTATGTTTTTATCTCTTTAACGAGTTATGTCTATTTATAAGTGGTTGACGGTAGTGGTTAGCGTACCATGATCATAGAAGCACAGCCAAAATTCAAATATTATAGTTATAATTTGAAGAAAAACTTCTACCACTCTTTGTTCCATTTTAAAAGAAAACACGAGTTACCTCTAAATTTCATCTCCATTAAATTCTTTTTACCATTTCTTTATGAAATAATGAAAATTGATTACACACTGAGAAGGAATCATCAAGAACATAGTTAAGCGCCATTCAAATCACCAGAAATGTAACCAAATAAACATAGAATAGAAGTCAGCACTCTGCATTTTAGGGATGGCCCACATGGACTTAATCTTTAATCAATTGAAAGCATTTGGATTAACTCATGCTCAACTTATATTGGGTTTGATCCAAATTCCTAATTTGAAGATGATTCATTGATTATGGAATTTGAATCAAGGCAGAGACTGTTGGAGTTTATCCAAATTTCTATGTTAATGATATCGATAGTTTCTTATTGTAAATTGAATTGTTACGAGAAGATATAATTCTAGTAGGAAACTATCTTTACTTAATAAGGAGTCCTTATTTAAATAAGGAGAGTGTGGGGACCACACAAATTCTCGTGAATTGTAAATACTTCTATCTAGAAATTGTTTGGGTTATAGGAATGAGAACAAGGATGAAAGGGAAAAGATTGTGAGAGGTTATAGTGTTGCATAAGAGTTGGTAGAGATGCATGAGTAATGATAAAATAGTTGTGAGATAAAAGGAAATTAATTGAGAGTGCTCGTCAACATTATCCTGTAATGTTGTTTTCACAGAGGTATGTTGGCTGAATCAAGTGAAATATTTTGTATGATGCCATTTCCTAACAATATGTATCAAAAGTATGTGAAAACTGAAAAGCGGATTCAGTGTTCCCAGCAAGTTACTTTATAGATATTAGAGGAATAGCTTTGTATTCGAATTGGTGCATCAGAAGCCATTGGAGTGCATGTGTGCACGATCAATTCTGACTTGAGAGATTTCACCTACAATAGAAAGCAGACGCATAAAAATGGAAGAATGGACTAGCATTTGGCCATTATAAGGTATGGCAATGGAGTAGATCAGGGTAAATTTTTCACTACCTATCCTTGCCCTGTTCGTTGTGATCTACAGGGATCGTTCTGTCCAGTCCTAACCCATCCCGCTCTGCCCCGATTGTCACATTTCTTTATATAAAATTGTCACATATTAAATCATTAATTTATATTTACAATATGCTTTTTAAATTAATTAAAGATGATATTTTATGTTTTTAACATAGTTACAAAGATAATTTCATAGATATTGTACTGAAATTTTGTTGGAATTGAATATATATGTGTGTGGAAAACAATTTTGCCATTTGCCAGGATCTAAAAGAATTGAGTGAAATATGCATGTATTATCTTTTTCAAAAAAATCAATTCCCCATTAAATTCTATCATACAAGAGAATAAATATTGGAACCCAATTTAAAAAGATTGAATTCCCATTGTACTCAATTTTTTTCTAAAATCAAGTTTTAAAAAAAAAATGAATGTCCCTATAATTACTGCCGACAACCCATTGAACCACTCCACCCACCCTGCATTTTAAGCCTCCGTTGTGGGAATTATATTGAACTCAATATAAAAAAATATTCGTAAAAAGTTACTGCTGACAACCCATTCAACCTCTCCACCTACGCTGTAATCTCCATATAAGTGACTGCTGACAACCCATTAAATCTCTCCACCCTCACTGCATTGGTACTCTTCCTTCACCCGAAACGTTCTCAACCTTATTGGGGATTTCGGTAGTTTGTGAGCATGGTTCTCTTGGATCTAATGAAGAATATCTCTGCCCTCTTTAATGGCCATCTGTTTCAAGGTGGCGTTTAATCTGAATATCCTGTATAAATTTAGCAGAATGGGCACTTTCTTCCTCTTGCTGGAATGTTTTCAGTGTACAGAGTTGAAAGGAAATTTCTTCTTCTTGCTGTATGTTTTCAATCTACAATGTCTATGAATGGTTCTCTTAGTTTTCTTTTGTTAATGTTTTCAATCTGCATAGGGTTACAAAATTTGATGAGCTTTTTTTCTCTTCTTTTTTTTTTTTCAGATTAAGTACCCATGGATACACTTTTTTTTAAAAAAGTATTTTTCAACAAAAAATATTTCAATAAATTTTGAAGTGTGTTTGGATACAATTTTTTTAAAAAATAAAAGTTAAAGTAAAAGTTTATTTACCTATTTTTTTAAAAGTCAGTGATCTTTAACTTTTGAAAAAAGTAGAAAGAAAAACGATTTTTCATATAATTTTATAACAAGAATATCTTTTACTTTTATTAAAAATTACGTTTCATAGCATCTCTTTTTCCTCCTTGTAAATCCTATTCACATAAACCTTCCTAAGTAATTCTGTGAATTACATTTTAAATAATGTAACTTTAAACTATTGTGTCATAATACCTTAAATTAAATTATGATCTCAATGACTATACTATTTAGAAAAAGTAAAATAGAACAACATCAATAATATGTTGTTAAGCATTTGAGTACACAATTAGACATGTTTGTATTATCTTACGTCTCGTTTTTTATAACGTTATTATCATGACATATTTGAAAACATCACCGTCCCTATTATACTAGTATTTTATCATATCTTACATATTATAACTCATCATATCATACATTTAGATGTCTTTTTAAGTAATTTTGATATAAATAAAATATTTTTATTCTTTTTTATCTAAATAAACTTAAAAGTATTTTTATTATTTAAAAATATTTCTTAAATATTTTATTTAAATATAAAATTATTTTTTTATTAAAAAAAATCTATTAAAATAAGATATATATAAAAAAATATTTTTTTAAAAAACTTATCCAAACGAGCCGTAAGTGTTCCAACTCTTCATTCTTTAGGTATGTCCACATTTTGTGTTACTGTTGTTTCATTTTTTTTTTGGGAAAAAAAATCTTTGTGTGCTTTCCATTCATCTACGTTGAATATGGTTATTTTTTTTCTTTGTATGCTTTCCATTCGCCATCTCGTCTTGGTATTACTGGTCTATATTGAATCTGGTATTACTGGTATGTGTTGAACTGACATAGCGTGTTGAATCAAAACTTCATTGGATTCCTTGATAAGTTGTTGAAGTTGTAAATAACATCATCAGCATGAGCTTCCGTATTGATGGTACATGAACAGGCGCCAGAACATAATCATAAGCGCATGAAGGAAGAAAATCCACTAAAATAAATTCTTCCTGCGCAGAGAGTGATAGATACCTCCAGAATAAAATCAAGTAGACCTTAAGGGATAAGAATTACCCAATAGTTATAATTTACCTCAGCTCTTTTACGAATAACATCTACAACGTAGTTAGCGACATACTTCAGTGTCAGCTTCTTAGCAGCAACCCGAAATAAGATATTTACAGGTCAAATCAAATATTTGATAAACAGGCCCCTCATCAATCATGTATCACTTAATCTAAGTAGAAAAACTGAATAAGGAAGTGATGAATGGGGTGAAAGGGATGTGATGAATGTTGGAAGTTATTAGTCACTTAACCTCCATTAAGTATTTACACACCCGTTCTGTATTTCTATATCATGGTCTATAAATAAATGAAGTGATTATTTAGGCGCATGTGGAAGCAAAATTTGGATTATGTCATTCATTTAATTCTATTTCTTTGCTTAAAAAGCTGTTCCAAATAGTGTGATTATTGAGCAGTAGATAGCCAATTAGCAAACCTTAATCAAAAGATGAACATGGATGCATTTTCCCCTGGAATGTGCAAACACTGGATAAAATGATCAAATTTATGACAAACCTTTTCTCCAATAATAGTAATACCTTCATCACAGTTTATATCAAACATGTGCCATTGCTATTATTTGGTTGATAATTTTAAAAGGAGTTTGCGTCATTTGTTTTTTTTTTTTTTGTCATTTTATATGTGTGGCATTTGCTTTGGAATATATTGTTTTTATGGATTGATATGTTGTTTGAAATAAGGTTGTGCCACACTGCCATAGCCTCCATCCCTCCTAGTAATTCTTGTTTTTTTTTTCCGGCTTTTCTACGTGTTCATTAGGTTGTCTTTGTAAAGTCAATAAGTCATGAACATCATAAAGACACCGTTAAAAAATAGAAGAAGCATGTTTCAATTAAGATATACTTTTACAAAAAATCATATACTTGTAAGAAGTTATTCATGAAAAATTATGTTTTTAAAATAAATAATCATTCATAAAAAATTATATCTTTATAAAAGTTATAAAACTAAAAGACACAAAGATAATTATTTAATTATTTAATTAAAAGTCATCAAAGTAATTATTTTAGTTATTCAATTAAAAGTTATAAAGATAATTATAGCAGCAAAAGATACTTTGGTAAGAATATGAAATTAAATAACTGAATCATTAAATTAATTCTTGAAAGATAATATTAATTTTACATTAGACTCAAAAAAAAATTAATTTTATTGTCATCTTTAATAGATTATTTTATCATTCAAGTTAGTTTCAATATAACTGACTTTTAAATATTTTAAAAATTAATTTAAAAAATAAAATGATTTATCAAAAATTACAGATAAAATTAAAATTTCTCAAGAACTAAATTGAAGTTAGTGAAATCTTTTAGAGATCATTTTGTTGATTTAGTCAAAATCAAATAGATCTATAACCACTATTTGCACAAGCACCCATTTGGTTGGGCAATTATGAAATTAAATTAAATGATTGTAAAATTTATGAACTACCTTATGCATCACATTCTTAGTGTGCTTTTGATTAATTATTTTTTAAAATAACTTTTAACACAAAAGAAGTATTTTTTTAATCTTTTGATCACTTGTTTGGATAAATAGGAAAAAACTATTGCGCAAATGTTAATACACTATAACAACATTTCTTTTACGATAAGCTCAATTTCAAGTATGTACTTCAATTTTTGCTGATAAATTATTTCAATAATTCTTTTTCGATAAATTATTTCAGAATTTTTAAGAGAAATTATCTCATTTGCCCTCCAAAATTATTCAAATATAGTAAATAAATTTCTAAATCATTCCATACCCCTTTTGATTGGTTTATTACGTACAAATAATTTTCAGATACAATTTAAACAAAATTCATCATCATAAAATCACTTATGAATTAACATATAAACTAATTTAGTAATTTTTTCATAAAAAATGTTATATAATCAGAATTTTTTATCATAATTTTTGATAATGTAATTTAACATATTTGTTAATTTTTAGGTAGATGAATAATTTTTATTACTTTATTTTATCTAATAATTATTTTTAATTTTTACTAATTTTATAGAAAAATTTAACTATTTTTTAATTACGTAATATTATTCTTTTTTACATTTATTTTTCTTAAAAATATTTATTATCCATAATCATTTTTTACATTTTTTTTCTCATAATGACAAAGCACACACTTATGCTATAAATGAGGTTGAGATTGGGGGGTGTGCCCCACTGCCACAGCCTCCATCAACCCAAGTACTTAAGAAAGATTTTTTTTTTTTTTCTGGTTGTCTTTCAATGCTTTTCTACAAAAGTATGTTTCAATTATAAGATACACTTTTATGACAAGTCATATATTTATAAGAAGTTACCCATAAAAAATTAAGTTTTTATAATAAGTAGTTATTCATAAAAAAAAAACTAAAAGACTTAAAGGTGATTATTTAGTTATTTAATTAAAAGTAACCAAGATAGTTATTTTAGTTATTCAATTAAAAGTCATAAAGATAATTATAATACTAAAAGACACATTTGCAAGAATACGAAATCTAGTAGTGCTATAAGTACTATTTGCATAAGCACCCATTCCGTTGGGCAATTATAAAATTAAATTAAATGATTGTGAAATTTCTAAACTACCTTATCCAATACACTCCTAGTTTGCTTTTGCTTAATTATTTTTCAAAATAACTTTTAGCACAAAAGAAGTAAATTTTTTTAAAAAATCTTTTGATCACTTGTTTGGATAAATAGGCAAAAACTATTGCACAAATGTTAATAAACTATGACAACATTTCTTTTACAATAAGCTCAATTTTCAAGTATTTCAATTTTTGCTGATAAATTATTTCAATAAATTTTTTTTCGATAAATTATTTCTGAGTTGTTGAGAGAATTTATCTCATTTGCCCTCCAAAATTATTCAACTATAACAAATAAATTTTTTAAACCATTCCATACCTCTTTTGACAATTTATTGCATAAAAATAATTTTTGATACAATTTAAACAAAATTTATCATCTTAAAATCGTTTATGAATTAACATATTCAGATATAAACTAATTTAGTAATTTTCTCATATTCAAATTTTCTAAAAGTCTATTATATTCACAATCATCCTTTACATAATTTTTTTCACAACTACAAAGCACACGCATATACTATAAGAAAGCGAGCTGGAAGTGCAATTGTGTTGGATATTTTTGTGGTTGCCTGATTTGGGGTTGGATTTTGTGTTATAAACATGCAGTTCCCCTTGAAAATTTTAGATATATTTTATGGGTTTTGATTACAAGCAGTGATAGCAAATGATATTTAATTTGTTATTCTAGGTAGAACTGCCTGAAAAATAGCTTGTGTATATTTTTTTAATTTAAAGAAAGTGCCCATAATTAGTTGTTGATACTGAGAAAGTACTTTCACATAAACAGGTTGGCCACAGTGGATGTGTAGTTGGCTTTCATGAAGGACTGTGTTTGTCTATTCAGCCATAGTGGTTCTGTTTTTTAGCTTGGTATGGTTCATTAAGTGATTTTCATTTGTCTATTATTGATCCATCTATACATTGTTAGAATTTAAGTATAGGTAGAAGTATCATATGCAATAAGAATGCGCTAATTGAAGATGTGGGACATCACATCTCTTGTAGTACAAACCTTGGAGGCCAATTAGCTTCAATGGAGGTATAGTGGGAACAATAAAGTGTAGTATGGTCTTATAATTTGAAGTTGTGGATATATGGAGTGCTTGGTAGAATGGCAAATTAATATTATGGAAGTGGTTATAGTACATATCACTGTGGATGGGTGGGGCTTTTTACTTGACATTGCAGCATGGTCTTTTCCATTTATGTATCCAAAGAAGGCCCAAAGAAAAGAAAGAAAGTTAGATTGAAATGAATAAGATTTTTGTGAAAGAATGATCTTCTTAGTTTTCATTTCAGGAAGCTAATTACCAGTTATTGTATATCTTAAGTTATAACTATAATATATGACATAATAGAAGATGATTAATATCTTAAGATTTAACAGAAGATGCTTAATAGCTGAAGATTATCAAAGGAGTCAAAACTGTTAAGCTAAATGTTAAGTCTCTAACTTTTATAACTTACCAACATTGTCATTTACAACTTTAAGTCACTAGCTATCAAAATAAAGGTTAAGCAGAACTTTAGAAGCTCATTTTACTCAGGCTTTTGGAGCTCATTTTCCTTTAATCTCCATATGCTGTTTGACTTAGGTTCAATAGAACCACTTATTTAATTATTCTGCATGAAAATGTAGTAGAAATGAATAATATCTAATGTAGTAAAAATAAAGCATTTGAGCTATATACGGACTATGTCGTACACTACGAAAGATTAATATGTAGAGTGACATATTAATATTACAATCTTGTAAGTAAGAAAATATACTTATAATAAGCCTTTCTTCGAGATGACATTCTAAATATAATTGTGGCCAGATTGATATAAAAAATTAATGAAGTAATTCATTTTTTATTGCATTTTGCCCTAGTCTGGAAAAATACCTTATGTTCTTTGGTGTTGAATATGTGCTTGCTAGGCTGCTAGCCTTAGGGCAAGCATTTTGAGTATCCCGTGCAAGGCACGGGCTCCTCACAAGTTGCCGTACATGTTGCTGGACTAAAGCATCAACGAGGCCCAGACCCAAGGTTAGTGGTTTAATTGAATCCCCGTTGACTCCGATGTCGACTTCATCTGCTTTAATTGAATCCCCGTTGACTCCGATGTCGACTTCATCTGCTTTAATTGAATCCTCTTCCACCTCGTAATTAACTCCAAAATCTTACATCCTTCGTCCATCTTACGCAGCTGCCATTCTGACACTTGGTGTCTCAAATTCAAGTTCCTGTCGTGGCGATGATGTCAGATGCGTCGCGGTGGACACTCCGAGCAACATGTTCGTGTCAACAAAGGAGGCAAGGCAACTTGGGATCCGGATGGGAACCACGTGCCGTACGTGCGGATTCAGATCCAGATTAAGGTTGTCATGTTTTATCATCGCCGCTTCAAGGGAGGGCCCTACTGTATATGGATGTCCTCTACTCCCCCTTCCCACTGCACAAGTGCTTCTCCTATTGTAAATCTCTAAATCAGTCTTCTTCTATTTCCTTTGTTCGTTTATTATATTAATCATTCTTCTAGACTTGTGATGAGATTTCCAAAACTATTCTTTTGGAACAATGTTTATTTTTTTTCTTTTTTATACAACTATCTAACATTTAATTTTTTTTTATTCCAAAGTCTTAATATATTTAGTAGCAATTTTTTTTTTCATATTTATTTTGGATAATCGCCAGATAAGTAGGATGTAACGTAAAAAAAAAAGGAATTATTTTTTTAAAAGAAAAGGGGAATATTAGTAACATAGAAGCGTTGGTTAAGAGTTACAACTGAAAATTAATTATCAATGCATGAATATGGATCAAAATGTGTACTAATTTTGATGAACTTTCAGGCCTTGTTTGAATATAGAATTGTAAAACATGTTATTACATCACATTCCATTTCATTTCAACATGAACCTTTCCATTCAGCCGCTACGAAACATCCAATTCCAAACAAAGCCCGACGGCCCACAATCCGCATCCGCTATCCTATTTTTTCATCACTTCTGCCGCACATTGTCATCTTACAGTGTATAAAGACACGATTTGATACTTGCCATTGAATATGGACGGAAACATGTGTATGGTGATTAACATCACTAAAAAAAGAATAAATTAAAATTACTTTCTTTAATTATACTCGCTATAAAAAATATCTCTTACTGGTTATCAGTAGTTCCGTAACCAAAACAAACTCTCAGTTTCCAATCCGCTACATTTGCCATCGAAGGAGCAAGATTCATCTCTTCTTCCCCACACGACCCCATCGTCACCGGCATCAACTGCATAATACTGGGTTCAGTTCTACTCTTGGTCCCAAATTCTCACGTTCGATTTCTTCTTCCTCCTTCCATCTAGTTCTGTTTCTACCTGTTTCTCTGCATTTGATTATCCCAAAACATGGGCTACTTCTATTATTTATGTTTTTGTCGAGTATTTTAATTTCTTGTTCACTTTCTGTTGCAACGCGATGCTGCCAATGCATGTGCTTTCTGTTGTTTCCTTCTCTTAAGTAGCCGATCATTGAATTTCCGAACCAACCCATGTTCATTTTCAAATGATGAAGGAGATAAGGCTGCTAAGGTTGAATTTCAAAGTTGGTTCTGTCCTCAGCACATCTAGATTTCTGTTACATACTAATCTCGAAGAGTAGAATGTAGAAATTAGGTATTATTTGGTCAATTTAGAATATAGATTATTATTAATATTTTATATATAAAATTTTATTTGAGAGAAGAGAGGAAAAATACAGCTGTAATGAGGATAAGATATCCTCCCTAACATAAAGCCGAGATAAAACAAAGACCATGAAAAATTCAAGAGTGAAGCAAAGCAACCTTGCATACCAAAAATTGGAGCTCCCTTGAAACAGCTATGAGCAGGACAGAATTAGGGAAGCTGTAAAATTCTCGAAATGAAAAATGTTTGCTTGTAAGCATTTATGCTTAGCATAGCAGTCTGGAGTTATTTATCCGAACACTTTCACGGAAATCATTGCTGATTAGTCCTCTTTGATTCACAACATTGATAATTCACTTCACACTTGCTTGGCATGACAAAAACGGAGTGCAGCTCATTGAATCATCTGATAGCCTGTCTATGTCATCTTGATAGCATGTTCCTCTTGTACATTTTTCTAGTCTTTGCAATGCAATACATCAGGTTATAAGCATAGGGTACCTGTTTTGCTTTTTTTAAAAAAAAAAATTGTTCGGCTCTGACTTCACACTACTGGTTAAGAATGTGTATAAGTGGGTGAGCTCTTTGTTGATTATTGATTATTGGCATTCACATCCCTCTACTTCCTTTGTATTTTGCAGCAATGAATAAGAAACACCGTGTCTTCCTAATCCTGTTTCCCTTCCTGATCTCATCACCGTTTATCAGTCCATGTCATGCTGATCTTGGCACAGCATCTCGGTTGAGCCCTCCCTATATTCGTGAGTGCTACACCTAGTGAAATGACACAATATATATGGTTTTTGAAAGCCATTAACTCTACCATAATGAGATTTTGACATCCTTTGTTCTTTCTGTCCATGTGTTGTGATACAGCCAACGATTGTGACTATGATGAGTCACAGTTGCCGTCCAGCAACATGTTCGCCGCAGCAGGGGAGGGAATATGGGACGATGGTGCTGCCTGTGGGAGGCAGTATCTGGTGACGTGCACAAGTGCTGCTCCTCCTGGAACTTGCCTTTCTAACCAGACTGCTCAAGTCACGATTGTTGGTCGAGCTCCAACAAATGCTTCTCAGCCATCAAGGAGTGTCACTTTGATGGACCTCTCTGGAACTGCCTTCGAGGCTATTGCAAATGCTTCTGCTAACTCAATCAACATAGACTTCAAACAGTAAGTTAACTTCCTATGCCAGTTGTTCTTCACTTCCATTTTTGTTTTTCACTATTGGCTTTGTCTTCCTGTCTCTATCTCTTACTAGTTGAAAGCACTTGTGCATTAGAGTGGTGGATTTGTTTTGACTTGTTATACAGGTTTGAAAACTTTAATTTCAATCAATTGATTATTTAAAACCACAAAATTGAAGATTTATATGAGATTGTACTTGAATAGCCGAAAAAATACAACCATATTGTAGAATGTAATAAAAAGTAACAGTAGCGATTTTGTAATATAGTCAAAAGTATGAGAATGAAAAAGTGAGAAGTTAACTTGCACAACTGGTCAATGAGTGTGCAAGTCATGCACTAAGCCAATTGGTGGCTTGTGTTCCCTGCAAATTCCCCTTATAGACTCAAGCCAAAGCAAATGTAAAGCAAAGAGAACGTAAATGGATGGAATCTGTAAATCAGCGAATGCAAAAAAGAATACAAAAGAAGACTCACCAATTAATTGATAGAAAATTATCAATATCAGAAGTGTGCAGAAGTCATGCAATAAAATAAAACGAGAGCCCGAGAACTGTAGCTCAAGTGGCACCAGGTCTTAGTTGTCCTTTATAATAAAAATTAAAAGAGAGAGGATTGAAGGGGAAAGTCACGTTCATTCGTAGGCAGATATTCTTAATACAACATCCTGTGCAAAACAGTTTACTCTATCTTATAATAATCTTCAAGATATTCTTTATGCACAATGCAACTAGTTAGATGTATAATGTATTATCAACATATGTTGTATTTGTTAAAATGATTTATATTATGTGAAGTACGTGATGTCATAAAAAGAAACTCCTTTTCATGTATGATCTGGGGGAAAATGGAGCAACACAAGTCTCTAGAAATTACTGTCAAGTGACTGCACATACTTACCCAAAGGATTTGGTTTTAACTATCTGAAACAGTTTATAATATCTTAAGCAACAAAATATGTATGAGAGCAAAAGAGAGGATTTATGAACATAGAATATCTGCAATACCAATAACTACAAAACATAGCCAGAAATATGAGCAGAGATGAAAATAAAGGGGAAAAGGGTATGATATGTCTGTCACTTTATAAAAACAAACCTTGAGTTATAGAAAGTGTAAAATGTAAGCAAGTCTATTTTTGTTCAAATAGGTAGTATAACAGATTTAGAGAGCACTGCATACAGATTCAAATAGAGTGTCATACCATATGCAAGATAACCTCCAGTCAGTTTGGAAACAGAGTATATTTACAACTCTTTCTACTAATAACTCATATATACTATTGCGTAATCCAAGCTAATAATTCAACTCCAATCGTGTTTTCTAAAGTTTTTCATGTATTGCCTGTTTTTCACCAGAAGAAATGGTTGAGTGATTAATTTCAAAACCTATTTTGCTTTTGAGTGATTAATTTCAAAACCTATATTGCTTTGTCCATTTGTTAATATCATAAAGAGAAAATGATTTTCAAAAAATTGCAAATAAATGATTATAGAATATAGACATAGTAGTTCAGAAACTGATATATCAGATAAAGATATCTCAACATGAAAAAGGGAGGGGAACAGAAGACACAATACTAATACATTATCAAGGACAGTAGTTTCATAAAATAAAAAATTTATTGGTTAGGAAAATTAAAGGGAAGAAATAAAAGGTAAATTCTTTTCTATCTAAGATTTAATGGCAATCGCTAAAAAGCATCACTTTTGTAACTCTTGCAATTTAAAAGAGTCTACCATCATTGAATGCTGTTTCTTTATGTAACCTTCCAACGTGAATGGTGTATGATTGGTATCTGAAATCACTGAGCTCTTCTTTTTATTTATCTCAAATTCTCCATATATTGGGTGACTTCCCTGCTGATCATTGGAGTTATCAGCTAGAGGAATCTCTGTACATGGATGATAGATGCCCTCTCACGTGAGGAAGAGAGGTGAGGTAGAAAGGAATATGCATTGTTACAGAGTGAGTAGATTTGTTAGACACATGGCAGCAAAGGAGAGAGAGAGAATGTGAGTGGATTCTGTACAATGGGATAAAGGTGAGAGGGGAGGCTCAGTAGAGGCAGGAAAATCGTAAGAGGGAAATTGGGGCCTTAGGGCAGGGAGGAAGCTAGCCCCTCGAAGAGCTAGCCTAGTATCTCGGTTTCCTACTTTTTCTACTTCTGCTCTTGTAATTTTCTGGGTTTGATTTTCAGATTTTCTTAATAGAAAGGAGGTACCTATCAATGGAGAACTCAAAGAGAAAAGAAACAGAAACAGAAACAGAGCAGAGAAAAAGAAATGCAGCACTTCGAGGGTCTGCCTCCTCCCCAAACCTTTCCTCCCTCACAACTAGCATGCATCCTCTATTCTAAATTCCCACCTTTATCCATCTCACTATCTGAATCCCCCTCCTCTCTCTCTCTCTCTCTCTAGGCCACTCAGCCATTTGGTTATGCTCCTCAACATCATGAATATTTCCCAAAATTCCGATCCTATTCTCATTACCCATTAGACACCCTCCTCCTACAGATGTTAGTAATAGGAGGATATCTATGAATGTACCACATCCTTAGGATAAATTCCTTGCATTATATTTTGTTAATAACAAAAAAAAAAAAAAATCCATTAATTCTGAAATATTTAAGCCTAACAACATTTGAAATATACTGACAAGGACATTGAAAAATGTATTCCAAGTGCCAATGTAGTGAATAGCTAATACTTTTTTTTTCTTTTCACCAACTGCCTTCATAACAGTTGCACCAGACCAAGCACCTTAAAATCCTTTCTTCATTATTAGTAACTTCAAGCCAATTATTCTTCTGTGATCTTTAACCTTATACCTTCTTGTATTCACAGAGCTTCTGTCATTGCTGCCACTTCCCATAGTCGATGATGTACAGTATTCTCTATTTTTAATTTAAATAGTATGAAATCCTTCAATAATGAAACTTAGTTAGAAAGTATTTGCTGTAGGCATTGACGATGCTTCAACAGTTTAGCAGTAGATGACATATAGAATTCTACAATCAAAAGACATAGAGAAATGCATGAATGTCTTTCCAGATCATATCAGGCTATGCACTTCTAGCAATATTTCAAAGTTCACGAATCAGAAGAGGACATATGCAAAAAGAATAGACATAAAATGTCCGAAGAGAACAATTGAATCAGTAATAAAAATAGACACCATAAAGTTGTATCCCTATTTCTCTTTCCTTGTAGTTGTGAAAATTTTGTAAATGCCTTAACTATCCATGTGCACTCTAGCCTTTGTTAAATATTAAACAACGAAAACAGGCCATGTGCAATGGCAATAGTTCATTTGCCTACTATGTATGGTAACAACTATAGGTAGATATAATGACTAAAGAGATGCAAATAACTAAAGTCTACCTTAGTTATTGATCTCCTAATGATTAATTAGTTCTCTAGCATTTTTGAGGTTCACAATAGCAAAACACCCCGAAATTGAGAGTGGAAAGAAAAGCATACTTAATTTGCCCTTATCTTGATGTTTTTATGGTAGTAATAGATTTGTTTACTTCTTTTCATGCTGTGTTAGATTCAGTATAATATAGACCAAGATTATATGTTGACAAAAATGAATTATGCAGTACTTGACAAGACTTCGAAAAGTTGCACCTTTCTTTTTACCAGGAAAATAGATTTGTGCATGTTTAAGTTAACTTATTTTACACTAAAAAAAGCTCCAAAAGCTATCTCTTGATAGTTTTTTTAAAAAAAAATTCTGAAAACAAAATAAGTTAATTTGAACATGCTAGGAAGAGCTGCATCAACAGAGAATAACTAAGAATTCATCTTATGCCATATTAACTCTGGTATGTTAGAAACTACTATGAGGATGATACAAGGACAAGGAAAAAACTGTTGTGCTTTTCTGATTTGTTCTATGTTGGACACTGAAATATTTTACTTTTCGAATTGCAGGGTCTGAAGAGTGGAGCTAAATATTAAAATTTAGGCTTAATTGCAGTTTTGCTCTGTTTATTTTTTTGAAAATGAATTATTTGGTCTTTTTATTTTCACAAAATGAGTAGTTTTGATTCCTCCATCTATGTGCTGTCAAAAATTTGACAGAAAATGTTGACATGGCATTAAAAAATTATTTTTTTATTCTAAATAAGTAATTTAAATTCATTTGACATGATTTTCTAAATACTCATTAACAACCTTATTTTTATTAAGGTTGATTTAGGTATTTAGGAAGTCATGTACATGTCACATGCATTTAAAATGACTTATTTAGAAATAGAAATTAATTTTTTTAATGTTACATAATCATTTTCCGTTAGGTTTTTAATGTTACACTAACAAAGGCACTAAAACTATTCATTTTTTTAAAAATAGAGGGATCAACTGCAATTAAGTCCAAAATTTATGCAATGATTTATAAAGGGAAGAAGGGAATGGATTGAATATTCTAGACTGCTTTGAACCTTCTGTCAGGAGTGGCATCTCTCTTACAAGTACTATTCACAATACTGGTTTTTAGGTGTGTTTCCTCTCTTAAACCTAGAGCTTTAAAGATGGGTTCTCACCCATGGGTTAACCTAGCTCAACCCGTCAAAATAATGGTTTGGATTGCTTAAAATGCAACTCACAAAAGAAAGGGTCATTTTGACTTGGTTTACTTACGTGAGTTGCTTTAAGTTTGAATTTTTTGTTATTTTATCTTGTTAAATTTGGGATTTATGGATATGTGAGTTGATGATTATGACTAATGAATTATAATGTAATTTAAATTTGATGATTATTGCATGGTTTTAGACATTTTATAACAAGGTTTGGTGATTGTTTAGTTTATTTTAATTTTTTTGTTTTTGTAAAATTTTTAATTTTCTAGTAAGTGGATTGAGTTGCATTCATTATTTTTCAGCTCACTTTTAACGTGGGCTAATCGGCTCAATTCGCATAACCTCCAACCTATTTTGCTTTAAAAAAAAAAAAAAAGAACCCTAAAACCCGCCTTATACATGTACATGGAGAAAATTTTTGTTTTTCATGTTTTGTTGCAATGAAAATTGATACGGGTGATCCCAGCAGCTAAGATTTTTTGAATATTAATGCCAATATAATTTGGAATATTTGGCACTCACTCACTCTGTTCTACGCCTTTTGTTAGTCGCAGTGAATCACGCCATGTACTCTCCATATATAGCAAAACTGATGCGTTATTGCCACGACCCTTCTGACCCGGTATCATCCAATAATTCCATTTCATTTGCATATCTCTGTTTGACTTTGATATACGAGAAGAAACGGTACCAAATTAATAGTTTAGATAATCATTTACCCAGACTTTCACCTAGCTTAATGTTAGTTACTATTCAATTTTGAGACTAGCGTCGTGAAGTCAAAATGAACCGCGCGCATACAACCAGCAGCCTCAAATGAGAGGGATTTGTTTTTGAGGCACCGTTTCGTTTTGGTATGATAATTGGTTCAACTTCAAGAAGCTCTACCCTTGAGCTTGTTGACTTTGTCCAGGTTGCTGATTCTGTCCTTGTGGTCAAGGGCATTTGGCACAATGGGGTTTGGAATTTTGATAGTCTTTGTACTCATCTTGATTCTGATCCAGAGTGCAAGATATTCACTATTCCTATCCCTGAATTTAGTGAGATCGATGACTGTTGGATCTAGGGGGAAGCTGTTCTGGTCTTTACTCAGCCTCTTGGGCTATTCTTGGTTGCTTGGGAGCCAACGCCATTGGGATAACTTAATATCTTGGTCTTGGATCTGGAGGATTAATGCACCGGAGAAAATCAGGTTGCTTCTCTGGGTCTATCATGGACATCCTTGTGGCTGAACTTCTTGGTATTGAGCAACTTCTTGATATTGAGCACCGGTTCCTCTTGGCCTGGAATTTGGGGTTTCGACGTTTTTTATGTGAGACTGACTCTATACTGGTTACCAAATATAATCCGTCAAGATTTCAATTATGAATAATTTTATATTCCTCTAATACATCTTTTTAATAATTCTCTTAATTATAAAACAAAATAAATATTGAATGATTTTTATGTTTTTAAGATATTTAATAATTTATTGTTTTGTTTAATATTTATTTTATAAAATATTAAGATGATTATTATGAGAAAGTTTTAAAAAGATATAGTAAAACTCTTTACTTATATAGCTGTGTTATTGGTGATATAATCAACCTTTTGGTCTGTTTCAATCTCTCGTGTTGCGAGAATGTACAATCATACACATGACATATTCAGAAGTCCATGCGCATTTAGAGCACCTCTATATTTTTTATAGCTGAAGTATGTCAGTTACTGGTTTAATGGTTTTCAATATGAGTAATTCAATATCTCCTTATCTCATCTTCTTAATAATCTTTTTAATTACTAAATAAAGTAAGTTTTAAATGTTTTTTATATTTTTAAAGTATTGAATATTTTATTTTTTTTATGTAATATTTATTTTATTAAATATTAGGAGGATTATTAAAAGAAAATTTTATGAGGATACAGCAAAATTCAATTGTTTAGCATCCAATTCACAAAATAAACTATTTTGGATTCTATGTATTAGGTCACTCACAGCTCGGTCTCTCTGAGCCTCCAAGCTGCAGCGATGCCTAAGGCTTCCCTTGCTTCGAGTGCTCCCTATTTACTCAAGTGTATCACAGGCACCAACCGTTATGTTGGTACCTAAAGTTGATATTGATGATCACTTCATTCCTCAACTCAAGCTTTTAATTGCTTTGAAAACTTAACTGGCATCTACCCTGCAAATTTCAATTATTAATTTGTCTTTGCTGGGGTTAACATGGACGCGTCACAGTTTCCATCTTCCAACCTGAACGATTCATCAGGGGAGTACTTTTTTTTTTTTTTTATTTTACATGAACCTCTTTTTAATTTTATCAAAATCTATACAAACTTCTCTGTAACGTGAAAAATTTGTGAAAAAAAATGGTAAAAAACTCATCTCATTGGCGCAGCTATAACTCTGTCTTCTTAGTAAAGCACAAACAGGCCTACGTTTTCCCTTTTGTTTTTATTTAAGAGACAAAGGTTGCTCGTTACCAAAGGAGTGCCTTTCTAATTCTACAATGTAACAATACCTTCTCCATCATGATAAGGAAAGATTATTCCCGTCTGTCCAACTAAAAGCAATATTTCCCGTTTACTTTAGTTACAGTCATCAGTTAGTATATACCAGAAGTTGAGATGAAGCAAACAATGAATCTTCTAATATGCTTCAGATAATTATGTTTATACTAGTAGTGATAAAATAATGTTGTGCAATTAAAAAAAAAATAGGAGATTCGAAGGAAAAAGAGAAGATGCAATGGCCCATGTAACAAACTTAAGCAAGCAAACACAAAAAGCTATCTCACTTCACAGAAACCATTGCTGCAAGAACTCCCCCTGATCACAAAGCAAAGCATCTCAAGGTTACTTCTTCATAGATGGCTTCCCTCAATTCGCCACCATTCACCTTTTTTCTTTTTTTCTTTTTTTAAATTAACACTGCAGCCATGGAGAGAACTGTTGGTTTATGCTTCGCTTCAATACTCGAAGGAATTTTGCTGCTTCTTGCATTAACTCTCATCCAAGGTATGCATACCATTTTTCTCTTATAAAGTTTGGGTATCACAGCCTTTAGAGTAAGCTATGCCTGCAATCAGACTACAATGTATTGATGTACTAATGCCTTCCATTGGTGTAAATGGCCTAAACAATGTCGACATTTTTTATAACAAGAGAATTGTCATTATGATCTTATCATTTCTCTATCTTTTGTAACTATTTTCGTTATATAATAAAGTCAGATGGCCTATCCATAAACTTTTACAGTTTTTTGTTGCCATCTTTTACAGGAGAGCAAGGAATTGGTGTCAATTATGGCACGGTAGCAAACAACCTTCCTCCACCAGCTCAAGTTGCAAAATTTCTCTCACAATCCACTATCATTAACCGGGTGAGACTCTTCGATGCCAACCCAGAAATTTTGCAGGCCTTTGCTCAAACTGGGATTGAGATCACCATCACTGTCCCCAATGACCAAATCCCCCACCTCTCTAATCTAAGCTTTGCACAACAATGGGTCAGCACCAATGTCGAACCTTTCATCCCTGCCACCAACTTGGTCAGAATTCTAGTGGGCAATGAAGTCTTGTCCACTGCAAACAAGCTGCTGATTAGCAACCTTGTGCCTGCTATGCAAACCCTCCAGGCAGCCCTTGTGACAGCCTCACTAGACCGCATCAAAGTGTCCACACCACACTCTCTAGGCATTTTGTCAAACTCAAGCCCACCTTCCACTGGCACGTTTAGGCAAGGTTATGACACCCATATACTCAAACCAATGCTTAGCTTTCTTAAAGATGCCAATGCACCCTTCATGGTTAACCCGTACCCGTTTTTCGGATGCTCTACCGACACCCTCGACTACGCGCTTTTCCGGCCGAATTCCGGCATGGTTGATGACAACACTAGGCTACAATACACAAACATGCTAGATGCACAACTTGATGCTATTTATTCAGCAATGAAAGTTTTGGGCTTTGAGGACCTTGAGATCGTTATAGCTGAAACGGGCTGGCCTTCAATGGGTGATCCGGCCCAAGTTGGTGTAGATCCAAAGAGTGCTTCTGAGTACAATGAAAATCTCATACGCCATGTCAATTCTGGAGTCGGAACACCTCTCATGCCAAACCGGACTTTTGATACCTACATTTTTGCCCTCTTCGATGAAAATCTCAAGCCTGGCCCAACATGTGAGAGGAGCTTTGGGCTATTCAGGCCCAATATGACGCCTTCCTATGACATCAAATTAATGAAGAACACTGTAGCTGACGTGCCTAACAATCATTCCAAAGCATTTTTGTTAATCATGGTAGTCTTAAGCTTTATTGGTTCATGGATATGAATCTGGAAGGGCCAATCTTCATTTCCATCGGCCCAAACTGAGGCCCATTATTTGAGCCTGCAAGTCCAATGCCATTTTCTCCCAAGAAGGGGCCGAGCTGACCCATAAGCATTGCAAAGAAATATTCGTATGCTGCAGGTTGGGCTTGGATTGTGGGCCGATTCAAGAGAGAGGGGCATGCTTTGCTTCTGGTACCATCAGATCCCATGCCGTGTACGCTATGAAAGAAACTAAATGGGACGAATGATTATGATTGTGATTTTGGACAAATTGGAGTCATCGCCACCGTTCATCTAAGAGGGTGTATTCCAAAATACTGTTTTTTTTTTTTACAAAAATACTCTTTTTTTTTTGTGTTGCATATTATTTTGTAACAGCTCTATGTTATTTCACATGAATGATTTCACACAAAAAATTTTACGAATGGTTGTTGACAGTTTTTGAATGAGAGAGAATGATGAGATATGAAATAAAAAGAGAGAGAAATAAACAGTTATTAGAAATCACTATACGTTTAGACGGTGAGAAGTTGGTTCGTAAAAGATTTCGTGAAAGAAATTTCATAACATTTACTATTTTTCATTTTGTAGATATGTTCATATTTAAAGATTTTCTTCATTCGCAAATATTACCCAGTAGCCTATCAAGATGAAGATTGCTAATATAATTAATGATGGGATGAACTGCAATAAGTGGAATGGAAATAATAGTGAAAATGAGAACAAGAAATAGAATGAGTATTTTAAAATAAAAAAATAATATTTTTTAGAAATTAAATATTCACTGCCTAATTTTTTTATTAAATAAAAAAATAAAAATATCTAAGAAAATGAAAATATCTTATTCCCATCTTTATTTTTATTCTTTTTTTTTTATCATACCAAATGAGGAGAGCAGATGTTTTCTTAGAGTTATATACCCTGAAATTCAATGTTATAGTAGATATTCTAATTCATCTTTTTTCGTCTATAGAAAATTTCTTTTTCTCTAATTTCTAGAGAAAATTTTTTCCAATCAAGTTTATCAATATTCAAGTTGTTTCGATCGAGTTCTTTCAGTCATTTATTGTGCTGTATAGCATTAGATCTTATTGTAATATGATTGTGAATAATAACCTTAGCATTTAATTGTGACTATAATTGTGCTGTATAGATATTTTCTTTTTCTCTAATTTCTTGTTAATTGTGAAAATTTCCAATCCTAATTCCATAAAAAATGCAGTTAGCCATGGCTCAAATCAAACACAAATGCATGAAGATAATTCAACATCAGAAATGTCATGAAAGCCATCAGATTTCAGCTTACAAAATCTAATAGAGAATTACACAAAATGAAGAAAACAAGGAATTTGATAGAGCAACCTAATCCTATTTCAGCAAGAAACAGACATGTAAAAAAAAAAAAAAAAGCCATCAAATCCTATTTTAGCTTCTCTGTAGACAGGAACTTTGTTTGCTAGGAGTTAGTCTTTTGTTTTTCTTTCCTTCTATGCCAAAAAAAAAGAGGAACAGTTTGATTCACAAAATAGAGAGATGGAACAACGTGACTTCTGTTGAATTTTTCTTGTATAAAGAAATAAAAGTTAATTGCCTTGAAACTAGTTATGCCAATGTAATTCAAATGTGGGGTTAAGCATGTGATCTACATTCACTTGTGAATAATTGTAAATTTGAGATTTATTAAACTTGGAAGTGAATTTTCCTGTTTTATATTTTTATTGAATTTAATTTTGATTTATTATTGATGTAAATTTTTTTTATATTATCTTACGTCATATATTGTCACATCATTAAAAACTATTAATTTGTCAAATAATTGTTATAATCATCAAACTTTTTCGATAATGTGATAATATATGATTGAATAATAATGTAATAATATTTTAAATTTAATTTTGATCCATTATCAGTATAAAATTTTAACATTATGATATAATTGTATGCTATTTTATTTTTAAATTTTTAAGTAATTATTATTTTAATTAAATTCTTTTAATAATTTGATAACATATAATTAGATAATAATATAAAATCTTTTACATTAATTGATAGTGTATCTAATTTAAATTATAAATTTTAATGGTGATAATGAATGGAAATTAATTTTTTTATTATTAGGCCAAGCTTTCTTGTAGTTGGTAATGTTAATAAATAATAATGTAAAATTTTACCTTGATTGATAGTGTATCTAATTTAAATTATAAAGTTTTATGGTGATAATGAATGAAAATTAATTTTTTTATTATTAGGCCAAGCTTTCTTGTAGTTGGTAATGCTAATAAGTAATAATCCTTTAATATTGTAAGTTCATTGTCAACGAAGGATGACTTACTTGATTGACCTTCTGCTCATACTTAAATTTGATTCTTAAATTAGTACACTCAACGAGTTTAGAGCAGTCAACCTAAATTTTTCATTACCCAAAAAAAAAATGCTGCAGGCTCACTGATGCAAAATTATCATTGATAACTAGCAGTAGTTTAATTAGAAGGCATAAAATTGATTATATTAACTTACGGATTTTACTAATACTTTTTCTGTCAATTTTTGTTTTTTCTTTGAAAGAAAATTGTCTGTGTAATAGAGAAGGGCAACGAAAGCTACACATTGGGCCCAATCCATAGTGGGCTGGAATTTGTGTGTAGAGTCCAAGTCCAAATAGCGCAGTAGTTTTCTGGTAATAAATCAAACAAGCAGGGTTCTTTACGAAAGGTGTTCTGTTCCCAAGGAAAGATTTTCGTCTTCTTCTTCTCTCTCTGGATCATTCTGGAGTCTCCCTCTTTATCCGTCTCAAGCTCGATCCTTTCTTTCTCTTCATATTCATTCAACATTTGCAGTGACAGATGTCGGGAAAAGGCGCGAAGGGGTTGATAACCGGTAAAACCCCAGCCCCAAACAAGGACAAGGACAAGAAGAAACCCGTTTCTCGCTCCTCTCGTGCTGGTCTTCAGGTTCTCTCTCTTCGGGCTTTTTAACGCTTCAAATATGATCATTTATGTTTCCTAGTTTTTAAAAAATTCGCAAATTTTTTTTTTGATTTTTAAATCGTTTGCTTCTGGGTTGTTTTGGATCCGCATGTTGGCGACATTTACCTTATCTAACTTTGGCAAAGGATTGAGTTTTCTTTTCTTTTTTTGTTTTTTCTTTTAGAGAAAGAAATTATAGTAGAGAGAAAAGAGGGAGAGTACAACTAGGGATTCTTCGGATGCTTTAGTTTAAAAAGTTTCTTGTTTGTAGAGAAACGTATTTTTATTCAAATCCTCGCTGAATTTAAGATTTGGATGCTGGTGGAGTTCTGTTATGGCTGTAACTTAGTCAAGTTGTCAGTTGTGGCTCTAGTGTTTTATAGCTATATTAGCTTTCTACAAGAAGGGGGTTCTTTTAGGGCTTTGGTCTCCTTGTGAATTTCTCATGCCTTGTGTGTCTCTGTGATTAAGGGTATGCTTGGTTGAGTTGGTGGGGCATGGGAAGGTGGAAAATAGAGAACAGAGTGAAAATAATTTTTAACCAAGAGTGGAAATGGGGTACATTTTATTTTCCACATTCTCATATTTGTGTTTTTTTTTTTTTGGTTATACCAAGCAAGTGTAAAGTGATTTTCATTCCAAAATGTTCACCTTCTCACCTTCCACCTACTCAACCAAGCACACCCGAAATCTAAGAATTAGTAGCTGCTATTCATCTGGTCTGGCAGTTATTTTGTTCTGTCAATGGTGCATATGCTTTGCCAGGATTTGGGAAGGGATCACCATCCGTCCTTTTTCCTATGCTGTAATCATAGTTACCCTGTTTTATGGCAGTTTGTTTCTATATAAACTGTAAACTCCATTCAGTTTCAATTTCGGTAATTGCCTTGCAGTTTTCATTATGACTAGGCCCTTACATCCATTCTCTGGAATGATGGGCCATGTCTAGATTTCCCCAGTGGAGTTGGAGGCTAATCGTCTTTTGGAATGAGCAGTGAGTTTATAATATAAGTTGGCAATGTGTTAACCTGTGTGAATGTGATAATCTATATTAAAGAAATATCTTGTGTAGTCTAGTAGGCCTCACTGCCATTATAATATTTGCTCTGCCTCCCCTTTTTTGTGTGGCTGTGCACATGTCTCTGTTTAATCCACTTCTTTGTGGTTTACCTTCTAGCATTCTGGTTGCTAATTCAATGAATTCTGCAAAGTTGCAGCCTGATGCAATAGGCTGCAGCATCCAGTAAGTTTGACTACCCTGTGGAATAACTTAGTTTTGCCTCACTTCGTCCCCCTTCTGTATTTTGTGATATGAGTGTATACGTATGTTTAGAGCAGGTTTATCTATAACAATAATCATGTTTTGGGAGTGACTAGCTACAGAAATTTTTTCTTTGGACGATGTGAGTAACTGGGTCTATTACTGAGTAATGACTTTTCTTTTTGCCATGGGTATTTGTTTGTTGTTTCAGAGGGGATGGAGGAGTAATCATAGCCAGTGTTGCAACTAGTTGATTAATGTATTTCTTTTATTCTTGGAATTGTGTAATTATTATGTCCAGGTTTGGGCATGCTGAAATTTGTGGAGTGTTGCCACAAACCTTGAACTTCTATTTTTTGTTTAATAATCTCTTGTTTGTTAGTGTAATTGTAATACGTTTCATGTTCTTTGGTGTGTCATCTTGTATATCTTTTCATACAGTTCCCTGTTGGACGTATTCACCGGCTTCTGAAGTCAAGGGTGACAGCCAATGGAAGAGTTGGGGCCACAGCTGCAGTGTATTCTGCTGCTATCCTGGAGTATTTAACTGCAGAGGTGTTGGAGTTGGCCGGCAACGCAAGCAAGGATCTGAAAGTGAAGCGTATTACCCCTCGACATTTACAGCTTGCCATCCGCGGAGATGAAGAACTTGACACCCTCATTAAAGGAACAATAGCAGGTGGTGGTGTTATTCCTCATATCCACAAGTCTCTTATCAACAAGTCGTCAAAGGAATGAGGGTTCATAAATTATTCGAATCAAATGAATTTCATTGTAAATTTGATATCTTGATTGTGGATAATTTGCCCCTTGCATTAGTTTGATTGAAGCATCCTTCGGAAGTAATTTGAATATTTGAGTTCGTAATTTGAATTGTAGTAACTGACATGTTGACTTCTGGGCCATGGTACTGCAAGCTAGATGAAACTTTATGTCTAGGCTGTATGTTATTGTTGGAGGATGGTTCATCGTCTACTTAAACCTAGTAGTTTGTGTTGTTTTGAACTGCTTATCAGAGTTTGGCAATACTGTTACAGAAATCTAATGCTGCCAGTTTCCTGTTACTGTTCTCTTAGACCAACACTAAATTGAAATATGCGAGAGAAATATATTAGTTTAACGGAAGGAAAGGGTTCTTGCGGATGTGTTATTCTGAGTAAAAACCGAAATGTTCGTTGGGGTTGGGTTGTCAAGTAGTTTATACGAAAATAAGTGAAATAATCAAAATAACTACTTGATCCCAGCTAAGTAGGGATAGAATCTGAATCAAGAACTTTGACAATATCCCAACGGTGGAAATAGATAATCCTAAATAAGAATAATAATTCATAGTTTCATTCCATCGTAAAATATGGTTGAATCATGACTTTTATTGACGTACCAACAACGGGAAGAGTACTGCAGATTGAGAGAATCATAAAACAAAGTTTCAAGCCTCAAAAAATGTCGACAGCGAGCGAGTCAGCCCTAATCCATTATCTTGACTAGATGGCTGCTGATGAATTTCATCCATCCATGGGATCTCCTTTTACGGATTCGCCCTTCTCAAGAGTCTTCCAAACTGTACCGTTGCACTTGATAAATCTGGATCCAAATGCAATTTGCCATAACCTATGGCCCCTTTCAGTTCTTCCTTCGGCCTCCGTGTAAGCCAATCCAAACCAAAGCTAGCAGTTCGAAGTGTTGCCGTTGCCAAACCTGTAAAGCATCATCCTTGAATGTCCCTCAGAGTTGGAGGTTCTCTAATTCATCTAGCATAGCTCTCACCTTCATCTTGAAAAGTTTTCTTCCAACCAATGTGGCGAAAAAAAAAAGAGCAACTGTACAGATATTGGCAACAGAAGCGGACCCTAATGTTGGTGTGCAAAGCATCCCCAGTAACTGCTGCCATAAGATCCTTTGACAAAAATAAAAACCAACCCTTACCTGGGAAAACCTGTTTCTGGGTAACACTTGTCATCAGCACCTTTGTGGGTCCGAACCGTATGGACAGAAACTCATACTTGGATCAACGTCTATTCGACCTCTCATCAGAGAGCAAGATTGATTCTAAAACAGTCCATGAACATCTGATATGAGATTGTATCGCAGACGGTCCCAAAGGTCATGGAGAACATTACCGATTGTTTGAAATCGTGGAGAAGAAGATGATTGGATCAAGGGTGATTTTGGATGACTGAAATTGTTTTTTTAAGAGGGGTGGAACCGAATCGAGTAAAAATATTTTCAACGACAAATGATGAAGAAGAGAAGTCAGAGAAGATATGAAATGTTCCCAACGACAATGCAAAAGTAACATTGGATGTGTCGTCGTAGACTCCTAGTAAAAAGATTGTTCCCAATCATTAATAGTTGGTTATTGAAAAATATTTTAAAGCAGCATTTATGCTATTCAGATGTACTGGATGATTGAGTAATATGCTGTATTTAATATATAGATAAATATAGATATTTGGAATGTTCAGAAAGCAAGAAAAATTTGAAGTGTCCCACTAAAATTTCATATGTTCTAATTTGGATCTGTGCTTCATATGATGTCCATTATGGATACTGTCTATTATTTTGAGTAATGGGTACTGAATACCCTATTTTATGCAGCATTTTATTTAATTAACATCCAATCATCCTATGTAATTTCTCAAATGGAAGTTTTCTGTTTGGGGTAAATAAATTATTCTCCTCTCCTAAAACATCTGAAAAGAGTAAAGATATCTAGCTATCCACACATCTCTCTCTCTCTCCCCTCAAAAATTAACACTCTGGTCATTAAATTTCTTAGTGTCACAAAGCGCAAGTTTTTATGATATAAAAAAAGAAGTAATTATGTAGCATTATTCAAAAGAAAATGACACAACTCCATCTGAGAAAACATCACTCCATTCCATTTTGACCAGTCGACTGACAGCCCAAAATCATATACTCATATATCATTGAGTTCAATATTTTTTGATGTACAACGTTGATTTGAGGATCAATAGAATTATTCAATTTACAAAGACGAAAGAAACACGCCTCAACCTTTGGGGAAGAACCTTTAGACTTCCCCACAACCTAGAACCTGAAGGGATAAATTAGGCCAAGCTTTGGAACCATATCTGATTAATGATGATCTTATACTGGCAAAGGCCCACAAGTTTCCGAGTAAACTACTATTAAACATCCCTGCTGAAATCGGCACCATCTTTCAAGAACGCCAGCTCAGAAGCCAAGGCAATATGATCACTACCCCATTTCTGTATACAGATAGGGGAAGAAAAACTTGAAAAATCAGTGTTACTTACAAGCAACATTCTGTGCAAAAGCAAGGCAAGTAACTAGGGAATTATATATAAGTCCATTTCAAATATGACCACTTTTGGTCATATGATAGAAGTCTAAATTTTGTTGGAACAGGGTCTAGACAAACAGGAATAAGCACACACGACCTCCCCCTTTTACTTGGATTAGCTTATTTTGTATTCACATTTTGTCCCAACCTTAGAACAAAAACCTATTATCTGAGAATGTGGGTAACGTTATCATGATGATAGAGTGAAAGAAAATTTCCATGAAAGCCCACAATACAAAACTGCCCATCTGCTAACCTGTTAACACAGAAACTAGTAACTTATTATTACCTTTGTTGGGAATCCTGGAGTCCATACCATAGCATGTTTAGGTATTGGAGCAAGAACTCTGGTCGTCTGGAGACCTTCAGATCGCCTGTGTGACAGATCAAGAAGAAAAGAGTATAATTCTATCAACTCCTTTTGCTTGGAATTAAGGATACAAAGTGTAAAATCAGTTCTTTTGAAGCTAATTAATACTCATTTATCTATCAGGAATGCTAATGGAAAAAACATGATGCAACTGCAAGAACTTCAGCAATCACACCTTTTGATGGTATATTTATTGTGATCTCACAATTCAAAATAAAATAAGCAGCACAGGGTAGCAAAACAGTAGCAGAAAAACTTGCAGAGCCTTGGCACCTACCAGATGTAGTCAACAGTGCCCAAGAAGCACCTATTATAACTGGTCACCAGGGGCTCTCCATGGGGGTCTCTAGTCCCTGAACAATCCTGCACGTATGCAAAAAGTAGTGAGTACAATAACAGAATATAACAGAGCTGCAAGCTTTAAATTAATATGGAAATGCTATAGTAAACTGCATGTTTTAAAAAATGAGGCATAAGATATGTGCCAGCTTGTTTTGTAAAAATGAAAACAAAAAAGATGTACAAAAAATCCGTTTAGATATACCATAACTTCAGTGTATGCACTCCTAAGCTGTAAAGGGTGCTCCAAGAAGGTGCACTCTGCATTTCCTGTTGCAGTTTCTGTCTCCATAGGGGTCCACAATGATGGATTATATGTAGTTTGCTCCGCATCAATAGATTCAGAATTCAGATTTGGAGGTAAATCATCCTCCACTTCATTGCTTTCTGCATGCAGCAGCAAGTTGTCGGAAGCAGAATCTAGTTCCTCAAACTGATATGGATTTTCAGGATCTGATTTCATTGATGGGCCAAGATCAAGAGCAACACCTTCTTTGGCATTATGTAAGGCAGATATGAAAGTGTTGTCATCTTCGCCAATATTTTCACTGCCTATAATGGCCGTATCTATCTCGTCAAGGAACGATTTCTCAAGTTTCTCATCTAGTGGAAAGTCAATGTAGGTGGATTGACGTGATTTATCAACTAGATATGAGGTTGAAGAGCTCTTCATTTGGTCATTAGCAATAAGCTCATAAGATGGGCTTTCTCTGTGCCCTGGATGAGGGACTCCAGAAGCATCGGAAACTGTAGTCTGGCTGGATGGTTTAGTTGACAAAGTTTCTACATTGAGAAGATCTGTTGACTCAAGATCTATCTTGACCCTGGAAGATTGATTATCTTCCTGGATAGAGGTTGGGGAACTATCAAACTCCATATGTTTATTTCCTTTAGGGACATTTAAGGTGAAATTTTCACTTATTGACTCTTGATTTGAAGTTGAGACAGCATCTGATATTTGTTCTGTGCGGCCCATCCCAGTTGTATCAGTGTGAACTGCATCAAGAGCTTTAGAGGTCATGGGTGCGATGTCATGAATCTCATCATTTATATGATCAGTAGGGAGCCTACCTTCACTACAAGAAGGATTTGGCTCTTTCTTTACACTATCAACTTCACAAAAAATCTTAGAATTCTCTACAGCAGTCTGTTGAGTGTCCTTTATGGCATATGTGTCATTCTCCTTTCCACACTGCAAATTTGTCCAAGACTTATACATATCCAAAACAGTGTGAGTATATTGATTCTCCGAACTTTTATCTTTATTGTCCAGATTCGGCATGTCTGATGAAGAATTACTTTGTTCAATATTACTTTCCTTGTCACCCGCGGTAGATGTGGCATGAACTGAACCATTAGCAGATCTTTCACTGCATTGTTTTGCTAGGTTTAGCAGATATTTCAAGTCAAAAGCAAGAAATCCAACTAATTTCATCACATAAACATATCAAATGCAAAAGTCTACCTAGAATTATGACTGTGCAGCCTTGGTGCGCGAATTATAGCAGAAGCTTGTCCTGATACCTTATCCCTATCTATTCCAGATAAATCTAACTGCAATAAAAAGAAAATATCATTTTTGTAGCTTTGTTTGTGTCAATCATCAAATACAGAGAAAGTAAAGAACTAAAGGGTATACCTTCTGTTCTGAGATAAAGTTGTACAATGGACTCTGAGACAAGATAAAGAATGTTAATATCATAAATGGCAGTGACAACACTTTACAAAAAGATAGTGAAAAGGCATATAGAAAAAAATAACCTTAGGGGTACAATTAAAATCCCCACAGATAACAACAGGGGCATTATTCCAGGTTTTCGAAACAGCTTTAGCCCTATCCAGTAGCACTCTGACCTGCTTAAAGTAAATATAAAGGAGAAAGCAATTACAAGAAGAATTTGAAATCATATTTTAGACACTGTAGCAGCTGATGGAGTCAGCCATGAAGACCATATAATTACCAGTTCAAATATAGAAAGAATCAAAATCAGATGAGATGGGATATACTGTTCAGCATTCACAGAAGCCGAGCTAACAGATAGATGTAAATCATGTAATGCATATTCATTTTTTAGTCAAATTGCATACATTTAAGGGTCCTTAGTTTCTGTACCAAATTGGCAAAATATAGGGAGACAGTTTGATATTGATAAAAACGCTTCCATTAATGGGTCTAAACTAGGTAGCACACAGTATGCCTAAAACATAAGACATATCAAGCAACCCTCTCAGTCTTATTGGATTAAAAACTACAAACCAATATTTTAAATGACTGACTGAAATATGCGATGAAAATAGAATACAACTGAAGATATTTTTATAAAAGAAATTATCCACAAATTATGTCATATTTCAGAGACCTTACGTGAACAATTGTAAAGCTAATAAGCCTACTAAATTATGATTAGAAAAAATTATGACCATTGATGTGGAGAGATGCAGTCTGCATTGATGGCAACAGAGAAGTAAATAGATGAGCAGAAAACCAAAAAGAAACAAAAGAAAAAACAGACTTTATTTAGAATGCAGAAAGCAGTGTCAATAGCCATCAATGTGAAGAACATTTCCGTGACATTAAATAGTGATGCATCCAAAATAGAACAGTATCAGATGCATAGAGGGCATCGTCAAAACAGGAAGACATTATATCAAGCAGCATCTATCGAATTACAAGAGCAAACTCCTACAGGTCCGAATAGAAAATTATAGTAAAGTTGCTTAATAGAAAGCTCAATCCTGAAACCAGCATTGTAAAGCATTAAGTAATTACAAATTACAAGTTAAAGAAACATGCAGAGCCTACAAAACAGACAGTGCATACCTGGCCAAGCTTAATCTCTCCTCTATTAGGATTGAAAAGCACATGAATGTTACAAATCACAACTTTACTAGAACCTGTCAAGCTGCAGAATGTTACAATTATGTTATATTGAGCATACAAAAATATCCCCTAACAAAATTAAATAATAATTAAAAAAAGAAAAAAAGAAAACCCATAAGGCTATGAATGCCTCAGTCATGAGAGAAATGTTGCAAGCATCCAAATACAATTAAAGCCCAAGTCCAATAACCCTGTGACCTCCTACACCATTCTGAAGCTTTATGTCAACAGATAATCCTCCATGAACCAAGCTTTTCAGACAAGATCACACTTGTGTTGAGTCCATTGACTTTATTTGAAACCACATTCCTGTGATTCACTTTAACTTTCTACCTTTAATCCAAAAAAATAATAATAACTTTCTGTCTCTGTCAGTCTTTCTCAATATTTTTGTTACGTACTTTCTTTTTTATTTCTTTTTAGTGGGACAGGTGAGCTGCTAGACAAGACAGATCTTTCTTAAAAAAGGTTAAAGTGGAGGTCGAGATTTTCTTACTCTTGAAACAAGCAGGGGGAATTACTTTCTTACTCTTGAAGCAAGTGGAGGTTGAGATTTTTTTTTTTTTTTGGGTAAAAGAAGTTTATTAAGATGAAGAGAAGAAAATTACAAGAAACTCGGAGGATAAGGGATCCTCCATAACAAAGGAAAAAATAAAACAGCAAAGAAAGAGAAAACATCAATGGAGCAAAGCTGCTCAATCGCTTTGCGTATCTATTAGGGAAACCCCCTTAAAGAAGACCATGTGCTTTAAACCAAATTGAAGACAAACGCCTAATCTTATCCCAAATCAGCTGCTGAGCCAAAGAAATATTTTTGTCACCAGTGAATACAATTTTTTTCCAAAACCTGTAAGTAATTCTGCTTTGCTTTAGACTATCTAAATTCTTATCCATTAAGGTATATCCAATGATAGCAAGGCAAGGCTTTTTCCCAGTAGGACAAAGAAGGCATTACATAGAAGATAGAACTCAAGACTCTTCCACTTTATCAAAAACAATGAATACATACAAAAGGAGAAGTATACAAATCCAATTAGCCAATTACCTGGATGGGAGAGAACCATTTTGATTAATGAACTGTTC
Source organism: Castanospermum australe (assembly GCA_019955255.1). Classification (NCBI taxonomy): domain Eukaryota; kingdom Viridiplantae; phylum Streptophyta; class Magnoliopsida; order Fabales; family Fabaceae; genus Castanospermum; species Castanospermum australe. The sequence goes on along the minus strand of NSJW01000337.1, from coordinate 661,498 downwards.
AAGGGAGTAAAATACAGGAAAGAAATGTAAGCACATAATAAAGGGGTGAAAAAAGTAAGAGTAATTGAAAATTCTCAAGTTATCCCAGCAGAAATTGAACAACTAGTATGAAAGTATGATGTACCTCTAGTACACATATCTGAGTAACATTATCTCTAAGTCCCAGCTTATTAAACTCAATGCATTCTTCATATTGCAATTTGAACCTATGATAAGTCAATAAGACTATTATTATTAAATGAAGAAAATTGCAAACAAATGTTTGTCCAGTAGCATCAGCACAGGTCAAATTAACCATCCCCCCCCCCCCCACAAAATTATAGAGGAAAATTAATTTTTATTTATAGATAATGCCAAATAAATGCAAAATGAGGCAGTGGTACTAGTATTGAGTATCAACAAGTTCACAAGAAAAAATAGAGAAGCAAATAGCACAATTACGCAAGGTGTAGCAAAGAAATACTTATTTCAATTTTGTCGAGAATATACTGCTGAATGAGATTAAATATTTGAGAAGACAATAACTCTATATTATACATCATATTTCCACAGATCGTTTTATATTAGACCAGTAAACTTTTTAATATCATTCTAAGCTATTACAGTTGTATAAAGCAAATAAGGGTAACAAAACAGAAAGCATACACATATCACATAAAAAATGCAAAAGATAAATAATTTTGCATGGCAAAAAACAAGCTTAACAAGAACAGTATGTGCTTGAATATGATGAATGCAAAACAACTAGTGAATAAAATAAATCCCACTTGGATAAGTAGCAAGTAGCATCCAGAGCAAAGTAGAGCTGTACAGAACCTTGATGTTCGCCAAAAGATTGCACAGCCATCGACTGGATTGCCCGTACGCATCTATAAGTAGACTGAAACTATTAGACTTCAATATGCAATAGAAACTACGCATTTTTCCTTTGAAAAAATATAGAAAAAAATATAATCAATCAAAATGAGGATAATTACATCAAAAGAAAAATAAAAATACAGGTGAAAAGTGATGATGCTGAAGATAGGTCACTTCACATGACTAAGTTACAACTTGTTAACATTTATAATTTTATTAGAGAGAAGTGACAATGTAGCCAATCTATCAATTATGCTAATCAAGGAAAGCATACTTCTCTCTGTTTAACTAGCTAATGACAGCATTTCTACTTCAAAAGATGAAAGAGATCCATAAGGTCAAATGAGAGGGACATTTATATCTTTTGAATTTTTAATGGTAAACAAAATATCATGTAATATCTGATCATTACATAAACATAAACACAATGCCACTTTAAAAACTTTTATAAAAATTCATACCAGAAACAAAGCCTGAAACAAATCAATGCTTATAAAAAATGGCATAAGCAGTATTGACTAGAAAAGTTTAGAATATGAATGTATATCTCATAGAACCTAAAGACAAATAGGACCTCTAACTCACCTTCCAGATGCCACTGTAGCCCTTAAGCTTCAACTCATCCGCCAAATCATGAAATCTATCAACCTCCTGGAAGTGATAATATGAAATCAAAAGGGAATACTCTTTCTAATTCTATGGTCAATCAGATTTTCTAAGCACAGTACCCACACACATAACACATAATTATGAATTAATGATCATGTGATCAGCACAGAAGGCCTTTAAAAATCCAAAGACATAAATCTTACTGAGATGTTAATGAAACATAAAATCTTGTTTGGAAACTAAGGTATAGTATTTTTCAGAAATTACGGTAGGATATGTGATGAGATATAAATTCCAAGTCAGCCATAAACAATTATAAGTGAAATCTCTTGCAATATATTATTCTCATAAAATGTGATTGCCAAGTACAACATCATATCATATGATTATTACACAAGCCAAACCAAATCTTTCAACAGAGTATGAGCACAAACATATCAAATGAACTTATTTGAGCAAGACATAAGCATTGCGGTGTAATATGTAACAGATTGATAACCTGTAAACACATGATATCGGCAGACCACAATCCAAGCTCAAAAATTATATTTCTCTTTCTCCACTGCCAGTCCAACATGTGACGAGGTATGTGAAAGTAAAGTTTGTTCCGGTGGTCAAGAGCAAGGTAGTCAGCCAATATATTATAGGAAAGAACTATGAACCGTTCTGTCAAGCATAGAAAACAAAAACAAATACCACACTCAAAATTAGTCTGATGATCTAGATTTCCAAAACAATTATTTATGAGCAACAACGGGGGAAGCGCCCGGGGGGGGGGGGGGGGAATACTGATAAAAAAATAATCAATCTCTAGCCTATCCTCCTATGACTTGCTAAATCACCAAAGCTTCGCAATATTTTCCTTTATGTACTTTCAGCTTTTACTTAGGGCATAATTTTAGTAAATATGCAGTATTGAACCTCCTAACTCTTATTACTGCGACTCATTATCATCTTTGAAATAAACCTTATGAGGAGCATCACAAGTAAAGCAAAGCAAGACTATCTGAAATTTGTTCTTTATTGGGTGTTGATTTCTCGAATGAACAAAAATTCCAAACGCTCCATGATAACTTATAGTCAATGAGTCAACATTATACTTTTCATAATCTTACATGTTGAACAATGCAGTGATGCTACATGAGGAAGTCAAACATTCTGGTTATGACAAAAATTACACTCGCGTCGCATAAGAGTGAAGTTACCACAACGAGGGGGAGGCAGCGTAGCTGCATACTCCCAGTCTCGATAATCTGGAGGCCGCGGCCGAAGGTGCTGGGGCGGACGGAATGCTTGTTTGTGATCGAACGGCGGAGGAGGGTGACGGAACTGCGGGTTCTGATGGCAAGGCGGTGGAGGCCTTGGATTATAAGGTGGATTTTGGTACTGCGTTTGATTCGCGAAGCTTCCCCTGTCCCCTCGCCGGAATCCCAAATTCGCGTCGCGGACCGACCGGAGGTGCGCGTCCCCGGTCACGAACTGGCCGCTCCCCCCGGAGTATGAGCGGCCGGAGGATCCTCTCCCACGTCCTCGGTACTGCGAAAAAGGGGGCAAAAATGCGTATTAAAACTTTCAGAGCGCACTAGTGTGTGAGTACAAGTGCATGTGTACACATCGTGGAGAAAGAGAGAGAATACAGGCGGGCGCGAAAACATAGAGAAGGTGGTGGTGGTGGTGGTGGTGGCGGCGGCGGCGGTGGCGGAGGTGGGTCAAGTAGCAGTGGCGGCGACCAAATGGATGGGCGGAGGAGCGCGTCTCATTGTAGGAGGAGAGACAGAGAGTGCAGCGACTGCGCGCGAGTTTGGTGAGCTGGCGCGTTGATGCACGCTCAGTAAGGTGACGCGTAGCTTCCAGTTTTGCTTTTCACGAAAGCAGATGCCGTAAAATCCAGGGTTGGGCTGTGCTCAATCTTCAAAAGTCAGAAGCCCAAAATCATCTTAGCTTTATGTCTGTTTTAAATTTTAGCTGATGAATGATGACCAAAAAAAAAAATGAGTTGAAGATAAAAAAAAATAATTGAATTAATTTAAAAAAATTAATTTTTAAATAAATGATGTTAAAAAATTAATTTATTTTTTAAATTGATGTTTTAAAAGTTAATTTAAAAAAATTTATTATGTTTAGATGGTGTGTAATTATAAAATATAATTATTTTAAAAATATAATTGACTAATTATAAATGTATTTTTGACAAATTTATGAATTCAAAACTTATAGTTAATTTTATTTATCGTAGGAATAATAAAATCTTGCTTATGTTAAAATTAATTTTATAATCTAAAAAATTATGAAAATTGATTCTGAAAAATCACTTAAAGTGCTCATTTGTTTTAGATTTTAAAAGGTATAAAATCACTTTTATCCATAAAAAATTGAATTCAATAATAGTATAAATTTTTTAGGTGATTTTCAGAATTAATTATATAAATTTTTTAAATTTAATTTATTATTTATTATTTGTAAATAATTTAATTTAGTCTATTATTTGTTATTTTTTAAATTCATAAATATTTTAACTTAATTTATTATTCATTATGTTTCAAACTTGTATATAATTTAATTTGATCAATTGTTTGTTATTTTTTAATATTTATAAATATTTAATTTAATTTATTATTTGTTATATTTTAAACTTGTAAATAATTTAATTTTAGTTTACTTTTAATTATTTTGTAAATATTTATAATTTAACCTCTTAATCATTTATTTTTATTTGACTTGTATAGAGTAAGTAATTAATTTTAAGATAACTATTGCAAGATGAATGTTATGAAATTAAATTTGCATCTTTTTATATACATAAACTAACCTTGAGCTTGACTTTGTGTCGCACATTAATTTTTATATTATTTTTTATTTGAAAATAATTTTTTTCAAGATCTTTATTATAATTTATTATGATTACAAAATAAATTAAATATATAAATTGAGAATTTAGGTTTTTGAATACCCAATATGTCCTTTAGCTAAAAATTTTATCATTTATAATTGCCTTTATCATTTGCAATTGTCTGCCAAAGATACAAACATGGTTACAGGAGGAGAAGTTCTTACGTGTGTTTTAGGAGCATTACACTTTATTTGTTAAAATTATAGTAACTGAGTAATATAACTATTTAAGTAATTAGATTAAATATAAAAAATTAAATAATAAAATTTAAGATAAATTTTAACCTTTGAATATAGTAGTTTGAAAGTACATCATAATTTTTTTAAAAAAATAACATATAAATCTCTTAAGTTTTAAGTCATTTACAAATAAATCATTAAACTTTAAAATTATATTAATTATTACCTAAATTATAACAATTATATAAATCAACTCTTTCATTCACATTTAATTTATTTTAAATTAAATAAAAAATATAAAAATAAATAAAAAATTAATTTATATAATTATTATAATTTAAATATTAATTAAAATAATTTTAAATTTTAAAATTTATTTATAAATAAATTTTTATACTGTCTTCCTAATTTTTGTACGGGGAGAGCCTCAATATTGATATGTTCATTTATTTTGTTTGACCTGTATAGAGTAAGTAATTAATTTTTAAGATAACTATTGCAAGATGATGTTATGAATTAAATTTGCATCTTTTTATACATAAACTAACCTTGACTTGTAATTTTTATATTATTTTTATTTAAATACTTTTTTAGATTTTTATTATAATTTTATTATGATTACAATAAATTAAATATATAAATTGAGAATTTTAGGTCTTTGAATACCCAATATGTCCTTTAGCTAAAATTTTATCATTTGTAATTTGCCTTAATTGTCTGCCAAGATACAAACAAGGTTATAGAGGGAGACGTTCTTACGTGTGTTTTAAGAGGCATTACACTTTATTTGTTAAAATTAAATAACTGAAATTAATATAACTATTTAAGTAATTAGATTAAATATAAAAATTAATAATAAATTTTAAGATAAATTTTAAACTTTGAATAAGTAGTTTGAGAATACATTATAATTTTTTTAAAAAAATAACATATATAAATTTTTTAAATTTTAAGTTATTTACAAATAAATTATTAAATTTTAAAATTATATTAATTATTACTTAAATTATAACAATTATATAAACTAATTCTTTCATTCACATTTAATTTATTTTAAATTAAATAAAAATATTAAAAATAAATAAAAAATTAATTTATATAATTATTATAATTTAATATTAATTAAAATAATTTTAAATTTTAAAAATTTATTTATAAATAAAATTTTTATACTGTCTTCCTAACTTTTTGTACTGGAGAGCCTCAATATTGATATGTTCATTTATTTTTGTTTGACCTGTATAGAGTAAGTAATTAATTTTAAGATAACTATTGCAAGATGAATGTTATGAAATTAAATTTGCATCTTTTTATATACATAAACTAACCTTGAGCTTGACTTTGTGTCGCATATTGATTTTTATATTATTTTTTATTTAAAAATAGCTTTTTTAAGATTTTTATTATAATTTATTATGAATTACAAAATAAATTAATATATAAATTGAGAATTTAGGTTTTTGAATACCCAATATGTCCTTTAGCTAAAAAATTTATCATTTGTAATTGCCTTTATCATTTGCAATTGTCTGCCAAAGATACAAACAAGGTTATAGAAGGAGACGTTCTTACGTGTGTTTTAAGAGCATTACACTTTATTTGTTAAAATTATAATAACTGAATAATATAACTATTTAAGTAATTAGATTAAATATAAAAAATTAAATAATAAATTTTAAGATAAATTTTAACCTTCGAATATAGTAGTTTGAGAATACATTATAATTTTTTTAAAAAAATAACATATAAATTTTTTAAATTTTAAATTATTTACAAATAAATCATTAAACTTTTAAAATTATATTAATTATTACTTAAATTATAACAATTATATAAACTAATTCTTTCATTCACATTTAATTTATTTTAAATTAAATAAAAATATTAAAAATAAATAAAAAATTAATTTATGTAATTATTATAATTTAAATATTAATTACAATAATTTTAAATTTTAAAAATTTATTTATAAATAAAATTTGTATACTGTCTTCCTAATTTTTTGTACAGGAGAGCCTCAATATTGATATGTATATATATGGTCCATATGCAGAGAGAGGGAGAGAGAGAGAGTAGAAGAGATGGTTCGGGAAGGTAAGCCAAAGGCAGTGATTGCGGGGGGTAGCGTAGCTGGGGTGTCGACTGCACACGCACTTACTTTGGCAGGTTGGGATGTCCTTGTGCTTGAGAAAACTACCGCACCTCCAACGGGAAGTCCCGCCGGTGCTGGTCTCGGACTCGACTCTCTCTCTCAACGAATCATTGGGTCGTGGCTTTCGCAACCGGAACTCCTCCACAACACCACCGTACCACTTACTATTGATCAGGTGCCACCGTCTAATCTATGGGTTGCAGTTACTTGTCCATCTCTATGCTTTTCTTTCTTCTTTAGTTTTTCTCTTTCTTCATGTCTGTTATTCTTTTCCCCCTATCATGCTTTCTCTAGTGGGGTTGAATCCGAGTGTCACTTTGTTTGGTGTCCCTGAAATTTGTCTAATTCTGAGTCCCACTGGTTGATCAGGTCGAGTTTCTTCAATATATGTAGTATGCACTGAACTGAATACTGCATATATGACATGTAAAAGGGACAAAGGGCAAGAGTTTGATCGTAAATTAACTTGGATTATGTGTTTCTCTGAATTTGAGTGCTGAATTTGTAGTTGGTACTTTGTCAAGGAATATATTCTAGCCATAAACCAAGGAAAGCAAGTCTTTTGATCTTGATGTCTAGTTGAACAAGGAATCCCTTGAACAACACAATGGCTTATTGATTTTCTTGTTTCCTGAGCAGAACCAGGCAACTGATAGTGAGAAGAAGGTCAGCAGGACATTGACTAGAGATGAGAGTTTCAACTTCAGAGCAGCGCATTGGGCTGATCTTCATGGCCTTCTGTACAATGCACTGCCACCAAACGTGTTTTTATGGGGCCACCTTCTTCTCTCTTTCCATGCTGCGGATGACAAGGGCTCTGTGATAATAAAGGCCAAAGTTCTGAAAACCGGTGAGGTCATCGAGATAGTGGGGGATTTGCTTGTTGCAGCAGATGGTTGTCTCTCTTCCATCCGCCAGAAATTCCTCCCTGATTTTAAACTGAGGTTTGTTTCTCAAAATGAAGCTGGCTTCAACTTTCTATCTGCAGAAGGTCCTCTAAGGCTCTGGTATCATTTGCAGATATTCGGGCTATTGTGCTTGGAGAGGGGTTCTTGATTTTTCAAAAACTGAGGATTCAGAAACCATCTTGGGCATCCGAAAGGCTTACCCTGATCTTGGAAAATGCTTGTACTTTGACCTGGGCTCAGGTACACACAGTGTGTTCTATGAGCTTCTAAACAAAAAGCTCAATTGGATTTGGTATGTGAATCAGCCAGAGCCTGAAGTTGAGGTAACTTTGTTCTTCTCATCCTATACTCCTATTATGAGTTTCCCTCACTGATAATAACCTGAGTTTTTCCTGAAATGAATTTTTTTTGTCATTTCACATCTCAAAACATATTCCGAACCTGGTCTGTAAATTAAATTCGCGCATATTTGTATTAACTTATTTTATACTAAAAAAAAAAAATCTAGTGTCTTCATGCTTCCTTCTGTTGATCTCAAATCTAGTGTCTTCATGCTTCCTTGTGTAGCCAGACTGGCTAGTGCTGATTGAATATTGAAAATTTGGGGGCAAAACTTTTCAGGGCACCTCCGTGACCATGAAAGTTAGCAGTGACATGATCCAGAAGATGCACCAAGAAGCAGAAAATGTTTGGATTCCCGAGTTGGCAAAGGTCATGAAAGAAACAAAGGACCCGTTCTTAAATTTAATATTTGATAGTGATCCCTTGGGGAAGATCTTTTGGGACAATGTGGTGTTAGTAGGAGATGCAGCTCACCCCACAACTCCTCACTGCCTTAGAAGCACAAACATGTCAATATTAGATGCAGCAGTGTTAGGCAAATGCCTGGAGAAGTGGGGAGCAGAAAAGCTAGAATCAGCTTTAGAAGAATACCAGTTCACTCGGCTACCAGTCACTTCCAAGCAGGTTCTACATGCAAGGCGTCTGGGTCGCATAAAACAAGGTCTGGTTCTCCCTGATAGGGAACCTTTCAACCCCAAGTCGGCGAGGCCAGAGGATTGCCAGGAGCTTCTACAGAGGAACACACCTCTTTTCAATCATGTGCCTTTGCCACTTGCTTCAAGTCCATCCTCCATTTGATTGCTAATTGTTGTAAGTTTTGGTACTACAATGAAATTTGATTTCTATTACCATTAATACATCTATTTTGTACACTGATAAGGTGATTCCCATAGCTGGTGTGATGACTTTGGGTCTCAAAACTTTTTTTTTCCTAGTAAAAGTGATTTTATCACAAAATTTAAAGCTACTTTTTTTTTATTTTTATATAGTTCATAGCCAAAAGTAAATTTTATCTAAGTTTATCCAAGCGCACACAAGTATATTTGGGTCACTATTTTTAAATATAATTCATATTTTAAGAGTAATTCTACTCAAATAATTTGTTGCGACTATAATAATAAATATTTAAATAACTATTTAAGAAATCAAATTTTTTAAATGATAGGATAAAACATGATAATATTAAAAATATTTATATTAGTAATAAATTAAAATTAAATTTAAAATTAATTCTTTCACATAAATTGCAAAACAAATCCTAAATAAACAATTTTGTGAGTTAGAATTGAAAAGAAAAATTAATTTTTCCAAAAAAAGAAAGAAATTGACATGAATTAAGAGTGATAATTAAATTCATAAATCATAATAGATTCAATGAATTTGGATAGATTGAATTAATTTAAATTAAAAATTAATTAATAAATTAATTAAAATATTTATTAGATTTAATTGTGTGTGTGTGTCTATATATATATATATATATATATATATATATATATATATATATATATATATATATATATATATGTATGAAATTAAATAACTTTAATAATTTTTTAATAAATTTTAATTGAATTATTAATTTATTTTTTATTTTTCCGACAATAATCTAACTCAAAATTTATTTAGTTCATTCATTTGCCAGTCTAACACAAACACAACCCCAAAAAATTTTGTAGTAAGGAAACTGGAATCTAACCGAAATAAATTTGACAACTTCAATATTCTGTGTAAGAATTAGTCTAATATCCAAACGGTATGGAAATATCTCGTTAAGAACAAAGTAGATCAATAAAATTTTAAATGTGTTTTTAAAATGATTATCTTCTATCATAAAATAAACAACACAACATTCATAATCTCAAATATGGTTCCCTCGTTCATCGCAAATGCATTTTAGTATTAACATTGATCATGAACTTCTTACTCGGAAGAAATTGACATGAATTTCACCAACACACCACTGAACCCATTAAAGACCCCGGATCTCAACAAAATTGCTTGTTGACTTCATTCACAAGCCCAAATAATTTCACATTCTTTTATTGACAAATGAATTAACACTGAAACATTTAGTCCTCCAAAAATATTGAAACTCAAACACAAGATTCATTGGTAAATGATACACCCTAAAGTTGTAATGGAGGTAAGCTATTACGCTGGATTTTACATTCCTACCAACAAGGGTAAACAGAGACTTTAATCACTTCCAGTACAGAAAACATATTGCGCCCTACCCTAATTGCATTCCCATGCTCCGGTAGAAGGCAAACTAAACTTTTGAGGGCCATGTTGCTTGAGCTGACATGATGATTCCAACAATAACTCCAAATAGCCCAAGCGCGCTACCAAAGATCTCAATCACAAGAATCTTCACAAAAAGAGAGGAGTTTTGAGCATCAGACAATGCACAACTGCTTCCAATTATTCCCACACACAACCTGCCAGAAAAAAAAAATGAATATATAAAAAAGACAGCAGGAGGGAAAAGGTCTCTGTACATTCATCAGGAGAATTTCCTGGGAAGATATGAGATGTAGGTCAAAAGGAATACACACCCACAAACAAGATTTGCAAAGCCCACAATAATTCCGGAGGCAAATATTGCATATCCAGCTCTAAGAGACTCGGGTGCATAGATATTTGATGGCGGAACACTCTCCAATTTCGTTTGTAGAATAATAGCCACAATAACACCATATATAGCAACGGCTTCACAGAAGATTACACTGAAATACCACAAGCGTCAAGAACTATATGTCAAGTGGCACAAATGGTTATATTTAGAACTATATCAGCAGCATCAAGATACTATCTGCAGACAGACAAATATAAAGAGAAACATTACTGTTCACAGCTCTCAAATAGACCAATATTGAGTTCAGATAATTCAGAATGACAAAATTGTGACTTTCACATTAAATACAGGTAACAACCTTAATTTATCATTAACTTCAATGATTTGAGTAAATGAACCTCCATTATATGATCATTACATTAAAAGCGGAAAAAAAAAACCCACACACTCACTCTTTCTCTCTCACATACAATGGTGTCAATAGACTTTTATTGTAACATTATGTCATAAACATCATTCAGCTTCTTTTCTTCTTTTAGCATAATGTGAAAGGCTGAAAGCTAGTTCCTCTCCACAAAACTATCCTACATAACACGTATGCTGTTCCAGAAAATATTGTTCTGTATTTTCTGGTGTTTGGTGTGGAAAACTTTTTTCCAGAAAACATTATCTGTTTGGTGCAAAAAAAGCATTTTCCAGAAAACATTTTCCTATGTTTGGTGTAACAGTCAAAGGATAATATTTTCCTAGTTAATTACTATTACAACTTACAAGACAATGAAGACATCCCCTTTGAAGAAAGCAAACAAGAAGATTTTTAGAAGATGCATAATTTTCTGTAAAAAGGTTTCAGTTGAAATATTTTATGGAAAATTTCTGATCTAAAAATGTTTTTCAAGATGGACCAAAGTAATTCTTATTGCGCAAACTAAGTTGTCATATAGGGTTCCACCAGTCACTGAAACCGTTCCAAACATTTGTTCAATGATATAGACAGGCCTAGATGGATATCACACTGGTAGCCTGGGCCTTTCCTTAGAAAATAGCCTACCAATGCAACTGGTGCACCCACATGGAGGTTGAACCATGCTAAACCCAAGCCCAGAGGACAGTGTGAATAGCAGTTAGAGACATTAATATGTGGAATGTAACTGGAATACAATTCTAAATACCACACTTCTCAGTGGTGAATCTTTTCATGTTCAATCAACAATGACAATTTACTGAAGCTTCCACTAAAGTTGGACTTCATTCCACATTGACTTCAAAAAGGGTACAATCTCTATCCCAAAGAACCACCCAGCACAATGTGCAATCTAAACTCATGCAGCAAAAAAAAGAGTATAAATAAACTTCAACTCCTTTTCTTTGATTTGTTTGTAAATCAGTATTAATCTTCCCTAAAAATCATTAGCTAAAAGCGGCTCTAGATTGATTCCTCAATATTAAAAGATTTTGTTCTAATCTTTATACTTTTCCTTTAGCTGAAAATAAAACACAATCCTGCAGAAGAATAAAAAGAATATGATGCGTAGGGGAAGCAGAGTTATTAAAAATAACACCATTGTTGTTGTGAGTGAAGTTGTGAACCACCATGAAGCAAGCTCTATGACTCTGCTATTATCCTTTCCTTATACATCAATTACAAGAACAAGACAGCTCCAAATTCTAATCCTCAAACGAGACTAAAATTACCATGTATGTTCCCCATCTAAAATCGAACATATCTAACAGAGCACTGCAGAAACCTAGGTCAATTGTCAAATCAACAGAAACAAGCCCAATGACTTCGGCGATTGCGGAAGTTCTTAGTAACCTTATCAACTATTACAAAGACACAAGAGATCGAGTAACACCAAGAAAACAAAGTCCAATTGAAAATTGAAAGCGAAACAGCCCAAGGGTTTCCAGGAGCAAGTAAAATAATGACAAAGTAGAAGCTGAATGGAACAAAAAAAAAACGAAAATTAAAAAAATACAAAAATCAAACAGAAAGCGTACAAACGAATTAAAATTGAGTTGCAGTGAGGCTTCTTATTTATTACCTAATAAGATTTTTGGAAGTAATTCGAGGAGCCTTGATTGCAGCACCGATCAAGCTACTACCGGTTATATAAATCCCCCTGGAAGAAACGCATCCCAAGTATTGAAACGAATTCGAAATGAGAAGAAGAGGAACAGAAACGAAAAATGAGAAATGGAAAAGAGACAGGTACCAGGCAGCGCCGAGGACGGAGACGCCGATGGAGATAGCGATGCCAACGGCTGAAAAGGTATAAGGAGAGATCTTGACGAGCGCCCTAGCCCACGAGCTCGAATCCGCCACCATCGTAGAACCAGACATCGTGTTGCGACGAACGATTGAAGGCTATGATTGGATCTGATATTCTGATAACCACAAACGGAGAGACAAACAGAACGCCGTGTCGCTTTCCTCCTACGGAATATGATTAACTGACCGGGTTCAGGGCTTCGATCGTTTTCTTTTTTCGTTTAAAACTGCGGGTCGTTTACAGGGATAAATAGTGAACACTGATTCGGGACACCGAGCCCAAAGCCCAAACACAGGCCCAGCGGTCGCATTGGCATTACAGGACAAAGTTTTCACACGATGACAAAAACAAAAAAGATGGTCAGTTTTCACACAAATGATTTGAGTTGCTTAAAAACAAAACTATATATTTTTATTTCTAATTGCTACATTACTAATTTATATAAAGTACAAATTTATTTCATGTGGAAGCATTAGCTATACGTTTTCTTCACATTTGACCCAAACGTCATCTATTTTCAAATTACACATGTTTTGTAGACAAATATAATGAGTATTTTTAAAATCATAAATAATAAAATATATGATTTTTAAATTAATTAATAATCAAATAATATGTGTTGGTTCAAGTGAAAGTGACTTGAATTTTTTAAATATTATATTCAGATATCAAATGCTGGAGTACAATTTTGGATCGTCACACGGAGAACAATCACATTCGGTGGTCTACTATTATTGCCCGAACTCAGGAGAGGGAGAACTTGGAGAAGTGACCAAGAAGTTGAGAGAGACCTTATCAGAGATGAAGGCATTGGAAGATCAAGTGCACTGATGCTGGTGTCAGAATAGTGGAGGCAAAAGCCAAAGGGAGCGTGCAAGGGTGGCTCAGAAACGTTGACAGGGGAAAGGGAACCTAAGCTTGTGTATTGGGAGGGCATGTTTCACAAGCCTCATTTTTGGTCCACTTTTTATGTCCATGTAAGAACTGTGTGTCACTGATTTGGATAAAATAAGAACTGATTAAGGGACAAAAGGATGTATTTGGAATCATTAAATTAGAATTAAATTAAATTAAATTTAAAATTTATTTTTATGTTTATAATATATTTTAAAAATTATGATTTGAATTGATTTAGAAATTAATTTTTATGTTTGGAATACACTTAAAAATAATTGATTTTATTTAAGAAATTTATATTTTTGTACTTATAATGATATAATTATTATATTTTTATTAAGAGTATAGTAGTAAATTTATATAAAATCTCTTAAAATTCATTCAAATTCTCTTATTTTTAAGAAGATTTATAAACTAAATTAAAATATATTATATTTTCATAAATTTTCAAATCATATTAATTCTCATATTATAATTTTTCAAATAAAGAATTTAATTTATAAATAAAATTAAATTATAAAATTTATCATTCTAAACATACTCAAAGGATTTGTACTTTGGAATAATAAATGAATAATTAAAATAAATAATTAGTCCTATAGTTTTACCCAATTTAAATTTTGGACCCTATATTTTTTTTAAATACCGATTCTTATAATTTTACTCATTTAAATTTTAATTCTTAATAAACATTCAACATTTTAATAATTGAAAACTATATGGATCAATGCCTTATGAAAAAAAATATGGATCAATACTTTAATAAATAAAAATTATAGAAACTAAGTTTAAAATTAAATAAATAAAAAATATAATGATCGATATCTTTACAGAATATATTAAAATTTAAATAAATAAAATTATAAAAATTAATTTTTATGGCAAAAAGAAAAAAAAACAAGAACTAAAATTTAAATCAGATAAAATTATAAAATTATTTATTTATTTTAATCTGAATGATAAGTGGCTTCACTGACAATTTTCAAACTGGATTATTTTGATCTTAGTTTCAGATCACTGAATTTGAAGAAGGTGGATTAGCAATTGGCCTAAGCTGCGTTCATCTCGTGGCAGATTCCACTTTTGCAACCAGATTCATCAAGGCCTGGGCTGACATTTCACTGGGCAACAAATTGGTTGCTCCTCCCATAGTATGGCCTTTACCTCCTCGAAGGCCAGGAAACAGAAAGCCCAACCACCAGCCATACATGGAGTTAATACAATCACTACAAGTCCTCATTTCAGAAATCCATTCCTGTCAAGGAAGCAAGGTCCATTACAGTTCTTGCTAGAACATTCATCTTCATCCATGGTGCGAAATGACCTCTATTGCTTCGAAGCGGTGGTGCTGAGTACTAGCAAATTGCAAAATATTTGATGTTCAAGTTAGTATTAGAGCAAAATGGAAACAAGTTTAAAATTGAACATGCTTAGAGATAACCTCTTAATGTGCTTAAATAAAAGATGAGGGTAACGAGTTAGATATTTCATTGGGTTTAGCCTACTTGAGACCTATTGGTTCAACTACCATGACCCTGGATTTTTCAGACCACATGGTTCGAGCTTGCATGTCCATGGTCCAAGCCACTGGTGCATCCAGCCCATCACCTTTCGAGGCACTAGCAGGGTTGTTTTGGGTCTCTCTGAGCGAAGCTCAAGGGCTTGAGAAATAGGCTTGTGGACATGTCTGTGTGTTTCAATGCAGCAGGGATTAATTTCGGAGATGATAACAAATTGAAGACCAAAAAAAATGAAAAAAAGGAGATGATAACAAATTTGAATTGTCACAAGCAGCTAGGGCCATTGGAGATGTGGTGGCAAAAATGGACAGTGAGGGAACAATGTATCTAATAGAGCGGCTTGAAAATAATGATGTAAATTCTACTACAATGATGAACGGTCATGATCTGATATGTGCTAGCTTAGAGGGGTTGGACCCTTTTAAAACTTTGTGCAGATGATCTTTTTCCACACGTCTCTAGCACTCTCTTGATGAAAAATACAAGGATTTGTCATGAAGTTATCAGTTTTAATATCACTTTCGTTCAAACATGTTTTATTAATTTTGATAACTTTTGATCCAAAATTATTTTTATAAAATTGTCAAGAATATTAAATAATAAAGAATATTTTAAAATAACAAAAAATATTACACAAAAAATTAAAAAAATATTTTTAAATAAGATAATAATTACGACACATAAAGAAAAAAATTAGAATTTAATATTTCTTATGTTAATTATTTTTTAAAAATTTTTAATTTGTTTCATCAATAATTATATAAATTATATGAAATATCACTTGAATTTTATTTTACTAAAGTATCCCTACAAACATTACTATAAGACTAACCTTTTAAGTCGAAGGTAATGGCTAGATAAAAACTTATTTAAAATGACATATTTTTAAAAAAGTATAATACAAAAACTTCTTAAGAGGTCATTAATTCTAATATTACTCTCGTCTAAAAATACTTGACTAATTTTAGATAATTTTTTGTCTAAAATTATTTTTAAAAAATTGTTAAGAATATAAAATAGTCAATAATATTTTAAAATAAATATTTGACTTAATGAGAATATTATACAAAAAATTATTTTTAAACAAAATAATAATTTTTTGATGTTAATTATTTGTAAAAAATTTTAATTTATTTCATCAATTATTATATAAAGACTAAATTATCATTTTATCTTTTAAAAATTTATTTGATATTAATTTAATTTTTAAAAAATATGTGACATTAAATTAATTATTTAAAAATTTAAAGTGACATTAAAATAATTCTTTAAAAAATATATAATATCAAATTATATATTTAATTTTTATTTTTAAAAATATTTTTAATTCACACCTTTTTAATATTTCAAATTCTAGTTTATTGTTTGTTCATGGTCAGATAATTGAATGGATCAAAATGTTACAATTTAAAAAAAGAACGTTAGCCTAAACAATTAAAAAAAAAAAAAAAAAGAACGTTAGCCCATTGGTTAGTTTATCATTTTTTTACTTTTAAATTAACTCAAAACTGTGCGTCTTGTTGATAGGGAGTATCAGGTTTGTCCTTCTTCCTCATCCCCTCCTGCGCCTCCAGCCTCCATGGTGTCAACGCCTCTATCTACTCCGGCATCCAGTGCCCATCTCCCCTCCTTCGTCTCTTCATCCCTCTTTCTCGTATCGTCGGCCGCTTCTGCCGCAGCACCCCTCTCCATGGCTCCCGTAGAATTTGTGGGCGATGAAGATGTCGTTGTCTTCAATGTCAGAACCGGCCACCGAGATTCGCAGGAACATCTTGTGCTGGTAGTGCTGCATGTTTTGTTCTTAAGAGATTTAGAGACAGAAAATGAATAAGCAAAAACAATGGAATCTGACGCAAAGAGGAATTGGTCGGAAAAGAAACGAAAAAGGGGTGGATGGACCGGAAAAGGAATGGGATAGTCGGAAAAGAAACGAAAGCGATGGATTGACTGCAACAAGAGTGGGCTGGTCGGAAAAGAGTGAACTTGGCCGAAAAAGAGGTGCTGAACCTTCACCGCTAGAACCTCTGCCTCCTGCCACTTCACCTGGCTTGCTCGTGTGTGGGATCTTACAGCAAATAGCATTTGGGTAAAAAAAATAAATAAGACAAAGTTAATGTAAAAACTTAAATAAACATCAACGAATGGGTATAAAAGATGTTATAGTGGAGTTGAATGCACTGAAACAAAAGCTATGGCACTAGAAAATCATCCTTGTGAGATAAGGAATTACTTGCGTTCATATGGAGATTCTCGGCTGGAAAAGTCTTGTTTCCATTGCTTGGTTTTTGCACATTACTTTTCTTTGAATCACTTCAATTCCTACACAGTGATGTCACAATTTCTGTAGACTTCCACATGAACCGATCTCTAGAATAAAAGTGGCGTGCGAGTGCAACAAATATTACTATATGTTTGTAGAATAAAGAAAAAGTATGATAAAAAGAATAAAAAGAGCTTAATGTAACTGTTTTGTGTTCCTATTCTCTGTATCAGGGTCTAGTACTAGAAATGGTAATCACTTGAAATTTATATATCTGAAATAATTGGTCATTCCATTGCCAATACAAATGGAGAGATCAATAGGGTGGTTTTGCTGTGGCCTGTGGACAATTGCTTGCATTTAAACGTGGTGGTGTAAAAGGAGAAATTATTATATATTTTTAGAATATAATAAATATATTTTTTAAAATATATTTTCATCTTTAATTTTAAATTATTAATATAAAATTTATATAATTTTTATAAATTAATGATAAAATATTTTTTAAAATATATATTTATTACGCTCTAAAAGTATACAATAATTTCTTATGCAAAAATAGTTGCTTACGAATAAAATAACAATTAAAACACAATAGAAAAATGTCCTTTCCAAATAATGGGCACTAATGTTCCTTTCAACTTTCGTGCTATTATTAACACCAACGAAAATTTGACAGGACTTTTGTTGCTAACTTGCTATTATAGCGTTCTAAACAAACAAATTATAAAAGTTTAATACTTGTTCGAGATCTTGAATGATGGTAAATTGGCATGGACAAATGGACTGATATTGATACACTTCACACAATTCTAGGATCAGTGCAAATGCATAGAGAAGAGAATTAGATTCTTGGCAAACTAAATATAAATATAACAATATAGTTAACTCCAAGTCGGTAAGATAAACTGCAAATCAGGCGCTTAAAAATACTTGATTGGAGGACTGATCATTGCTAGGTTGATTCATGCTAATCTTAAACTCACATGCCATCACATCACAATAACATTATTGCCGATGATAGCAAATTTTATCTTGCACTAGCAAAGGAGTCAAAGGTTTCCAACAGTTTAAGGACCCGATGTGTTTGGGTAAAGTGCAACAGCATATCATGCATCGCATCCTCAAGATAATGAAGATATCAGCTGATGAAACGTTCACAATAAGGCCATAGAGAGTGCTTGCTCGTTCCAATATGGGACATTTGGAGTTCACCCAGTGAGAGTGGGAGGAAACGGAAAGTAATGCTAAGAAATGCTTTCCATGAGAAGAAGAGAAGAAAACTTGTGTTCTCAGAATTTTTCAAGTTTATAGTAAGAGTAATGCTACACAATTAGAATTTTTTTTTATAGAATATAGTTAAATTTAAGGATAGTTGTTAGATGAAATGAAATGGTAGGAATTATTTACGAATCAACAAGTATGTCAAATTATTCTGTCAAAAATTTTAGCAAAAAAGAAATTATAGCTATATAATATTTTTTTTGTTGTATAGAAAACTCATCTCATGACAATTTATCTTTATTTTTACCCCCATATCAAACTAACCCTTATAGTAATAAACTTGCATTATTTCATATTTACTGCAGTTACAGTTCAATATCAGATGTGACTTATTCCAAGTTGATAAGCAATTTAATTCAACAAAGAATCAATCTTCAAGTAACCTCAGGATTAAATCTACATAAAACCCCAACACTAAGTGGAAGATTTTACTTGAGAATTTAATTATAGCAATCAAGCGTTGTATCATTACCAACTCTAAAGCAAGTCAAGTCAATTCAGCACTATCATTTTAGATTTAATCTTTTCAAATATATTATGTATTTTAAAGAGTAAAATATAATCAATAAATGATAGTAAAAAAAATAAATTAACATATATATATATATATATATATATTATTTTATGAAAGTTTTATTTTCATTAATAATTATTTATTCTTTATTTAATTTGTTTATTACAAAAAAGAAGTTTTAAATGTGGTGTGGAGAGAGATGGTTGTATTATATTAAATATCTTTATTATATTAAAAATAGGAAAAAGAGCATACATATATCCTAAATTTTAGATTATTTGTAAATAGACCCCTAAATTTTAAAATTATTTTAATTAGTATCTAAATTATAATAATTATACAAATTAACCCTTTCATCCACTTTTTATCTATTCTAAATTAAATAAAAAAAGATTTAAAGTAAATGAAAAATGAATAGAATGATTAATTTGTGTAGTTGTTATAGTTTAAGTACTAATTGAAATTATTTTAAAATTTAAGAATCTATTTATAAATAACTTAAAGTTTAAAGGGTTTTAATATTATTTTTCTTTAAAAATATTACTATTTTAAAACAATTGGTATTATAAATAACATAACAAATATTATATAAAATTAGTAAGTTCAACTTGTATGACCAAAGCCATCGTTAGTTTTTTCTTTCTTTTTGACCGAATATTTTTATAAGTATTATTGTGAAATTAATTTCTTAACTATAACACAATGGATCTTTTTATCAGCTAATTTTTGTGGAAAGAGTACATTAACCACATTTAATAAATTAATGAAATCTAATCATCCAAACGAGTCATCTTCTGCTTGCTGTCGTGATCTCCTGATCCAAAACCAGCAAATTAGCCCCACCCATGGCACGCTTGGTTAATCTATTATCCTAATGGAAGTGTAACAAAATTATAAGAATATGTTTGGTATAATATAAAGAAAAAGAATAAAATAGAATGAAATATACAAAAATTTTAAAGTCAAAGTATAAATTTTTTTTTTATTCTTATTCATTTCAATTACCTCTTATCAAATGGCCTTAAGTGCAACATTGGGGATTGTTTTGTAACCCAAGAGCTACGGCTCAACCAGGTTCTTTTGAGGCTTTTTGATCCTCATATCACATCTTATCCAAATAATTTGGCTTGTAATTTAATCGACTCTCTCCTCTCGTTGAAAAATTCTTATGCATAATTAGAGTACTACACTGAACCAATATTAAAAACATGACACTTGTCATAATATAAAAAATATATGCCATCAAATGGAATTTATAATATAATATAGGATAAAATGTAAAGACATCCCTTTAACTTTGGGTGAGTTACATGTATATTTTTTCAACAATTAAAAGTAGCAATTAGATACTTAAATTATATAACTAGTAGCAATTAAGTTTTTTATCTAATATTTTATTAAATTTAACTAATAATCTTATTACTTGTGATATACATGTGACTTATTAATATTTTTTTACATTTTTTTTTAAAATATCTCATTAAAATGATAATAGAATAAAACTTTATACTAATTTAAGATGCATAATTTATTTATTTTATGAGTTATTTTTTAAAAAAAATTAATAAAGTATGTTAATTAATCACATATATATCATGTGTAATTAAATTATCAGTTCAATTTAACAAAAAAATAGATGAAAAACTTAATTGCCACATGTTGTATAGTTTAAGTGCCTAATTACTATTTTCTTTTGTTGAAGAGGTTTATATATAACTCATTCAAAGTTTAAAGAGTGTGTGAGTATTTTATCCTATAATAGAATATAATTTAAATGAGATAGAGTTGAGTGTAGTACTATCCCAAGTACCTAAGAATCACATACAATATCTATATACCTACGTAGGAAATAAGCTGAAACTCGTATTTCGAATGCAAGTACTTCCTCTAATATAATAAACATCTAACTGGTCATTCTTAGCTAGGTGATGGGGATGGATCTGTCTGGCCTAACCAACCCTTTCTTTGCGACCAGCTCTTCAGAAATTACAGAACAAAACAAAGCAAAACTTTTCTCATCTGAAAACTCCTCTGCTTAGAACAGCAATAGCATATTCATTCAGCACTCGGGGAACTGGATTCTTTCTTCCGAGTTTGTCTTATATTCAAAATCTAAATCAAAGGAACCCAGCAAATACGACATATATCACTAATTAATTTGTTAGTGAAGAAGTCTACACAAGAAACTCATTATCATACTTCAGTCACCCTGCAAATTGGAAATAAAACTAGACTTCACTTTTGCCTTCGTACCAAATTAAAAAGTTAACGTGTTTTGTTCTTTGACGAGAAATTTTTTTTTAATTTAATTATTATATTTTCTTGTGGTGCAAATAAATTGTAAAAATTATTGCTCACGCATAAGTTGAAAATAATAAGATAAAATCTTTTACAAAATGATTATTTTATGATTCAAATTATTAACATTACAAGTAAAATTCATCTGAAACGTAATTTATTTTCATTGTGCTAAATAATTTAGTCATTATTAGATATATGTTAATCGTAGTATTTCTAGTTATTAGATAAGATATAAACAAAATTTGAAAATATGAAATTTAGAGAGCTCTTTCTTTATAGATTAGTCTTGAAGTCAATTATTGTACTAGCTCGTGCCTTTATGTAATTTTAGAAATATATTACTTCAATCAAATGAGAGGCAAAATCATTGCGCTGGTGTGAGACACGTTATTATTTTGCATGTGAGATTCCTTTTGTCTGTAATATCTATTAGACCATTTAAAAAAGTTATTCTAAGATCTAGAATGCTATTTATGAGTGAAATGAATGTACATAATTGTAATTATCGTCTTGACGGCTACTGTTGTACTTCTTAATTCATAAATGAATAAGGTCTTCCACAGAATCTTGGCTTTTTTTTTTCCTGCCCCAATTTTTTAATTCAGAAATTGGAGTAAAATATGTGAAATCATCCGAATGAATCCCTTAGGACTTGGGTACAAAAATTAAGAATAGGTTTTTTTTTTTTAAATTCATTTTAACTTCTCTTTATAATTTTCTTTTTTTCCTTACACACACCTTTAGTATGTGCCACACTTCTAATACGACACAGAAAAGACCTTGTAAAAAAAATAAAAAAAGACACAGAAAAGAGGAAATACGTTAATTCAAGTCCCAAACACATATCTTTAAAAGAAATTAGAAGAATACAAAAAGTAACTATAAGTGCATATACAAAACAGATTCTCCAAATTAGTATTCATCTTCTTATAGTATTCTTTTTCCCCAGATAGTCGTTCTTTTAAGTATTACTATTTCAGTTATTTCAAGAGTTTATTTAATGTTTTAAGTTTCTAGATATTTGATCCTTTTATAATTGATAGTAATGCATGCGTGTTTGAGGATATTATATATCAAAGTGTAATACATGAAACATTGATGATTTGATAGGCAAAGAAGAAGACAATAGTGGTTGAATTAGAGGGTCCAGTAGTGTCATATGCTATGATGACCCCATGAAAATGTTTCAGGCTCAATGAATCTCATCGTATTACCGAACAAATTATATGTTATGGTATATACACTCAGACTATGCAATGCGTACGTAAGCATGATGTGAGGTATCCCTAATTGCTCAAAATTTATACATATTCCCTTAAATACTTTTAAAAATTTACACATATTATTATAAATACTTACTTAGGCTTCTATCTTATATTTTAAAAACACATTACACATAAATTTCTTGAGAATAGAAGTCTATATTAATTATGAAAATAGAGGATTCTCATGAAAAACAAATAAATAAAAAAAGTTAGAGTAATTTATTTTTATTTTAATTATTTGAATTCGAATTTAAGTTGATATTTTTTAAAAAATAATTTTTATTAAATATATTAAAATTATTTGAAACAAAAATTTAATGTGTGTTTTGATTTATTTATTTTGTGATTAAAATAATTTATAATTAAAATTTTATTAAAAAATATTTTAAAAAAAGTTATTTTTCTTAAAAATAAGCTACTCTTACACACATACGTATATATACAAGTATATTTAATAATAGATTAATTTAAAAAAAATTATTTTTTTAAAAATTTTTTTAATAAAATTTTATTTATAAGTTATTTTTACTATTAAATAAGTTAATGCAAACGTTTGGATTGACGAGAAATTGATACAAAAATAGTGTTATCTGTAAAAAGAAAAAAAAAAAAGAGTGAAGAGTCCTTGGTTAATTATAAACCAAAAGTATTACAGAGTAATATTCGTGGGATGCACGCATGGTTTATCTACGTTCTTACAGACTTCAAGTTCAAACTAACGCCAATGCAAAATGCAAAAGCCCCACTTTACGCAAACACACGTAATGCATTGCACAGTGATGGTACCGTGAATTGGGGGTTAGTTTCGTTAGATTCTGCCTTCTGCTGCGCTGTCATGGCTGCCATGGAATCATTGCATTTTGTTTGAAAAAATAGGCACTGCCATAAAAAAACAAAACAAAAGTGAGTGTGCGATACCTTCCATTTGTTTTTTGGGGGAAATTTGGCTGCACTGTGATGATGATGAAAATTGCTACGCAAACGTGATCCACATGAGCTGCACCCGTCGTCCTGATCCCCTCACTTTTGGACGCTTTTTTCGCATCCTTTCGTTGTTGTTGGTCAGGTACACCAACCTCCGAAACCTTCTTTTTCTTGTTCCGTAATAATTCAGGGTCCTCCGTTTTCTAATGGTCCACCACCTTTCTCCCTCATCAACAAACCCATTTTTTCTCATGCTTTTCGCCTCCACAACTTTTATATATATATATATATATATATATATGCCACTATTCGTATATGTCTTTCCACAATCTTCTAGACATTTAAGAAGATTAATTTTTTTTTTATATTTTAAAAAATTAATTTTTGTAAATATTAATTTAAATTTAAATTTTTTTATTTTTAATTAAAGATAGCTACTGAAACTAATCCTTCCATTCGATAATTGTTAAATAAAACTTTTTTTAAAATAATGATTTTAAAATTTAAAATTATGATATTTTAAATAAAGCTCAAACTCCTTAAAAAAAAAAAACCCCTCCTTTATTTAAGTTACTGAGCTAATCCATTTGGCTCTCCATAATCTAAAAGCATCAAAGGAAAGTCTAGAAAAGGCCCTCATCCATGAGCAAACATTTTGCATCATTAATAAATACACCCGCATGCAATTATCTCTACGATTATCATAAAAACTAATCCCAGTCACTTGCTTCCACTTTTTAAATTATATATATATATATATATATATATATATATATATTTATTTTTATTTATTTAATTATATAGCTAATCTAGGGGAGAGCACTATATCATGCGACAGCCATTTTCTATTACATGCACAATATTATACACTGATATTATTTTTTTTTACATTTTTCGTATACAATCAATTATCATCATTTTTTATTAATTTTTCTATCTCTATTTTGTTCTTCAATCATTGGTCCAACTCAACTCATGTGAAAACATGTGACACACTATACATGTAAATATCATTTTCCTTTTACTATATGCATAACTCTAGTAGGTTCTCCTCAATTATGTCTCTTCCTCGTATTATATTTCAACTTCGTGACATCACAGTAAGTACAAAATTGAGAAAAACATACCGAGTGGGGATTCTAGTGAGCATTGCACCAATGGGTTTGAATTTTGTTTAGAAAGTAACCCAACGATCTATATTTAATTATTTTGTTTTAGACATGTGTGTGTGTGTGGGTCACAGTTCGATTGACTTGTGTATTATTGAGAGACAAAAGAGACAGAAATATACCTTATAATGAAGATCCTCTATAGTATAATACTATATATAAGAAAGGTATACTAAAATGAAATGTTAGGTAGATAACCATTAATGAATTGATTAATGAACTAATGGCCTAACTTTTAAAACATTAGTAACACATGAACTGTCAATTTACAGGTATAAGTCTCTGATGTTTGAAAACGTAATTAATCAATGTTTCATAAATGAAATATATTTTCTTGTGTTCTTTCTATATTTTTCTTTTCTCTTTTATTATCTAATTCTTAAATTTTAACGTGATATGTGAGTGATATCATCTACCTTAACTTTCACCGTGGGTGAAGTCTCCATACTCATTAAAAGAAAATATCCGAATAGCAACTAATTTTTCAGTTGTTATTTTTCGAAATTTGGTAATTAAAATATCTAGTGACCCATTTAGCTATTTTTTATTGGTAGTTAATATTTTCTTGATAGCTAAATATTTAGTGGCCGATATGGCAATCGATATAGTTAGATACATTATTTAAATTTATTTATTTATTTTTAAATTGATTGCTATGTCGTTAAGTTTTAATTAATTTTTTAAAAATTTAATATTCGGTCATTGAACCGATCATTAAATATTAATTTATTTTTTTAATTTTTCAAATGGGTTGCTGAATATTAATTTATATTTTTAATTTTACAAATCAATTGGTAAAACGGTTGTTAGAATTTAATATTTTATTAAATTTTATTTATCGGTCCTTGAATATTAATTTATTTTTTTAAATTGACAAATCAGTTGCAAAACTAGTTGCTAATTATATATTAATATATTTTTTAATATTTATAAATCAGTTGCTAAAATATTAATTAAAATTTTTAATTATAATAATGAGTTGCTAAATTAGTTGCTAAATATTAATTTATTTGTCGATTGGTTACTAAAGCGGTTACTACTTTTTTTATTTATGTTATTTAAATTAATAAATTGATCACTAGATTGTTTGCTAATATGTGAAAAAACTTTAAAAAAATATTTTAAAATTAAGTTAAAACTTTTTTTTTTGTAAGTTCACAAAACATACATGTCATAGTCTACTAATTGTTATAACATCAGTTATAAATATGAGTCACATCAGTATTTTATACTTAAACATGTTTTCATCATCATCCCCTTCCACCTCCTCATTTTCTCTTCCTTGCATATCATGTTCTGCAAAATGTTCATGTAATAGTGCTTGATGTGGCTGAAATCCTGGTCAAAAACCAGGAGGCTGAATGTTCATTTGCGTCATTATTTCACGCGACAATTGATTGTTTGTCTAAACGTCTCTTTCATGATTTTATACAATGTTCCTAACTTCAATTATTTATTTTTGAACTTTCTCGAATTACTTTTTCATTTTATCTAACTCCTATCTTTATACCTATTCAGATGATGAAGAAACTAGAGTCACAATAAAGTTTGATACCTTCTATTACAGTAAATTTTAATCCCAAGTCATAAATTTTTCCTTTCGTTACTCCTGTATCACGCCATACATTAGTCTCTCTTATTGGAGAACTGTCTTATTGATATGTGTTTTGAGTAGCCTCTTCCAACTTTCGCTTAAATTCTTCTTGTTGAAAGATAATATTTTTAATAAAAAAACCAATATTTAGAATATGAAATAACAAAATTCATATCATATAATTTTAGTATACTCATTGTAAAAGTTAAGTAAAATAATTAAGACAATAAACAGTAACAATTTCACTAAAGAATTCTCAAAGCTAACTTAATATCAAAATGTTGAATACATAATAATATCAAAATATTGAATACATAATACTTACAGCTATATATTCTGATTTCTTGTCCACCCGCGTCTTATCTTTGTGTTGAGCCGTGGAGACCTAGTTTCACTTTTCTAATCGGTAGAGCCTTAGTTCTTCTCGTTTCTGTTATGGATTCTAATGATTGATCTCCCTCTCGAGTTCCAAAAGTTGTTGATCACTGTAAGTCACTGTCTTAATTGACGTCAAACATACCTCCACACCTCACCTAGTACTTCTTGTTGTCCGCCATTGCGACATCACAACTAGGATACTCGGATGAAGCTGCTCGTTCCAACCATCTCAAATCTTGTTGATCTTCTCTTTCTGTGCATCATTCTATTGTATTGTGTCTCCAACCATGCTCATTTTCTTCAACAGCAGCATTTCACCTGGTCATTGTTTGTGACGCCCATTAAAGTTTTGGGTTGAGGAACCCTTTCATGTTTCAGGTTTTAAGATGGATGTTTCTTGTGATAAGCGTCTCCTATAACAAGCTTGAGAGGTTTATGGGAGTGGTGAGAAATATATTCAGTTCTATATTTTGTACACCATTTTCATATGAGTTAGCGATGACTGAATCTTTAATTAAAAAGGCGCGTCGAGTGGTTTATTTATTTATTTATTTATTTTGGTGCATCCAGTGGTTAATTGATTGGTAGCTTATTGGTAATTGAAAAAAGTCATAGTTTAAGTGTAAATTTGGATAGTTTTTAAAAAGTCTTTAAACATTTATGGCATCATTATTAAAAAAAAAGAAGTTAGGTTGGTATTTCTTTTTCATTCTCTCTCTCTTTTTCCAATTCCATCTAATCCTTCTAAATACCTTGGTATGAAAGATAATCTACGTGTACACTATAAATACCTTCATATGAAATAAAGAAAAAAAAAAAGCATATGCTCTTCAAAGCTTTGAAAGACCCTAAGATCATGAAAATTGATACCAACAATATGCTTTAAGGTTTGGTCACAGTAATATCTCCAAGGTTTCAGTTGAATCAGATCAATGGAGAGCAGTGACATATCCAGAGTTGATAGTCTACGGGCGAGCAGTTCCAACATCTGGAGGAACCACAGCATGGATGTTTTCTCAACATCTGAGCGTGAAGACGATGAGGAAGCTCTCAAGTGGGCAGCAATAGAGAGACTCCCCACGTATCTGCGCATAAGGAGAAGCATACTCACCAATGCAGAAGGCAAAGGGAGAGAGGTTGATATCAAGCGACTGGGATTGACAGAAAGAAAGATTCTGCTAGAGAGGCTCGTGAAAATAGCAGAAGAAGACAATGAAAAGTTCTTGTTGAAACTCAGGGAACGGATGGATAAGTGAGTGAGTCTCTTGTCACTGCAGAAAGAGTTCATAACCAGTTTGATGATGCTATACCTTTTGTGTGTTAAGCTTTTTACTCAGCAGGCTTGAAATTCACATTCAAACAAGAACTGGGTTGTTTACTCTGTAATTTGGGAGTTGAAGCATAGTTTTCTTTTGAAAACTTCTGATTCCCGGAGCATTTCGTGACTTGGGAATTTGGTTGGAACTGTTTCCATGATTTAGATATCTGATATTTGTTCTTGTTGAACTAAATTTGCAGAGTTGGACTTGATATTCCAACGATTGAAGTTCGATTTGAGTGTTTAAATGTGGAAGCAGAAGTTTATGTTGGAAGCAGAGCATTGCCGACACTACTGAACTTCTTTGTGAATGTGTTAGAGGTAATTCAACGTGGCACAGGGTGTTTCACCCATATTCATTTGTTCATCTCCAACTATTTATTTCATGCTCTCTTTCTTTTGTTAAAGGGATTCTTGAATTATCTTCACATCATCCCAAGTCCAAAGAAACCTTTACATATCCTTCAGAATGTTAGTGGAATCATAAAGCCTCGAAGGTGAATTCAAGACAACTTTTCTTTTTTTAAATTTTATATTTTTTTATTAAAAATTTTCGTTGTACACCCTCCAGTTAGATCTTTTCTTGTTCTGATGATGAGCTTTTTGTAGAATGACATTGCTTTTGGGGCCACCAGGCTCTGGAAAGACCACTTTGCTGTTGACGTTGGCTGGAAAGCTTGGTAAAGATTTGAAAGTAAGGAAAGAGACTTTAGGTGTCATCATTAAAGGGGGGCACAGTTTGCAGTTGAGTAATTTTTTTTAATTATAATAACTAATTTGACTAGTGATGAAACCTCAGCATTTTGGGAGAGTAACATACAATGGGCATGGGCTGGATGAGTTTGTACCACAAAGGACATCAGCTTACATAGGTCAACATGATATGCACATTGGAGAAATGACTGTGAGAGAAACACTAGCTTTCTCAGCAAGATGTCAAGGGGTTGGAGAGAATTACGGTTGGTTGATTCACTTTGAGTACTAAAGGATAAAAAAAGAAAAGACAAAAGCAGAAACTTTTGAAATAAATCCAAAACTTCTTAAGGGTTCTTAATCAGAGTGTTGAATTTCACTGCTTTACAGAGATGTTGGCAGAACTACTGAGAAGAGAGAAGGAAGCAAAGATTAAACCAGATCCTGATATTGACGCCTATATGAAGGTCAGAACTCAGCAATAAGATTGAAAAGGAAGTCTTGAGCTTTATGTTTGAACTTTGAAATGCTGAACACATTGCATTGTGAGGAAGCTGCATTATTTCTTTTACATGTGATTCATTCAAAATCCTGCAGGCAGCAGCACTACAAGGGCAGCAGACGAGTGTGGTCACTGACTACATTCTCAAGGTACTATACCAGTTTCATCAAATAAAGGGGGGATATAGACCACTTGTAAAACAATATAGGTTTTTATGTTTTTCCTTCCAAAATGTTGCAGATTTTGGGACTAGAAATCTGTGCTGACATTATGGTAGGAGATGGAATGATAAGGGGTATCTCAGGAGGGCAGAAAAAGCGAGTCACAACAGGTAGTGATCCATTTAACAAGAACAACTTGACAAAAGAACTTAAAACCTCAATTTGGAACTCCTAACGAGTTTGACTGATAAAAAATTTCTGGTGAATAATGTGAAGGGGAGATGCTGGTTGGACCTATAAGGGTGTTGTTCATGGATGAGATATCAACTGGTTTGGACAGTTCCACAACTTTTCAAATTATCAATTCAATCCGGCAGTCCATCCATATTCTCAATGGAACTGCACTTGTCTCTCTGCTACAGCCAGCACCAGAAACTTTTGAACTATTTGATGATATAATACTTCTCACGGATGGGCGAATTGTGTACCAAGGACCAAGAGAAAATGTACTTGACTTTTTTGAATCAATGGGTTTCAAGTGTCCTGAAAGGAAAGGAGTTGCTGACTTCTTGCAAGAAGTATGTGTGAATCCCTCACTCAGTCTTACCCTTTTGGAACTTTCTCTTTCTGTTTTTGATTCAAAAGTTAACTTTGTTCTCGTGGGGTGCAACAGGTGACATCAAGAAAAGATCAGTGGCAATATTGGGCACGTAAAGATGAACCTTACAGCTTTGTTACTGTCAATGATTTTGCCGAAGCCTTCCAGTTATTTCACATGGGTCAAAAACTTGGAGATGAGCTGGCCAATCCTTTTGACAAGTCTAAGTGCCATCCAGCTGCATTGACCACAAAGAAGTATGGTGTTAACAGGAAGGGGCTGCTGAGGGCTTGTGCTTCCAGAGAACTTTTGCTTATGAAGCGAAATTCGTTTGTCTACATATTCAAAGCAACCCAAGTGAGTAATATTCAAGCACTGATGCTATTCATATTTTCTGATTTGAAACCAGTTTCGAAGTACAAAATTTAGTTTAAAAAATTAGAAGTGATTTACTCATGAATGAAAGTGTTTAACTGTTAAATGTTTGATTGCAAATGAGTGTTTCATTCGTCTTTTTCTTCTTCTTCTTCTTTCTTTCTTTGGTACTTATGCATGTCCTCTTCCTCCATTTCAGCTTATTTACTTAGCTGTCATGACAACAACATTATTTTTACGAACTAAGATGCATCGGGATACCGTGGAGGATGGAGGAACATACCTGGGTGCTCTGTTCTTCGCAGTCATTGTAGCTTTGTTCAATGGAATATCAGAGCTGAATATGGCCATCGTGAAACTTCCTGTCTTTTACAAGCAAAGAGACTTTCGCTTTTATCCTTCATGGGCTTATTCTCTTCCACCATGGATCCTCAAAATACCAATAACCATTGTAGAAGTTGCCATTTGGGAAGGCATCACTTACTATGCCATCGGGTTTGATCCAAGTGTTGAAAGACAAGAAGCAACTACATCATAAATCCTAAATTAAGCTATTAATTACTCATTTTGGAAATCTAATGAGAAATTCTTATTGGCAGGCTTTTCAAACAGTACTTGTTAATCCTGTGCATTAACCAGATGGCATCTGCACTATTTCGGTTGATGGCAGCATTAGGAAGAGATGTAATAGTTGCAAACACTGTTGGGTCATTTGCATTACTTGTAATTATGGTTTTGGGTGGATTTGTGATTTCACGAGGTAAAAAAAATGGAAATGTAACTTCAAAGTTGGCTGATGTAATGAACTTTCTTTTATGATAAATCTGTTCTTTTGCATCAGAGAATGTGCACAAATGGTTTCTGTGGGGTTACTGGTCCTCACCACTGATGTATGGACAGAATGCTATAGCTGTGAATGAATTTCTTGGGCATAGTTGGAGAAAGGTAATCCCCTTTTTTTTCTATGGTAAAGAAATTGTAAGAAAAACAATGAGCTTTGGAATGAGATTTTTATATGAGATAATTGGCTGAGTGTTGTAGGTTGCTCCTAATTCCAATGAAACATTGGGAGTTTTGATACTGAAATCTCGCGGGTTTTTCCCAGAAGCTTATTGGTATTGGATTGGAGTAGGAGCTTTGATTGGTTATGTTTTTCTATTTAATTTCCTCTTCACCTTGGCTTTGCAATATCTCAGTCGTAAGTACCATCTTCATCTTTCTTTGAGCTGTGAACTTGGACGTCTTTTCTGACCAGAGACTTCATTTCTGATAATTGGATGTGTTGCCCCTGCAGCATTCAGAAAGGATCAAGCAGGGCTATCCCAAGAGAAATTGCTCGAGAGAAATGCTTCAACAGCTGGAGAATTCATTCAGTTACCAACACGAAAGAGCTCTTCTGGTGAGTCCTTGAGCTCCAAGTTATAGTTTCTCACTTTCTGTGTTTGTAGCTTCAAGTTTGATATTCAAGCCATAACATAATGACTGTGATGACAAGTCAGAAAAAAAGATTGAAGAAGAAGTAGGTGTATCATCCAGGTCGTTTTCTGGTAGGGCTAGTGATAGTAAAGCAACTAGAAGTGGAACGCGGGGCATGGTTCTTCCTTTTCAACCTCTATCCCTCACTTTTGATGAGATCAGATATTCAGTAGACATGCCACAGGTACCTTGCATACTTACTTTAAAGATGTAATATTCCAATTATTTTTGCTATATGTGTGTTGTTGGTTGTATTTAAATTATATTTGTGTGTTTCCTTCAATTCCTTCAATTTTTTTCCAAACGCACAAGCCAGTAGCTGTATAGCACAACACTTTCTCTGAATGATCTGAACCTGGTGTTTTAAATGCTTCTCTTTGTGTGACCTTAGTAACAAGGTATTTCTTCAACATGATTTTGACAGTTATGTTGATTGTAGGAAATGAAAAATCAAGGAGTTTTCGAGGATCGTCTTGAACTATTGAAGGGTGTTAGTGGTGCTTTTAGGCCTGGAATACTAACAGCTCTGATGGGTGTAAGTGGTGCCGGCAAGACTACTCTAATGGATGTTTTAGCTGGAAGGAAAACTGGGGGATATATTGAAGGAAGCATCACAATAGCTGGGTACCCAAAGAAGCAAGAAACATTTGCTCGCATATCAGGATATTGTGAACAATTTGACATCCATTCACCTTATGTTACAGTTTTTGAATCTTTGCTATATTCTGCATGGCTTCGATTGCCCCCTGAAGTTGATTATGCAACCAGAAAGGTAATGAGGACAAGTGTCTTTCTTTTTAAATTAGCGGCACGAAATTCATGGCTATAAACTGAGATTTAAACATCAAAAGTTGCCCAAAGTACAGAAAAATTAATCAGCAAACTTACCAACCTCTGGTATGGAGACATAACAGCTTACTAACTAGAACTCAATTTCATGAGATGCAGATGTTCATTGAGGAAGTTATGGAGCTTGTGGAGCTTAAATCATTAAGAGAAGCACTTGTTGGACTGCCAGGAGAGACTGGTCTTTCAACTGAGCAGCGCAAGAGGGTCACAATTGCAGTTGAACTTGTAGCCAACCCATCAATAATATTCATGGATGAGCCAACCTCTGGTCTTGATGCTAGAGCAGCTGCAATTGTAATGAGAACCGTGAGGAACACCGTGGACACAGGACGCACTGTGGTTTGCACCATCCACCAGCCAAGCATTGATATTTTTGATGCCTTTGATGAGGTAAGAAGTCCTATCATTAAGGTACAATTCTTGTTCTTGGTACTACATGTTGAAGAATTAAGTACCTCAATCTCAACCTTTTCAGCTGCTACTTCTGAAATTGGGAGGGGAGCAGATATATGCTGGTCCATTAGGCCGCCACCGTTCCCAGCTGGTCCAGTACTTTGAGGTGAGTCCAGGGTAAATCAATGAGATTGAGCATAGTAGCTGCTGATGTAGCATTAGCATGTTCACTTTAGTGCATGATTACTGTAGGCTATTCTAGGAGTTCCTAAGATCAAAGATGGTTATAATCCTGCAACCTGGATGTTGGAAGTTGCATCAGCAGGAACAGAAGCAAGTCTTAAGGTCAACTTCACTAATGTGTACAAAAACTCAGAACTACACCGGTTAGACTCCTGTCTTACACCTTATTATGTGTACAAAATCAGCCTTTATTTTTCATTTCTTCTTTTAATGTTTTAAATCAAAGCTTCAGAGTATAAAGTTAATTTCTTGATTATGAGGATACAAGATGCATATATTTCTCAGTTAGTGATTTTAATGCAGTAGCATTTAAAGACTTTGAATAGGTTACTGAATACTGATACTTCCATCCGTGCAGGAGAAACAAACAATTGATCCAGGAGCTTAGTACACCTCAAGATTCAGAAGATCTACACTTTGATAGTCAGTATTCACAGACTTTCGTGGCACAATGTGCAGCTTGCCTATGGAAACAGCATTTATCATATTGGCGGAACACGTCATATACCGCAGTGAGACTCCTATTTACAACAATCATAGCTTTATTGTTTGGGATCATTTTTTGGGACATTGGCTTGAAAAGGTATGTGAAACAGAGAACAGTACATTGATACAATAACTAAAGCATGAACATGGAATTCAAAACAATTCTTACCACCTAATAGTAATACCTTTAAATCAATGAAAATCACAGGAGAAAGGAGCAAGATCTTTTCAATGCATTGGGTTCAATGTATGCTGCCGTTACCTTCATTGGGGTTCAAAATGGTGCCTCAGTGCAGCCTATAATAGCGGTTGAGAGAACTGTCTTCTACAGAGAGAGAGCCGCAGGAATGTATTCAGCTTTGCCATATGCTCTTGCACAGGTAAATACACTCCAGTCCTTGCAATTCTTTAGAAAGAAGTCAAAGAACAAAGAGATCTGAGACATGTTTGCTCTGCCATTCAGAAACTCAACACTTGTCGTATGATTCTTGCAGGTTATTATAGAGCTTCCCCACATCTTGGTTCAGACTCTGATATATGGGGTCATAGTGTATGCCATGATGGGATTCGAGTGGACAACATCCAAGTTCTTGTGGTACCTCTTCTTCATGTACTTCACTTTCTTATACTACACCTGCTATGGCATGATGACCATGGCCATCACTCCAAACCACCACGTTGCTGCCATATTGTCCTCTGCATTCTATGCAATATGGAGCCTCTTCTCAGGCTTCATCATTCCCTTATCAGTAAGTTCCAATCTTTGCTTGCTCACATATTTCAGTAAACAAATGAGAAAGTACTAACTTTGAGAACAAAACAATGGCAGAGAATACCCATTTGGTGGAAGTGGTACTATTGGCTTTGCCCTGTTGCGTGGACCTTGAATGGATTGGTGACTTCCCAATACAGTGAAGATAGGGACAAACTTGAGTCTGGACAAATGGTTGAGGAATATGTGAGGAGTCACTTCGGGTTTAAACATGACTTTCTAGGAGTGGTTGCAGCAGTGGTGGCTGGTTTCTCAGTTTTGTTCGCGCTCATCTTCGCCTTTGGCATCAAAGCATTCAACTTCCAAAAACGATGATATTCCTGCAATGCCTCTCTTCTTCAGCTTTCATCCATCCATATATATATATATGCCTATCATATGTTTTCAAATCTCACTCAAAACAAATATCTATGAAGAACTCGTGACAACGAAACTGAATTTTATAATTCCATTATAAGGTTCACACCCAAATTAAATAAAAATATGGATAATTATACACTTTTTTTTAATACACTGCATTCATATAGGAGCACTATTAACATTAGCTTCAGTTTTTTGTAATTCGTTAGTGATTATTGATTATTTTTAAAATGTATTAATAACTTAACTTTTGAATAAGGATAAAAAAAAAGTTATCAATATTTATTTGGCATGAGGTGACTTGGATCATGTGTTCAAACTCAAGACTGAAATTGTATCTCAAAGTATAGCCTTCATGAGTTAAATATGAATTAAAAGGTTGCAGCAATTTTAGCCTTTAGTCTTGGAAGTGTTTTTCTTTTCCCAAATAATTGGGTATACAAGTTCAAGTTCGGTTATGAAAAGAACTTAAGGTCTCCTTTTTTTAATCAATATTTGGATGCTTTTGCGAATGATTGTAAGATTTTGGTCGAGTTGAGAGTTGAGACTTGAGACCTCAATGTTTAGGTTTGAAACACTTTTCTTATGCTTTTTTAGTTTATTTTAATTTATGATTTTATTTGTTTCCATCTTCCTTGGCTATTTCTTGCAAGCGTTTGCTTTTCACTTTTAATGATCTTCTAGACGTTGAAACAGGTTAAAGTTTTGGCTTATAAATAACAACTAAGGGAGTATTTTTTTTTTTAAGAATAAGAGTATTTTCATCTAAGCTTTTACATTAATTAATATTAATCTCTTCTCAAAGAATCTCAAAAGTGCATCCCGCGTTGACCTAATAGATTTAGAGAAATTAATTTATGCAAACTCATATTCATTCATATACAATTTAACATTCTAAATTTTGTTAGATGACATTTGGTATGCGAGAATGATAAATTTATTTCAAACTCTTTAATTATGTGAAATTGAGAATAATGTTTGTTAAAAAATAAAATGATAATTCTATTTTATACCTCATCCTACAAAATCAAAAAAAACATGAAATTTATTACTTTTAAGAGAGATGAGATCAATTAAGATTCCTTACATCATGAAAAGATCTTTTATTTTCTTTTTTCAACATATATATCCTCATTAATTAATTTTATAAAATGACAATTATTATATTTTTTAAATATAACTATTTAAATGTTTTAAACAATAAAAGGTCTATCACTAAAGAATTTATGTAAAAAGCAAGATCAATGAGTAAAAGTTTAATGACTGTTTCATATTTGTTTCAAATGAAAGTGTATACACTTCAATTTTTTCTTTTAATAAATAACATAATGTTTTTTTTTTTTAATCAAGTGACCTCATTTATTTTTATTGTTGTAAAAAAATTAATCTTAAACATTGCTCTTAAAAATATACATTTCTATTACATATAACATTAAAAAATTAAATTTTTTTCTTTCTCTTATGAGTGAAGTTTATGTCATTAAATTAATTTTAATTTTATCCTATATCAAATTCTTATATCAATTTGAGCGCTACAAAAAATTATGGACTGAAGTGAGAATTTCATTTCAAATAATTATAGTGCATTCTCATTTTAAAATTATTATTTCGTATATCAAACTTTACATTAGAAAGTAAAATAAATCTATAAAGGTACTAATTATTTTTTTATAATACATGTATATATATATATATATATATATATATATATATATGCCAATTATTGACATCCTCTAATTAATTTTTATGTTGGTGAATATTAATAAATTTTATTTTTTTTATTTCGATAATAACATTTTATTTTTTATTTTTATAAATAAAAAATTAAAAACATTTAAGATATTTTATTAATTTCTCTTTTTCAAAAAAAAAAAGAAAAACTAACCCCTAAAATACTCGATAGAAACACTATGTTGAGATTTGAAGAGAACTTTTTTTTTTTTTTCATATAAGCTTCAGATCAAAGGTCCTTTCATAAACCAAAAACTCACGCTTTGATAGATGAAGAAAACATAAAATATAGCTCACATGTAATGATCAGATATGTGGAATTAAATCCAAAGCGGCGCATGCTACAAGTTCTGAAGACTGCAACTCATAGTATTTGCACAAAAATCATTCTGCCTTTGTGAGTTCCTCACCTGGGAGCATGTAGGCTGTATGGCCATTCCTTCAATCCCGTTGTGTGTGTGTGTGCTTTTTTTTTTTTAAACTTTTCTACTCCTTTGTCTTTTCTTCATTCAATTCAACCAATAAATTCAAGCCTCACGCTTTAACAGTCAGTGATTAGTGAAATCCAACTTAATTCTTACAAGCCAGGCGTTTGATCTTTACTAACTCAGCCAAGTCTCATCGACCGATCAACAAGATGAAGGAAGTCGATCGGGACTTGGGATGGGGATTCGGGGAACTCCAACTTATTTTTCCTTAATAAATTTAGGATTTAATTTTATTTATAAATAAATTTTTTGATTTAAAAAATTATAAAATATAAATTAATAAGATTTAAAAATTTCATAAATTTTAATTAAGTTGTTTCTAAAATTGTATTAAAAATGAGAGAATTTAAGTGAATTTAGATAGAATTTATTTAAATTTACTTTTCTATCTTTAATTATTTATTTATAAATAAAAAAAGATGTATTAAAAAAAGTAAAAATATAAATTTTTTAAAATAAAATCAATTCAATTTTTTTTATTTTAAACATAAAGTTTAATTTTTAAATTAATCTAAATTATAATTTTTATAATAAATTTTAAATATAAAAATTATTTTTTAATTTAATTTAATTTAATATAATTCAAATTAATTAATTTAATTTTAATTTTTATAATTTTAAACACACGCTATATGAAGACGATGAAGTTTGGGATGGAGTAATTTAGGGAAAAGCCCAAGATAGTGAGTGAGACTCCCCTGTGTCTTGTATCAGAAAAGATTTTAAAAGGGAAAAAAGGATAATCATTATTTTAAACATTTTAAACTTAAAAGCTTAAAATAATTTTTTTGCTTTTTCTCTTTTCTCTTCTCATATTCTTTAATCCAAGCATATCCTTAATGTGTGTGGCATTGTGGTAGGAAGAAATGGCGACAAAGATGACAAGCAAAAATAAGTAAAATTAAGTTCTTAGAATAGTATTTTTTTTTACTCTATGTAAATAAATACAAAATAATATAAAAATAATATCAAACTTAATATCATATATTTATTTATTTTGTATTTATTTGTGAAGTTAAAAAAATATTTATTTTAAAAATATATAAGAATTTCTTGTAAAATTGAGCTGCTCACTCAACCAAAGATAGCTTTGGCATTTGGAATATGCCACGAGGGTCCAATCACAAATTGCCACCTCACCGGTCCCTTGTCAGTTACCGTGATCCCACCATCAACATCAACATGCACACAAAGATTATATTATTTGAGATTTTTTTCCCATCAATTTTCTGTTTCCATTTATATGTGATTATGTACATTTACATATTTCTTCTAGTTCTGTTTGTGTGACTTGAGAGATCAGTACAGTACAGATAAAAAACACAAGTAGGGAAGGATCGAATGAGTGAGAGCCTTGACTCTCGACCATGTGAACGAGTTGCTGCCTCAATCTTCCTCCGCCAACTTCAAACCAAGCTTCAAATGCTTCTCTGATCCCCAAAAAGCCACCTCTAGTGTCATTGTAAGTTTTTGTTTTCGGATACATCATCTCATTTACCTTTCAATCAATACACTATGCCTGCCCTTAGTGTATAGCTGTCTTTTGTTTGTAAAAGGGTGAAAAATGAATGGTGTTGGAGAAGGCAATGCGTTCTGATGGGAGTGGCGGCGTTTGGCACCATAATAGGATTACAAATGGACAATTCAACGACTGGAGGCCATTGCCGAGGGCACGAAGCAGGTGCTGCTCAGGAGATGAAGAAGGCATCGGTGGATACAGTTTCGGAGAAAAAGGTTGGTGGCAGTGGCACCAAATGGAGCGAGGAAAGGGCGTGCCCGTCATGGCGACACAACTCGTTGGAAACCAACGTGCCGGAGAACCTTCCGAGGCCAGCAGTTCGCCGGAGATACGAGGCAGTGCGTTCCAGCTCCAAGAATGCTCCGCCGGTTTCCGTCGCAGTTAAACTTGGAACCAAGGGCAATTGCTTCTCCGCGTAAAACTCATCAATTATTAGTTGTATATATTACCGAGCATAGTTGCCATTTTACACAAATTCATTTCGGAATAATGCTACGTACGCAGATTAAAAAAAAATTATAATTTTTTACGGAATTTAATTAAAATTAAAAAAAATTATTAGATATATGAAATAAAATGATAAAAACTACTCACATATTTAAAAATAATTAATAAATATATCAAATCACTATATTAAAAATTTTAACAAAAATATTTTGATTATATAATTTTTTTTTATTTCGTAACTATACTAAATGTTACAAGTTAATTACTTAATTACAAGTCTTCAATTTTTTTTTTAATTTATTGGATTAAAGTCTAAACTCAAAATATGGAACAAATAATTTCATGTCATGGTAATACTCAAGGTTCTGAAAATCGAACCGGTCACTGAACCGGCCGAGGTATTGATTCAAGGTTTAATGGTTCAACCGTGGTTCAACCGTGGTCGAACCGGAATATAATTAAATATATATTTATATTTATATATAAATATAAGTATATAGATATATATATATATATAATACTAATAAAATAAGTAAAAATTATAAAAATATAATACAAATTAATAATAAAATATTTGAAACATTAAAAAATAGTGTCATAAAGTAAAAAAATATTATATTCATATAAGTAACACAACATTAATCTACATAACATACAAATTAACTAAAATAAATATAATCTACATAGTTCACAACTTATAATTTTATACTAACATAATATTAATCTATCATCATAGTCAATCATACTAACAATAATAATATTAAACAAGTAAACAATACAAATTTAACAATATTCTATCAAAAGAGAAAATACTTATAAAATAAGCAAACCAATTAAATCTCAAATTTGTATATCATCAACAAAGTTCTAAAATTCGAATTAGTCATTAAATCAGTGAATGAGCTAATTCATTATTCAATAGTTTTACTGTAGTAAAACTAGTAATATAATTAAATATATTTTATATTTTATATTTATATATATTAAAATTTTAATATATATACTAATTAAATATATATATATACACACACACATACTTTTTAAACATTTTATATATTTTATAAATATATTACTCATGAAGGGTCATACTAAGAAGTCATATATTTTTTGCTGATACTAAAAGTTAAAAAAAAATAAAATTTTAGTTGACAAATGATGTTAAGTATTTTAACTATTTTCTTATAATAAATAAAAAAGTAAAGGTACCATATGAGTATAAAGAACATGTTGGTTTGGTGGTTAGCAATGTGGGAGGCAATTCTCCAGGACCCGTGTTTGAACCTGGCAGCTTACGTTTTGGTTTCAAAAATGCAAATTTGAACCGGGAACCAGCCAAACCGTGACCGGTTCATCCGGTTTGGCCGGTTTAGCTCCGATTCGGCGGTTCATTACCGGTTTTCAACACCTCCGACTCTGTGAGCCTGACCGAACCGACCAAATAACCGATTTCCGATTCAACCGGTCCGACCAGTCGGTTCGATCCGGTTTTCAGAACATTGGTAATACTGCATTGGATTTACGCACGTTAGTGATTGTAGGTCATGCAGTACAAATTTGAGATTTTGGATCTGTTTCCCCAAACTATGCATAACCAGCATACCCCACTGCTTTTTCTTCTATTTATTTAGTTTTTGTTTGCTTGTTTTTTAGTTTTTGGTGGATTTTTGTTTGCTTGTTTGGTGCATATGGGTTATGGCCCTGCTTTCCAATGGCATTGACCTTTTAGAGAGTGGATTGGATTGGATTGACTGAGCCCACCAGTTTTATTGCCCTCATTGTTCTTGAGGTACTGTATATTGAGCTAGTCCATGAGCCCAGTAGGCATAAACGACACCCACTCAGCCATTCCTGTGTCTTCTTTTTTGGGTACATAATCCTGTGTCCTCGACTTCCTTTATTTCAAGACCAAAAATAAAAAAGACAATAAAATTGCATTGTTTAATATCAACAACAAAAACTGCGTTATTTAAAGGGTAAAATACATTATGTACCGAAAAAAAGGGGCTAAAATACATTTATCATTCCTTATACATGTCTCTTTTATTAATTGTGTCTCTTAAAAATTAATTTTATTAATATAATTTTTTAAATTTTAAATTCATAATAATTTTATTCTTTTAAAAAATTAAATTAATAAAATTAAAAAAAATAAAAAGATAAATTTGGCAAGTAATTTAATACTTGAAACATTGAATCAATACAATTAACTTTTAAAAGATAAATTTAATAAATAAATATATCTTTTAAGGTCAAAAATAAGTTTTACTTTTATTTAAATTAAAACTATGGCATTGACCAAAAAAACAAAAAGAAAGAAAGAGAAAACAACTACGTACATGCACACCAGAGTTATAGACATGTGTATGGATTATGGATACGTTGCGACAAGATTTAGATACTAATTTTTAAAATTGAGTTAATTCATCGTTAATATTTAACAATAAATGATTTTATTAAATTGGATTACAAACGAATTGTAATGTTTGAAATATTACGTAACATGCAAATTTTGAACATGTTCTATTAAAATTTTATAAAGCACAGATATCTATCTATATTTATATCTATATCTATATATAATATATTAAAATTGACTCCTAAAAATCATAAAGTGTCATGTTATCATATTTGATGATATAGTACCTTTCAAATCATGTAGTATCACGTCATCTTATGTGATAAAGTAATATTTTCCAAATTAACTTTTTCTTTCTTTTCCTTCAAAACTCTTCTGTACATATATATTCTAAGCAAAACCCAATCTCAGCAATCTTGAGGGTAAGTCTTGCTACCTGCTCAATTCCTACTTCTCTCTGAAAAGTTGATAGTGGGATTATCACAAATATTTACCTATGATAATCATTTCATTTTTCATTACAATAAACGGTGAAAGGATAGGCTAATGGTATCAAAGTAAAAGCAGATATTTTTTCTTTCAGATTTTCATTGTCTACCATGTATTATGGAGCAACAGTCAAATATTTTTTCAATACGAGTAATGCTACGTAATGAGCAAAATTTGCTAGAATTTTTAATAAAATTTAATTAAAATTAAGAGTGATTGTTGAATAAAATAAAATTGTAGGGATTATTCACTTAACAAGCAGGTCAAATCACATTGTTATAAATTTTGATAAAATTTTTTTGGCTATGTATCATTTTTCAATTTTTTTCACTCTATTTCTATTTTCTTTTATATCTCTCATCTTTCTGCTTTTTTTTTTTTTTTACCTTATCTGCCAAATTTACCATTAAAAATCATTAATCTCCAAATCTTCGGGAGATAAGAAAATGAAATTTGCATCCACAAACCAAAATGACATAAACTTCACAACACTAGCTTGACTTGTTTTCACATCTTCTTATCAATATCCTTTAAGGCTATGTTTGATAGTTTGAAAGAATGAGAATAAAAGAAAATAAAGACAAAGGAAAAGAAGGAGAATACGGGTTAATTAATAATTTTTTTTATTTGAATGCTTTAAATCCTTTAAAATTTTTTAAATTAGAAAATTTTTTAAATATTCACAAAAATTAATAATGAGGGTTTTTAAGAATTACTTAAAAATCTTTATTTCCTTCCCATTCTTTTATAGAACTTATAAACAAAAGAGAGACTCGTAATAAACATTTTCCTTTTTTCATTCTCACTTCCATCAATAAGTTTGCTACGTTATGTTAGAAGTGCTTTTTTCATCAATAAAAGTGCTTTTTTCTTTAAAAAAAAACCTTATTCAAATGCACTTTAAGCTTCCAACTTGGTCTATAATTTGGCCTTGAAATTTTGGACATTGAAATAACTGCATCTTGAGTAGATTCCAGGAACTAGTATTTGTTTTTTTTTTTTTCACTTTTACGTTGAAGTTAAATTTGGCTTCTCTAAAATGAATGTTCACTTTAAAGAAAAAAGTAAAAAATTATAACCGTTAATAAGAAATTAATAGTTAAGATTATGATAAAATATATGTATATATGTATAATAAATTATGAGATTATTAAAGTCTACTTTCTTAATTTTTTATCAACAATTATAATTTCTCACTTTTTATAATTATCTTCAAATTTTACAATACTGAAAATTTATGTTTTTACAAATAGTTCAATTGCATTTACACCTCTTACTTTAAAACTTTGAAAAATATACAGTAATGACAGCTTACATCCTCTTCTACATACGTATATACATATATGTATGTATAGTACATCATCTTTTTCCTAAAAATATACCTACATAAATTTATTATTATTGTTGTTGTTGTTGTAAAATTAGATAGAGAATGGAACAACTTTAAAATGTAAAGAAGGCTTAAATTCAGTTTCAGTTTTTCTATTTTAACAAAATAAATAATTTAATCTCTTATATTAAAAATGAATTAGTCACTCTATTTTTATAAAATAATTAGTTTTTGTCCCCTTATTAATATGTCATTAAAAACCTAATGAAAAATGGTAACATAACACGAAAAAATAATTTTTATTTTCAACTAAATCATTTAAATACATGTGACATATATGCACATAACTCTTTAAATATCCAAATTATTCATTTTGTTAAAATAGAATGATGAAAACTGCATTTAAACCATAAAATAACTATCTACTGACACTATAGAGTGTGTTTAAATAAAATCAAAATTGAATTGAAATAAATTGAAAATTAATTCTCATGTGTTTGGAACTTATTAATAAAATTGTTTAAATTCATTTAAAAATTAATTTTTATGTTTAAAATACATTAAAAATGAATTGATTTGATTTGATTTGTTTTATTAAGTTTAATTTGTTATCTTTACTTATAATAATATGATCTTTCTATAAAGGGCATAATAGTAAGTATAAACAAAATTCACTAAAATCCAACCTATTCCTCTCAGTTTTAACAAGATTTTAAACCAGCCTAATTAAGATTTAATAAATTTTCATGTATTTTTAAATCATATTAATTTTCATTGTATAATTTTTCAGACAAAAATTTAATTTATAAATGAAATCAATTCTTAAAATTTATCTTTTCAAAAACACACTCTATTATATTTTATCAGAAAAAAACTCTTAAACACTATTGTGATATATATATGCTTATGTAAGGGAATGAGCTTGAAAGCTCTAGTGCCCTACAATATGGGGAAATGGAAATTTTCAAACCGACTGTAGAGTCTTATAGGCTCAAGAAGAAAAGAACCTAGATTCTAAACAGGCGACAGCAATTGGTGGCAGGGAAATATGACCCTAAACACTATGGTCCCACACAATGCATTAGGGTTTCATCACAAATTCAAGATATGCGTACTATGCTTAATCGTTTTATTGCGCAATGTGTGGGTAATGCTGGGTCTTGATCAAATAAAATAGCATTATTCACTTTTGTTAGATACAAGTTTTTCATCACCAGCACCGCAGATACAAGTTTTCAATATTGTTAGATTATTCATTTTTGTTTCTGCAGAGAATTTTCAAGCACGCCACAAAGACAATGATGGCAAAGCTGGCGAAGATAAGTATGCAGATGACAAAAGATATTTGACGTTTTATAAGATCAAAGGTATCAACATAGTTCCACCCACGTACCGATGAGTCTGTCGGGTGATTATCATTTCCATGCAAAGATTGTCAACTGCTAAGACCACT
This sequence comes from Castanospermum australe, assembly GCA_019955255.1. Classification (NCBI taxonomy): domain Eukaryota; kingdom Viridiplantae; phylum Streptophyta; class Magnoliopsida; order Fabales; family Fabaceae; genus Castanospermum; species Castanospermum australe. The sequence goes on along the minus strand of NSJW01000337.1, from coordinate 616,564 downwards.
TAAATATCGAGAAGAAACCTGTCGCCCCCGGTTCTCTTGTTCTTCGAGGTTGGACAACTTCTCTTGCAACTCATTGCTCTTGAACCAGGTTGTGGCTCGCTGGGTAAGCATTCGGTTGTACTTGCCACCGATGGAAACCAAAGCAAGCCAAATTGAGCGTTGCTGCTGTTGAATAAAAAAAAAATAATAATTTAAAGTTAATCAAATTTTGGTGTCTAGGTTCACGTAACCTTTAGTGTGGTAGCTACTATTAGTTATGAAAATAATGGCAAGTTATTTTATGAGTTAAGAACAAATATATTATAAGAATTAAGTGATTGGAATTATATACTTAAAGTGAATTATTTCATGAGTTAAGAAAAAATATTTTAATTAATTAGGGAGAGTTATACAATATGTAATGTCTCTGGTAAATTATAAGTATCCTATGTGTATTTTGGAGTTTGATAAGTAAAAAATAAATTAGTGTTTTTTTCTATATTCTTCTTCTACTCTAACAACTGCTAGCGCATAAAAAGAGATAAGGAACCAATGTTCTGAGCATCTCAAATTTGTGTTACGATTGCAGATTGTGGTGAGGATTACACCTTGGAACACGAAGTAGCTGTTAGCAAGTTGGAATGCGGTGGATTGGAGATGGCTTAGATGCGCTTCCTGTTTTTCGAGCGCAGTTTATATTAGAAATTCAAGTGAGTGTAATGTGAGATTTGAGTGAAGATGTCTCACATTAAAAAAAATAAATAAGGTGAAGACTATATATAGTAAAAGAATTTATGAACTTAATGCCTTAAGTTTTTGAATTAAAATGTGATGTTAGACTCATTAGCGTAATTCCTCAGTAAGTCCATTAAAATAGATCTGTGACTGTGGTTGCTGGCCATGAGTGGCGTGGCCATGGAGATGTTGATAATAAACACAAGTTTCAGGGTTAGAATATTTACTCTCCATGGTAAGAGAGGAAAATGGGAAATCTTGTTACGAATAGCTTTTACAAAACTATTCGTGAACTCAATTATTCAAACAGATTTATCTTTTTCTTCAATTAATTGAAATAACGAAAAAGAGAAACTATCCAACCATTTGACAAAACGCAAATCAAACTCAACGTAAACCATCCATTTGTACGTAACTGAATACGTAAGAAATAGTATTTTCCTCGTCCAAAGTTTGCAAGGACTTTTAACCAGCGACCGACCAAGAGGTCGCTTTTAATGTCCCTCTCTGTCACACCGACCCAGGAAGAAAATTTTAGTATTATCCCCAGTGGGAATTTTTTTTTTGAAGGAGACTTATGTCTTTGGACTTCAAAGTTTTAAAACAGCTGACAAATGGAAAAGGAATTGAACCAGCGTTGCCTTAATGGGTCAATCCAACAATATCAATTTTTTCTTAAATATTTTTAATATTGTAATCTCTTTATTAAGGCAAAGTATTTTTTGGCTTCTAAGTTAAGTTGATGGAATAATATATAATTATTTATAGTGTCCTGGTAAATATCGTTTTGTGTTCGGGATACGCTCTTTATTTTTACTTTTTTTTTTTAGTTTTCAAAGTTTTACATGATTTTTACATAATAATGAAAAAAAATCAATTTTAAAAAAACTAAAATAAAATTAATTAAAAATTGAAACAAGTGTTGGCCGATGACTCATTTTGTCTTGACACAAAATGCAGAACACATTAAGCCACAAATAAACCTCAAGTTGGAAACCAACCATTCCCTCTCTTCCGCTTTAACCATCCTTCACTTCTCCCCTTTTTAACAAAGGAAATGGAGTTGTTTATTGGCTTGCAAACCATGTGCGCACTCTTTTTTTAATTTGTAGAGACGAGAGAATAGTTTTTTATTATTTTTTTTTTCACGTTCTTATTTTTTCTTCTATGATAGAGTGTATTATCTTTAAAAATTATATTTTTAGTTTTTAATTTTCTCATTTTGTTTTACTTATAGTGATAAGAGTGATTACAAGTTAGACCAGGTAATTAATCACTTGGCTAATGACAGAACGAGTCCTGGAAAAAGAAAATTACACATTGACTAATCAACAGACTACTACGGATCAAACTGTTTCATCTCTTAGCGTTATCTACACTATTATATAATAGGGATTTGGTCTCCAATTTTGTATCTTTCTAAAAGTTTAAATAGAAAATGCAAATTGAGCTTCCTAGTAATAATCCATACTATTATAAAGGATATTTCTTTTTTTGGTATCAAATTCTCAGTTTCTCAAAAAATCATTAATAACTAATTGAACTCAAATACAAAAAGGGATAAAATCATAAATATAAACTTTTTTTTATAATTCCGTTATACAGTTACAATTATTTTTAAATACAGAAAATTATTTTTTTTACAAAATTATTTTTATTTAACTAATTAATCTATGATTATAATAAAATGGTAATTAATTAATTTATAGAAGAATTATATAAGTAAAAAATAAAAAATACAGATTAAGGGCATGATAGTGGTGCTCAAGATGTTAGTAATCTATCTATATACTATTATAAATGAGATTTCCCTTTTTGGTGTTCAATTGTCACTTTCCAAAAGACCATTACAATTTAATTGAGTACTCTACATAGTCACGTAAGTGTATTTAAGTTAGTCACCTTCTTAATTTTCTAATCAGTTTAATTAGTTGTACGAGTTGTTTTATTTTATATTAAATGTATATTTGGTATGAGGACAAAAATAAAAAATAAATTTTCATAAATAAGATTTGTGTAACATATCACAAAAGATAAAAAAAAAAGGCAGAAATATAATGGTATGTCGAAAGCCTATCCAACGTTGAAGAAAAAAAAAGAAAATGATAAATGTTATGAAACTTATTTCGTAAAATTCTTACGAATGAGTAGTGGACCAGCATTTTGTGGTTTCTTTTATCTTTTTAATTTTTGGTTTTAACGGAAAAAAATAAAGATAAATTGTGTTTGTGTGTTTTGTAAGGAGTTTCACGAAAATATTTCGTGATATATAGCAGTACTCGGAAAAAAAATAGGTGAATTAGTGTGTATTTCTCTTATTTAAGAGTTTTATAAAATTAATTTAAAAAATTAAGATATATGATCTGCCAAAATCCATCTACATTTATTTTTATTTTTATGAATATTTAATTTCAAAAATCTCCTAATAATTTAAAGAATTTAAAACATTTAAACAGATGAAAAAAAACTCATTATAGCTTTGAGTTCTTTTCCCTTCTCTTGTCTTTATTTTTCCTTTTACTTTTTCATTTTCTTCCACATTCAAACATATTCTACAAGTGATGTTTTTCATTTGCTTTTTGGTTAATAGACATTTAATAGTTAAAATTTTCAACAAGGGCCTTGGGGTGGGGATTAGAACCTGAATCTTCTACCTACAAGCGGTGTTTCCCATTTGATAGGCTCCTTTAAATTGGGAAAGGACTACTCTTTGCAAATCAAAGTTTTGTTGATTCGAATTGTTTGATTTAAGGTTGATTATTACATAAAATAAAATAATAAAAATTATTTACTTATTTTATATATATCAAAAATTTTAATTATATAATATTTTATTGTAAAGAAATAAAAATAACCTACAACTTGCAAATATTCTGACTTTATAGAGATGGGCCCACCACGGGAATCTATCGAAGCCACGACAAAAGCCATAGGAGAGTGGCTTGATAGGAGAGTGGCTTGATAAGAACCGGCTATACGTACGATCACCCAGTTTGCTTTGGAAAGCTTTCCAACTTGTTTCAGTTGAAATCAAAGTTTTGAAAATTGGATCGGTTACTGAATTGACTGAGGTACTGATTTATGGGTCAATAGTCGAATTGTGGTTGAACCGTGGTCAAACCGAAATATAATTAAATATATATATAATTATTTATAAGTTAATAAAATAAATAAAAATTATAAAAATATAATATAAATCAATAATAAAAATTATTTAAAACATAAAAAATAATGTTATAAAGCAAAACAATGTTACATTCATATAAGAAACATAACAAAATAATGTCATAAAATAAAAAAATATTACATTCATATAAATAACACAAGTTTAACAATGTTTCATCAAAAGTAGTTATAAAAAAATTTACAAACTATACAGAATCATCATAATCAGCATTAATTCGTTGAATATCTTTATCAAAAAAATCATATCTTTCTTGTTCACCGGAGTTGGCACTGCTGGCTGGGCTACAACGGAGTTGCGGTGCGGAGACGAAGCTGACGGTGCTGGCTGGCTCCGGTATGCAACGCGAGAATGGAGGCTGCGGTGCTGAGGCTGCGGTGCGAGACGAAGTTGTTGCGGCTGGGGTTTCAATCGCGGAGGGAGGAAGGGGTTTCGATCGCAGAGAGATGGAAGCTGCTGCGGCTGGGGTTTCGATCGCGGAAGAGGGAGGAAGGGGTTTCGATCGCGGAGAGACGGAAAGCTGTTGCGGCTGGGGTTTCGATCGCTGAGGGAGGAAGGGGTTTCGATCGCTGAGGGAGGAAAGGGTTTCGATCGCGGAGAGACGAAAGCTGCTGCGGCTGGGTTGCGGAGAGACGGAAGCTGGGTTTCGAACTTTCGATCGCGGACGGAAGCTGCTGCTGCGGCTGGGTTGCGGAGATACGGAAGCTGGGTTTCGAACTTTCGATCGCGGACGGAAGCTGCTGCTGAGGGTTTTTCTTCATCCGCTCCAGCACGATGTCGTGGCATGGATTTTTTTTTTTGTTGTAAAATATTAAACAAAACGGCGTCGTTTCAATGAAGTTGTTAGAAAAAAAAAAGCTACGAACCGGTCACCGTACGGACCGGTACCGGTTTGACCGGTTCATGCGGTTTGACACCGGTTCACCGGTTCTTGATCGGTTTTTGACCCTCCTGGTTCTGGGACATAGCCCGAACCGGGGAGGGAACCGGTTCCCGATCCGACCGGTCGAATCGGCCGGTCCGGTCCGGTTTTCAGAACATTGGTTGAAATATGAATTTACCGCGTGAAAAATGATCAAACAAAACACGCGGATGCGGGCATGTATGAGGACGTAATCATCGGAGAAAAAAGCAACAACTCTGCAAAGTGCAAACGAATATTTGTAGAAAACCAGAAGTAGTTCCTAGTAATGATACGAAGAACCAATAAAAAACTGGGAAAGTGGCTCCAAGTCCAAGTACGGTGTTTCCTCCCTTGTCGGCGCCACCCATCGCCATCTTGTTCTTTCTTGTCTCTCATGCACGAGCGTCTAGATTGATGGAATTCTTGCGATCTGCCAAGTCATATTTGTCAGATTGCAACCCTTCCTTTTCTTCATGTTGGTGCTGTACATGAAAATCAAGGAGAGCTGATAGCATCGGTTGATTCTAGCTACACAAATCTCTTTGCTCGAACTTGTCTTAATTCCTTTGTTGTATCATATGCTTTTAACTCCATACATTACACACTATATATATATCATATGCTTTTAACTCCATATATCACACACACACATATATTATATACTTTTAACTCCATATATTACACACACACATATTGACATATATGGGTCTACTATTCTCTCGCTATACGGTGATTGAGAACAAGTGCGAGAGGAAAGTAGTGGAGCTCCGTGAGTGTTTTAGAGGTGACCCCGAGGGCAGATCCACCCCTCCTATTGTGGTGGAAGCCAACACGAGGGAACTGATCACGGCCAGAAAGTTCCACCGGAATAGCATCGATGCCGGCATTCCGATGGTGATCAAGCTCTACTCTGACGGTGTTTGTTTTGCGACGTTGTCTCCGCAAGACTTCATTGCCAACATCCAACTCATAATCCGAAACAATAGTAATGGACAGATGGCCGTCACCAGGGTCCGAGCCACACCCCAACAAGACCTGTTTTATATCAGGTATGAACTATCAATTACCTCCATCTCTTTTCCTCTACTTCTCTCTTTTTCTCTTTGTGTTGTAGATGTAGTGAATTGGTTGGCAATTCTTGTGTCTGTTTTCTATCAATTAGTATGAACTTAATTGTATTTTGTTAAATTATGACTTGGTTTGGTAATTCTTGTCTCAGGGCATTGGCCTGCTTCCTCGGGGATATTACGGGCAGGCCCGAGGAGCCTCTCTGAGCCTGCTATATGTATAGATCTTCCTTCGCTCTTGGATCTGCTATATATATATATATATAATACTCGGATTGAATAAATTTATTTGTTGTAACGTGTCTTGTACATACTTTTATATATATATATATATATATATGTATGTATGTATGTATGTATATATTCTCATTAATTTTTACATTAGTAGATGTTAGCAAGTTTTACTTTTTTAATTTAGATAATAATATCTTATTTTTTAATTTTTTAAAATAAAAAAATTAAGGGTATTTAAAATATTTTATTAATCTCTTTTTTTTTTCACTAATTATTTTTCTCTTTTTCTTTTTCCTTAACTTATTATTATTTTTTAACTCATTATCTCTTCTTTAATAAGTTGAGAAAAAAGAAAATGAAAAAGATAATGTTTGAAAAAAAAGAAAAGGATAAATATTAATAAAATATCTTAAATATCCTTAAATTTTTTATTTTTAAAAATAAAAAAATGACATTATTGTCTAGCTAACGTCTACCGATGTAAAAATGAGTGGAAGAATATTGGTAATCCTCATATATATATATATATATATATATATATATATATATATATATATATATTGAATAAGTTTACTTGTTGTAATGTGTCTTGTGAACACATATAATCTTCCTCAAATATTGAGGCAAAGTATACGGATGTTAATGAAGCTCATTTTGTAATGTTATGTGGTTATCAAATTATTTATGTTTAGCTTTATATCTGTTATAACTTTTGTGACTACACTTTTGATATTTTACAATTGTGTGTTTCTCTTTATTTTGGCACTTATGTGTTGGAGATGAGATTTGTTGTATATGAAAATCGTCTTCTCGGGGCCATTAAAACCAAACAAGTTGGAGGTTTATGGGCAGCGTGCCTACAATGTCTTTGTGGTTTTTTCTTTGCTTGTCGATTCATAAGCGAAACGCTTAAACTGTTAGGTGAAAACATATGAATGATTTTATATCTTGAACACGCCTCCTCAAGTAAGAGTTATTTGGGCTTGAAGCATAAATAATGCTTGGGGATGACAAGAATCAAACTCCTGACTATTTGGTCATAAAGGTTCTGATATCATGTCATGAACAAACTATCTTAAAAGCTTAAACTGTTAGGTGATAACAAATGAATAGTTTTATATGTGTAACAAAAACCCATGCAATCTCAGCAATCTTGATGGTATGTAAGTCCTGCTAATTGCTCTTTTGCTTCCAATTCCTACTGCTCTTTGAAAAGTTTATTGTGGGATTTATGCAAAATTTCTTGTAATTTTTATAATATGTTTGGTAAGGGAGAAAAAATGAGGGAAAAAATTTTATGGATGAGTTTTGTATATAAAATTGTATATAAAATTCATCTATCAAAATCTCACATACATTTTTACTTATATACCAAACATACACTAAGGCTTATCACAAATATTTACCCATGATAATCATTTCATTTTTCATAAAAATAAACAGAGAAAGGACAGGTTAATAGTATCAAAGTAAGCACAAATTTATGCACGAAAAAAAAAAGTAAGCACAGATTTGTTTTTCCATAAGATTTTCATTCTCTACCATGTATTATGGAGTAAAAGTCAAAATAATTTTTTTTTCATTTTATTTCCATTTTCTTTTATATCTTTCATCTTTCTATATTTTTTGACCTAATCTGCCAAGTTTATTGGTAAAAATCATTAATCTCCAAATCTTCAAGAGATAAGGAAATGAAATTCGCATGGGAGAATCAAAATAACATAAACTTCACAACACTAGCTTAACTTGTTTTCGTATCTTCTTATCAATATTCTCTAAGATTATGTTTGAAAGTTTGAAAGTGACTGGAAGAAAAAAAAATATAAGTAAAAGAAAGAAAGGAGAATAGAAATTAATTAATAAATTTTTCTTCTTTTATTTAAATGCTTTAAATCTTTTAAAATTTTTTAAATTAGGAAAACTTTTAAATGTTTACAAAAATTAATAAAAAAGATTTTAAAAGATTACTTAAAAATATTCATTTCATTCTGTTTCTTTTATAAAACTTATAAACAAAATAATTACTTAATAAATTTCTTCATTCCCTCATTTTTTTCTCTCAAATTCACATTCAAACATAACATAAGGAAAACTAGCTAGCCAATATAGGTGACGCTGACAGTTTTTTTTAAATTTTTTTTAAATAAACAAATAAAATAACAATTTTTTACTTTTTGATGTAATGTACAGAAATGTGATGTGGACTTCCGCTACCATAGTGTCGTTCTTTTATTTTCTTCATCTGCTAGAGAGATCAGAATGGTCTTTGGTGTGAGTTGCTGAAGGAGAGATCAGGGCTGAGGACAGTAAGGAGTATGTATAGTCCAACAAAAACATGTGTATGTATGATCACCAACAATGGTATGCATCATTGGTTAAAAGTTTTAGCTTAAATGGTACCAAATATTTTGAAGATAGTTTGATCTTTTGATTGAAATACACTCAGACCGCAAACATAATAAATAAAATACATAGTGTGCCTGTGTTATATTTTTCCTTTTGGTGGACGAAGAGTGGCCGGGTGGGGAACCTAACATTTTGTGCATATGTTTGTTCTTTCTCCTTTTGTTTGAAGAAGCTTCTCAAATAAGATGAGTACCACTATTTAATTCCATCTTTTGAGAAACGTATAAATGAATTTATTAAAAATATATACATCAATGAGTTTGCTATGTTATGTTAGACGCGTTTTTTTCATCAATAAAAGTGTTTAAAAAAAAAAAGCTTATTCAAACGCACTCTAAGCTTTCAACTTGGTCTATAATTTGGCCTTGAAATTTTGGATTTTGAAATATGCATCTTGAGCAGATTCCAGGGACTAGAATTTCTTTTTTGTTTTCTTTTTCACTTTTGCATCAAAGTTATATTTTGTCCCTCTAAAATGAAAGTTCACTTCAAAGAAAAAAAGAAAACAAAATATTACTGTTGATGAGAAAATTAATGATTAAGATTATGATAAAATATATCTACATATATAACAAATTATGATGTTATTAAAATTTAATCTCTTAATTTTCTCATTAGTAATTATAACTCTTCACTTTTTATAATTAATTATCCTCAAATTTTACTATACTGAAAAGATCTGTGTTTACAAACAGTTGAATTGCATTTATTCCTCTTACTTTAAAACTTTGAAAAATATACAGCAATGACAGCTTACATTCTCTTCTATATACGTATATACATACATGTATGTATACTACATCATGTTTTTCCTAAAAATACAACTATATAAATTTATTATTGTTGTTGTTGTTGTTGTTGTTGTAAAATTAGATGGAGAATGGAAGAATTTTAAAATATAAAGAATTTAGGTGTAGTTTAGTTTTTCTATTTTAACAAAATGAACAATTTGATCTCTTATTTTGAAAATGAATTAGTCACTCTATTTTTATAAAATAAGTAGTTTTTGTCCCTTTGTCAATATGGCATTAAAAATCGAATGAAAAATTGTAACATGACATTAGAACATAATTTTTATTTGTGAATAAATCATTTAAATACGTGTGACATATATGCACATGACTCTAAATATCCAAATTATTCATTTTGTTAAAATAAAATGATTGAAGACTGCATTTGAACCACAAAATAACTATCTACTAACACTATAGAGTGTGTTTAAAACCATTAAAATTGGAATTGAAGTGAACTAAATTGAAAATTAATTCTCATATGTTTGCAACTTATTAATAAAATGATTTAAATTGATTTAAAAATTAATTTTTATATTTAAAATACACTAAAATTGAATTGAATTGAATTAATTTATTTTAATAAATTTACTTTATTATCCTTACTTATAATAATATGATCTTTCTATTAAGGGCATAATAGTAAGTTTAAACAAAATTCACAAAAATCCAGCATATTCCTCTCAGTTCTAATAATATATTTTTTTTTGGTAATTAGTTCTAACAAAAATTTTAAACCAGCCTAATTAAGTCTATTAGATTTTCATATATTTTTAAATCATATTAATTATCATTTTATAAATTTTCAAACAAATTTTTTTTTATAAATGAAATCAAATCTTAAAATTTATCTTTTTAAATACACTCTTTTATAATTTATAAGAAAAAAAAACTTTTAAACACTATTGTGATATATATATATTGCAATAGTCAACAATAATACAAAAATTATTTAAATTATTGCACGTCTACTCATTAGTTATTGAAGGTTAAAAAAAATAAGGCATATATATACGATTTTTTCAACAGTTGATTTCATCATATACTATATGTACAGGTCGTAATAACTTATAAAATTAACATAGGCCTTTGATCATATTATATTTCTGGGGCTACAAAACATGAAATATTTATATTAATTTTGAACGAGTACAAACAACTTTTTTTCTTCGTTAGTCATAACATTCAAATCCAAACAACAGAGGCGTAGAAGAGGAGCACAGGCGCACAATTACAAACGTAGATGCAAGGGAATCTTGCGCCTGTGGATTGAAAAAATAGAAAATTAAGACAAAACTCGAAACTTGTACAAGTGAAAGAAAAATCGCAGATAATTCAACCTATACCTAACCGTCGTGGCTAAGACGGCTATTATAGAATCTCTCTCATCAAGTCCATCGATGAATATCTCTGGTTTAAGAGATTATTTCTCATGGTAAACTTGTTATAAATACGTGTTCATGCTTATAAACTTGGGTTTCTGGTTTATAAGAAAAGTAAGGGAATGAGCTTGAAAGCTCTTCTAGATAGTGCTCTCCAATATGGGGGAAATGGAAATTTTTAACGAATGTAGAGTCTTACGGGCTCAAGAAGAAAAGAGCCTAGATCTTAAACAGGCGACATTGCAGAGGTTTAGTGATTGGTGGCACGGAAATATGACCCTATGCACTATGGACCACACCACACAAGTTATTATGCGTTAGGGTTTCATCGCAAATTCAAGATATACATACTATTCTTAGTAGTTTTATTGCACAATGTAGGTAATGATGGCTCTTGATCAAATAAAATAACATTCTTGTGATGAATAGTGAGAATATCGACTAACTTAAAAACATTTCAATACATGACAAAGCAAACCGGCCTAGAATATCTTATAAATAATTAAACAGTTGCACCTTATTTCTTGGTAGGAAATTCAAGTTTTAAAACCAACTAATTCTTGAAGCATTTCTCACCATCAACAGCTTCGCAGATGCTAGTTTTCAATATTTTTGGATTACTCATTTTTGTCTCTGCAGAGAATTTTCAAGCAGGCCACAAAGACGATGATAGCAAAGCTGACGAAGATAATTACGCAGATACCAAAAGATATTTGACGTTTTATAAGATCAGAGGTATCAACATAGTTCCACCCATGTGCCGCCGGGTGATTATCGTTTCCACTCTGAATTGAGGTTGCTCCATCCAGAGATTCTCTGCCACTAAGACCATTTAGATTTCGAAAAGAAAGCTGTCCCCGCTGGTTTTCTTGTTCTTCGAGGTTGGACAACTTCTCTTGCAACTCATTGCACTTGAACCAGGTTCTGGCTTGCTGGGTAAGCATTCGGTTGTACTTGCCGCCGATGGAAACCAAAGCGGCCAAATTGAGCGTCGCCGCCAGCGCGGAAAGGGAGGCGAGGAACCAGCGATCCGTACATCTCAGAGTTGTGTTGCGGTTGCAGATGGCGGTGAGGATGACACCTTGGAACACGAAGTAGTAGTTCGCGAGTTGGAATGCGGTGGATTGGAGATGGCTCAGACGCGCCTCCTGTTTTTCGAGCGCGGTTTCTAGTTCTTTTATTTCTCTCTCTAGCTTCTTCTTTTGTCTTTTCATCTGCCTTTCGCGATTATCTTCTTCCTCTTCACTGCTGTGGCTGTGGTTGCTGGCCATGAGGGGCATGGCTATGGAGACCGAGGTTGATAATGAACACAAGTTACAGGGTTAGAATATTTACTCTCCCAGGGAAGAAAGAAGATGGGAAATCTAGCTATTCAATTACCATTTAGACTTTATCTGGATTTAGAATTGGCTAGATTTGCTTCTGCACTACAAGAATTGTTCAAAATTTGCAGGGATACTTCTAACCAGGGCCAAGAGGTTGCTTTCAGTGTCCCTCTCTATGGCAGCGACCCCTCATCCGAGGAGGAGAATTGTAGTATTATCCCCCGTGGAAATTCTCTTTTTTTTTTTTTTTAAGGAGACCAAGACTTTGCGCTGAGGATGCACATGGAATTTGTCTAATTTAGTTATTTAATTCTTGGATCGAAGTATGAATAAGGACATTTCAGTACATGACAAAGCAAAGAGGCTTACAATAATATCCGGTAATTAATCAAACAGTTGCATTATAATTATTCCTTGGTGGTGACTTCGAAGTTTTAAAACAACAGACACAAGTTGTTAAATCAAAATGCCGAATTACTCATATTTCTTTCTGCAGAGAATTATCGAGCAGGCTAAGAAGACAAGGATAGCAAAGCTGAGGAAGATAAGTATGCAAATACCTACCATTGGCTTAATGGGTACAATCCGATAATATGATTTTTTTTTCATATTTTTAATATTTTAATATCTTTATTATCTTTTAAGTTAAGTTGATGGAGTAATATTTATGGTCTTATTCCTGGTCAATGTCGTATTGTGTTCGGGATCTTCTTTATTTTTACATATTTTTCTTTTTTTTTTTCAAAGTTTTACATGGTTTTCTCATACTACATTTATTGTCTGACTGCAACTGCTCAAGCAAAAGGGTACTTAGTAGCAAGTCATAGACATAGACATTGGGCTAATGACTGAACAAGTCATGAAAAAAGAAAATTATACATTGACTAATTAACAGCCTAACACGGATCAAACTGTTCTATCAGTGTTATATATACTGTATGATAGGAATTTGGTCTCTAATTTCTAAAATGCCAAATAGAAAGTGCAAATTGAGTTTGCTAGTAATAATTTATATTTACTGTAATAAAAGAGGTTCTTTTCTTTGATATCAAATTTTCAGTTTCTCAAAAAATTATTAATAACTAACTTAACTCAAATAGAAAAATGAGTAACATTGTAAAAACAAACATCTTTTTGATAATTACATTTTTTTTTGCATCCTTTTACTTTTTTCACAAAATTATTTTTAATTATTTAACTAATTAATTTATAATTACAATAAAATCTCAATTAATTAATTTATAAAATAATTATATAAATAAAACTTAAAAATATAAATTAAGAGACATAACAGTGTCGCTCAAAATACTAATAAGAATAATAATAAAGATGAAGAGGTTTCTCCCATATCCTTTTATACCTCTAATTAACAACTACTAGTAGCTTACAGTTGATTATGTGATATATAGACAATAAATTATTTATTCTATAATTATTTATATTTTACAATATTATTTAATATTCTTTAATTTAAATTATAAAAATCATCATCTATTTTTTATAAAATTAATAATCGACATAAGTAACATAATAAAAAATAAAAGTTTATTAAAAAAAATCATCTATTGTCTTTATATTTTGACTAAGTATGACATGTGACCACTAATTATGAGAAGTACCATAACTCTTGTAAAAGCAAAGGTTACTAAAACAATATCTTAAAAATGGTGATATATTAAAATTATATCAAATCGCAGATGAGAAATGAATTAGATAACACAAAATGTTCTATTAAATAAGAAGGATGTATGGAAAAAAAAAAGAAAATCATCATCCAAAAATTAAGGTTGTAGCTTTGTCTTGTCATAATCTATATTATATGTTAAAGTTGCCTCCGGTAGCGAAGGCCTTCCAACTAATCATTTCAAGCAACTTTTGAACTTGTGATCAATTGATTTTTTAAATTTATGTTCACAAATAGTTAGATAAATTTATATAACGAGTTGATTCTTCAAAATTTCCGTCTATTAATAAACATATAAATTTACATAAATTGGTGCCTATAATACTCTAAATCTTAATAAATGCATAGCATAAAACAGAGCCGATACAGATAAATGTAGTCAATATTCCCTCCCCATCACCCACCTTATCAGCTTGTATTTGTTGGTGTACGTTCAGAAATCAAAACTATTGAAACAGAAAAGTAAATGTGAATAATGAAGAAGAAGAAGAAGAATCTGTAACTGAAGTAGGAATACATCATGGTATGAATGAACTATGAAACAAAGTTCAACTGCCCAGAAAACAAAAATAAGCAAACTGAAGTAATTAACGAAATCACAACCAGAATTCGAAACACTCAGATGAGTTCTGTTGTCTCTTAATTTAAAAAAAAAATAAGGAGGCAGTAATGGGTCACCGAACTATGGGCGTAAGAGTTGGATTAGCCGAAAAACAACAAACAAAAAGAGGCTGAAGTTTGGCCCTTAATCACTTGGATAGTTCTTCATCCCAGTTTAGGTTGAATATTCTGGAAAAAAAAATTGATATTTCTTTTGGCCATTTATCACCCATCACACATATCAGTAAATTAAAAGAGAGAAATCTACTGCAGAGCTGGCAATGGTTAAAATGACAATGTAAATGGCATGCAACCATCCACACCTAAAATTGAATCTCCTTTCCCCTCTCCAAACACACCCCCCCCCCCCCCCCCCCCCCCCCCCCCCCCCCCCGAGCCAAAAAAGAGAGAGAAAGAGAAATATACCAAGCAAAATGTTTGTCATTTCCAATTAATTTCTTGGTTTTTGTATCTATGAGAGAAATTGTTTGATAAATAAATTAATATATCTGTCCCATACAGTAATTAATTTATGGATAGGTCAATCTTTTAAAAATTTCTAATCAAGCATTAATAGTAATACAAACACAGCCTACCTTTTAATTTTCTCTTTCTCTTCAGGTTCTAGGTTAGTGCTTTTTATATGGAGTAATGAGGTAAGGGTTCATTTGGATTAGGTTTAAAAAAAAAATTATTTTATGACTTTTTTAATTAAAGATTTTTTATGAAAAATAAATATTATTTTATGTTTGAATGTAATATTTAGAAAGTACTTTTTTTTGTTTGAATAGTTTTTTTAATTCTAAAAGAATTCTTATTTTCAAAAGTACAAAAATTTAAATAAAATAAAAACCATGATTTATGTTATTTTTAATGCTTCAGTAAACCCACTAAAATATAAAAAGTACTTTTTATATTTAATCATTTTTATTATAAAAAACACATCCAATCGAGTGTTAAGTATTTTTATTCATTTACTTTTCTCTTACACCACAAACAAACACACACAAACATTATATAAAACTTTCTTCAACATTCAAGTAACAGTTTTTATCGGTATTTATTAATTGTCATGTTAAAATGCTTTCTTTTATAAATATTTTTAATTAAATTTTCTCTTATTAATAGATATAATTTGATATGTCTTTATTCTAATCTAACTTTAATTACGATATATATGTGTGTGCGTGTGTAAGAGATTTTAAATCTTTTCAATTCTTCATTGCATTAAAAAATATTTTAAGAAAACTACTTGTTCAACTTTACACAATTACATAAGTGAATTTAAGTAAACTAGATGTAACCTCAGCATTTTGGGAGAGTAACATATAATGGGCATGGGCTGGATGAGTTTGTGCTACAAAGGACATCAGCATATATAGTTCAACATGATATGCAAATTGGAGAAATGACTGTGAGAGAAACACTAGCTTTCTCAGCAAGATGTCAAGGGGTGGGACAGAATTACGGTTGGTTGATTCACTTTGAGAATTAAAGAAATAAAAAAAAGAAAAACAGCAGAAACATTTGAAATAAATCCAAAACTTCTTAAGGGTTCTTAATCAGAGTGTTGAATTTCACTGCTTTACAGAGATGTTGACAGAACTACAGAGAAGGGAGAAGGAAGCAAAGATTAAACCAGATCCTGATATTGACGCCTACATGAAGGTCCGAACTCAGAAATAAGATTGAAAAGGAAGTCTTGAGCTTTATGTTTGAACTTTTGAAATGCTGAACACATTGCATTGTGAGGAAGCTGCAATATTTCTTTTACATGTGATTCATTCAAAAACTCTGCAGGCAGCAGGCACTACAAGGGCAGCAAACGAGCATGGTCACTGACTACATTCTCAAGGTACTAGTCCAGACTAATCAAATAAGGGGGGGATATAGACCACTTGTAAAACAATATAGGTTTTTATGTTTTTTCCTTCCAAAATGTTGCAGATTTTGGGACTAGAAATCTGTGCTGACATTATGGTAGGAGATGGAATGATAAGGGGTATCTCAGGAGGGCAGAAAAAGCCAGTCACAACAGGCAGCGATCCATTTAACAAAGAACAACTTGACAAAAGAACATAAAACCAGAATTTGGAGCTTCTAACGAGGTTGACTGATAAAATAATTTCTGGCGAATAATTCGAAGGGGAGATGCTGCTTGGACCTATAAGGGTGTTGTTCATGGATGAGATATCAACTGGTTTGGACAGTTCCACAAACACTACAAATTATCAATTGAATCCGGCAGTCCATCCATATTCTCAATGGAAATG